>LR738710.1:93519584-93541163 GCA_902687465.1 Secale cereale | reverse complement strand
TATATATATCGGTCCTACGAGAAATTCTATTTATATATATGCATAACATGTATAATATGTAGTATCGTAAAATACCAGCAAATGAAAAAAATTAAATGGAAAGCATAAAATTAAAGGAAGAATAAATCATAAAACCAAAACCCCTAAACTGCAGGCTCGTGCCACGTGGTGGCCCTTTAGTGACGGTTCGTGTTGAACCGGGACTAGGGGGGCTTTAGTCCCCACCCTTTAGTGCCGGTTACAGAACCGGCACAAAGGGTCTCACGAGCCGGTGCTAAAGCCCAATTCTTCACTAGTGCTAGTGCAACCTGCTCCGTTTCGATCTGCCGCAGGGGATTCCCAACTACGGTTTTTTTTGACTCCGACAAATGGACCGAAACTTTTTCCACACGTTGGCATCACCATCGACAACACCCACGCCAATTTGCATATTTTCCCGCGCTCGATGCATTTCCTAGGATTTTTCCGGTGAAAAAACCCTAAAACACTGCCTGGAAGTGACGCAACGTTCGTTTTGTGTCCGTCTTCGTTCCAACTTTGTGTTGGGGCCTACGTCGGCCGTGCTCACATGTATGCAAACTCTGGTGCAATTGTATACATGCGATCACGTAGACCTTGTGCAACCAGCTCCGTTCTGGTGTGTCGGTCAGGCTACTCTCAAAGACGTTTTTTTTCACCATCACCGAATGACCCTCCAACTTTTTCCACGTAGTCCAGGCACCATGGGGAGCAGGCATGGCGATTTTCGGTAATTTCTCACATCCGATGCATTTTCTAGGGTTTTCCGGGCGAAAATAACCTAAAACACTGCCCGGACGTGACACCACGTGCATTGGGCGTCCTATTTTGTTCATATGTTGTGTGGAACTTATGTTGGCCATGCACACACCTTCGCAAAAATTTGTTTCATTTCATGCATGCGATCACGTAGCCCTAGTGCAACCATCACTATTCCGGTGTGCCGGTCGGGCTACTCTTAAATAAGTTTTTTTTCCAGCTCCATCGAATGACCCCTAAATTTTTGCACGTACTCCAGGCACCATGGGGAGCACGCTCGACAATGTTCGTTATTATTTTATGTCTGATGCATTTATAGGGTTTTTCGGGCGAAAATACCCTAAAACATTGCCCGGACGTGACGCGACGTGCGTTCGGTGTCTGATTTCGTTTATATCTTGCGTGGGGGACCTACATTGGGCATGCACACACCCTCACAAAATAATGATTTCATTTCCTGCATGCGATCACGTACCCCTAGTGCAACCAGCATCGTTCTAGTGTGTCGGTATTTCATGTGTTTGTTCCACATTTTTACCAACTCAATCAAATTATTTCTATCTTTTTCTCACACATTCGGGCCTACTGGTATGGCTAATCTCGCATATGGTTTCCATTTGCTCGATAAAATTGAACGTACATCCTTCGGTTAGGATGGAACGGTCCGTTTGGATGGACACTTATTTTTAAGACAACCGTTCAAGGAAAATTTGATTTCCTTTATTGCATATTACAATTCATAGATATCTTAAAAAAGAAAACACAAATTCTATTTTGATTCAAACATTTCAAATTCCATTCAAATTTTTAGGATATTTTACATAAAATTGAATGGAATTTAAAATTAAACATAAAAACAACCTAAACACTAAACAGACTACTACTCATCACTCTCCATCATGAGGTCGATGACCTGCACCACGCCGCCGTCACCATCGTCGTCATCGTCCGAGTCTTCCTCCTCGCCCTGCTCCGCTGCAACCGACGCCTCAACGACCGCCAAGGCTGCCGCCTGCTCCTGGGCCTCCAGCGCCACCGCTGCCGCAACCTCCTCCGCTGACTGCGCCAAGATCGCACTACTAGGAAAAGGCCTACTAATGGCGCACCTAATTTGGCCATTAATGGCGCATTAGTGGTGCGCCATTAGTGCCACGCCATTAGTATATTTTACTAATGGCGCACCTGAAAGGATCGATATGGTTGACTAGAGGGGGGGGGTGAATAGGCAACTAACAATTTTTAGCTTTTCTTAACCAATTAAAATTAGGCGACAAAATAAGTTGTCTAGATAAACTACTATGAAGACAACTAATGTAAATAAGCCCAACAACTACACAAGCATGCTATAGGAATTAAACAAGTAAAGCATGCAAGAGTAAAGGTAAGAAATAACCACAAGTAGAACCGAAGGAGACGAGGATGTGTTTCCGAAGTTCCTTCCCTTTGAGGGGAAGTACGTCTCCGTTGGAGCGGTGTGGAGGCACAATGCTCCCCAAGAAGCCACTAGGGCCACCATATTCTCCTCACGCCCTCACACGATGCAAGGTGCCGTGATTCCACTAGTGGTGCCCTTGAAGGCGGCAACCGAACCTTTACAAACAAGGTTGGGGCAATCTCCACAACTTGGAGGCTCCCAACAAACCACGAAGCTTCACCACAATGGAATATGGCTTCGAGGTGACCTCAACCATCTAGGGTGCTCAAACACCCAAGAGTAACAAGATCCGCAAGGGATTAGAGGGGAGAATCAAATATCTCTTGGTGGAAGTGTAGATCGATGCCTCCTCAAGCAATCCCGAGCAAATCAACAAGTTTGATTAGCTAGGGAGAGAGATCGGGCGGAAATGGAGCTTTTGGAGCAACAATGGAGTGGTGGGGGAAGAGGTGAGTCTCCTTGGAGAAGAAGACCCCCTATATATAGTGGGGGGACGAATCCAACCGTTATTTGAGGTTTCAGCCCGCAGAGAGCGGTAGTACCGCAACTTACGAGCGGTACTACCGCAGGCTGAGCGGTACTACCGCTTGGGAAGCGGTACTACCGCCAAGGCAAAAATATCGAGACCTGATACAGCCACGGATGAAATAAATTACATCCGTGGCTACATCCGCAGGGGAAAACGGAAGTAGCAAAATGCGACACGGTACTACCGCTTAAGCTAAGCGGTACCACCGCTTAAGCTAAACGGTACTACCGTGCGGTATGCGGAAGTAAAAAATTACTTCCGCATCCACTTCTTATACTTAGACTTCAGCGCCAGGCCCAGATACACGGTACTACCGCATGGGGACGCGGTACTACCGTGGGAGCGGTACTACCGTGTCGGCAAGCGGTACTACCGTGTACCTGTGCGGTACAACCGCTTGGCAAAGCGGTACTACCGCATGCTTGGCAGAAGATCAGTACAGAAGCCACATAATTGCCACAACGAAAGAAAGACCGGTTGGACCTCCAGAGAAGCAAGGAAAGGAAGTGTGGGAGAAGGATGTGTACGTGTTGATTCTACCCAAACCTTTCCGACGCGGACCCCCTCTTAATAGTACGGCTTTCCTATTACTCAATGCCACCTACAGGGAGCAAAAAGAAAACACCGTCCTTCATGGAATCCGAGGGGCAATCAATCGTCTTGTGCCATAAGAGAGATATACCTGTATGAGCTTACAGCATACGATTAGTCCGCAAGAGTATTGTCATCAATCACCAAAACCATTAGGGAGAAAAATGCCCTTACAATCTCCCCCTTTTTGGTGTATTGATGACAACACGAGATTTGCACAGAGAAGAAATAATAGAGACATCAATATAAGCCCTAGAGTATAGGTGAGCTCCCCGTGTATGTATGCCTACATATGATTGTGCTTTGGACTGCACTGCACACATACTAGGTATGGCGTTCCCCTATAATCTACACATGCGATACTCTATAAAACATTTAACTGCATAGGATAAGCATAAGGATATGATAATAAGTTTAACGATACGAGGGCATATGTCTTACACCATATGATTGTCTCACACAAACACGCACAATAAAACCAAGTTCAACGAAAAAGAAGAAACACACACAAGACGGCACAAGACGGCAAATGCAAATCACTCTCCCCCTTTGTCATCGAGACACCACAAAGGGAAAGAGAGGGAACGAAGATGGGTGGCAGCCCGGGAGAAGCTCAGTCGTCATACTCGTCATCAAATCCCTGCTGCTGCTCGTCCTGATAGTCCTCATCAGATCCCTGCTGCTCTGGCTGATACTCATCATCAGAATCTGTCCACTGGTATCCCTGGCGAGCCATCCAGGTAGCCTCTGGAGTGATGTTGTCCTCCGATCCATTTGAGACCTCTTCACCATACAAGGACAGAATCTTCTTGTCCCGCTGACGTGTCTTCTTGTCAGTCACATGGGCACGGTATTGCCCCTGAGCCTGCATGCAGAAGAGAGCCTTCATCTTCTGCTGGAGCTTCTTGGCCCATGACGGCTTCTCTACGGTGGAGGAAGAAGAGGGGGCAAATCTGCCTGAGCGGACATCGGCAGGCTCCTCCATAGGCTCATCCTCAGTGCCCATCTGGGCAGCAGCAGCCTGAGCGCGAGTAGTGGTGTTGGCCCAGCGAGTCTTGACGCGAAGCTTGATAGGATCATGGCGGTAGCAGTCGGCCACCAACTCCTCCTCTGGATACAATTCCGCCCAAGTCTTGGAGATGAGCAGATATAAGAAAGGACCATAGATAGGTACCTTGCGAGTGTAGATAGCAAACCGAAGCTCATTCCACATGATGTGAGAAATGTCCAGAGGAGCAGCCTGAGCGGAGCGAGCCTCTTGACACATCAGAAGCATATCCACCAGATAGGCGTGAACCTTGTCCTTGTCACCAACACGAGGAAACAGCGTGTTGCGAAAAATCCGATACATAATGTCCAGGAAGGGATTCAGCACATAGGTTGTTTTGCCACTAGCAAGGGTCTTTGCTTCATAGAAAGGAAGAAGTTTGTCCTTGTTGGCTGCTTCAGGATTGGCGTGAGGCCGAAAACCAATAGGTGTGTGGAGACCCTCATCGGGATGCTGAAGAAGATCCATGAACTCCTTCCAAGTGGCGGTCATCTTGTGACCATGAGTCATCCAAGTCATGGGACGATCTTCCTTGGCCTGAAAGTTGACAGAGGCATAGAACTGTGCAATGAGCTCAGGATCAAAATCGTTCTGGAAAGTCATGATATGTTCCAGACCCAGCTGCTCGATCAAGTCAAGGGCTTCAGCAAAATACGCCCTGTTGGTATCCTTCCTCATGTGCTCCACATCGATCCAGTGAGCATCCACATACAGATTTGCCTTGGTCTTGAGCACCTCATGATAGATGCGATACTGTTGCTTGGTCCAGAATACATCATCACCAGGGAAGTGCTCACGAGGTTCCCCATATGGGTTGATCTTCCGTCTAGCCATGAACTCACCAGCAGGCATTTCCTCCATAGACATGGATGATTCCTTGCGCTTGTTGGCTGAGGTCTTGTACCAGCGCTGAGGATTGGGGTTGGAGCCCTCTGGCACATCGCTCGGGGTACGCATGCGCTTGGACCCGGTGTCACGAACGGGGTTGGTACGACGACCCGCAAAGCCTGAGCCACCACCTAAAAACACAAACACAAAAACACAGCAAAACAAACGCGAGAAGAATCAATGCCAGAGCCTCGAAAGACACAAGAAACCAAGGGAAATAGAAAAGAGAACATGCCACGAAGCTAGTGTGAGCCAAACGGTAGTACTGTTGACCCAACGGAAGTAAAAAAAGTACCGGAGGGCAAGCGGTAGTACCGCGTGGCACATGCGGTAGTACCGCATGCCTTACGGTAGTATGATTTTACTTCCGCCCAAAGGGGCGGAACTAAAATATTAGTGCTGCATGCGGAGCGGTAGTACCGCGTAAGGACGCGGTAGTACCGCGTAAGGACGCGGTAGTACCGCTCGGCATGCAGTACTAAAATTTTACTTCCGTCCGAGAGGGCGGAACTAAAAAATTAGTGCTGCATGCGGAGCGGTAGTACCGCGTAAGGACGCGGTAGTACCGCTCGGCATGCAGTACTAATATTTTACTTCCGCCCGAGGGGGCGGAACTAAAATATTAGTGCTGTATGCGGAGCGGTAGTACCGCACCGGTACGCGGTAGTACCGTTCGGCACGCAGTACTAAAATTTTACTTCCGCTCGAGCGGTAGTACCGCTAAGTACAGCGGTAGTACCGCTTAGGTCAGGTCGGATCTGGTTTACACCGTGCGGTAGTACCGCGGTTCTCCAGCGGTAGTACCGCACGGAACAGATCTGGGAAGATAAACAATTAGAAACTACCAACACGATCTTCACACGGTACTACGGCTGATCAGTAACTTCGTGGCAACAACTCTAAGCATATTTCCGGATCACAAACACTCTCCCACAACCTAAGCATCCATGGATAAGATCACGAAGAACACAAGAAAGCACTAAGCATCTCCCCTAACCCTAAAAACTTAGGCAAGGCAAAAAGAAGAAGGGAAACGGGGAAAAACCTGCATCCATGGCAAGAGGACGTGGTGGGGAACGATCCCACCGGTCGGAAAGAGAAACGAGTGGGCGAGGAAGGAGATCCGGCGAGGTCCTCCGGCGGCGTTCTTGAGAGAGAGACAGGGACGACGTGGGGGTTGGGAGTGAATGGGTATGGGGGAGATGGAACTCCCCCTGCCTGCTTATAACCCCCACGCGTTTTGATACGTGCGGTAGTACCACGGTCATCGCGGTAGTACCGCTTGCGCGGTAGTACCGCTCGCCAAGCGGTAGTACCGCTTTACCAGCGGCAGTAAAAAATTATTGCCGTGCTGGTCGAGCGGTAGTACCGTAACCCCATCTGCGGTAGTACCGTAAGCTTGCACGGTAGTACCGCTCCTCCAAGAACAAACACGGCTGACAAGAGGCCTTAAGCAAAGAAAAAGGAGAAAAACAAATGCACGCATACGCAAAGTGAACCAACACAACTCCTCAGAGGAGGGCGGTGGCCGAGGCCACCTATGTTTGAGTATATAGATATGGCACCGCGAAGAATTATCCTTGGGCCCATGATCCAAAACTCGACTTGAAACATTTAAACCACAAATGTATGGCAAATGATAAAGACTTGGTTAGTTTATGCATAATGGGGGGAGGAACAGTTCATTGAGAGAACAATACTCCCCCTATGTCCATGCCTACATCTAGACAAGATAGCTATATTGAGTGTGAGGGGTGTGTGTGCACAGACTCAAACCACATTGCTCAAATCGATGATATTTAGCTCATGCCTTAACTCGCGAAATCTAGCTTCATCCAATGGCTTCGTGAAGATATCTGCAAGGTTATCATGTGTGTTGACGTAGTGAAGCTCGATCTCTCCTTGCCTTATGTGATCCCGGATGAAATGATACCGAATCTCAATATGCTTCGTCTTGAAGTGAAGCACCGGGTTGAGAGAAATCTTGATGGCACTCTCATTGTCACACCAAAGAGGCACTTTGTCACAAATGACACCGTAATCCTTCAAAGTTTGCCTCATCCATAAGAGTTGAGCACAGCAACTGCCAGCGGCCACATATTCTGCTTCAGTGGACGAGAGAGATACACAACTTTGCTTTTTGGAAGACCAACTAACAAGAGAGCAACCAAGAAATTGGCACCCTCCCGAGGTGGACTTCCTATCCACTTTGTCTCCCGCCCAGTCAGAATCAGAAGAACCAACAAGGTTGAAGTTCGCTCCTCTTGGGTACCATAAGCCAAAGTTTGGGGTATGAGCCAAATATCGAAAGATTCGCTTGACAGCCACAAAGTGACTTTCCTTAGGTGAGGCTTGAAACCGTGCACAAATTCCCACACTCAACATAATATCCGGTCTAGATGCACAAAGGTAAAGCAAGGATCCAATCATAGAGCGATATACCTTTTGATCCACGGCTTTACCATTGGGATCAATGTCAAGTTGGCATTTGGTTGGCATCGGAGTAGTAGCCGGCTTGACATCACTAAGGTTGAACCTTTTGAGCATGTCTTGAGTATACTTGGATTGTTTGATGAAGATGCCTTCTCTTCGTTGTTTGATTTCAAATCCAAGGAAGTACTTCAACTCTCCCATCATGGACATCTCAAAGTGAGTGGTCATGAGTGCGGCGAACTCATCATTGAAAGCTTTGTTAGGAGAACCAAAGATAATATCATCAACATATAGTTGGCATACAAACAACTCCCCTTTGACCTTCTTAGTAAAAAGAGTGGGGTCGATTTTCCCAATTTCAAACCCACAATCTTGTAACAACTCGGTAAGGTGCTCATACCACGCTCGTGGGGCTTGTTTAAGGCCATAGAGTGCCTTATCAAGTTGATAAACATGATTGGGGAACTTAGGATCCTCGAACCCCGGGGGTTGTTTAACATATACCAACTCGTTAATGGGACCATTAAGAAAAGCACTTTTCACATCCATTTGTTGCAATTTAAAGTTATGATGGGAAGCATAGGCAAGCAACAAACGAATAGATTCAAGACGAGCAACAGGGGCAAAGGTTTCACCGTAGTCGATGCCCTCGACTTGGGGGTAGCCTTGAGCCACCAGACGTGCCTTGTTGCGGATGACAATGCCATGGGCATCTTGCTTGTTCTTAAAGATCCATTTGGTTCCAATGACATTATGGTTCTCCGTTGGTCTTGGCACCAGACGCCACACTTTGTTGCGCTCGAAGTTATTGAGTTCTTCATGCATGGCATTGAGCCAGTCGGGGTCTTCGAGAGCCTCATAGACCTTCTTAGGTTCAACAAAAGAGACAAAAGCTTGATGAGCACAATAGTTTGCTAATTGTCTACGAGTGCTTACCCCCCTTTTGATGCTTCCTAGGATATTCTCCATGTGATGTTCTCTGGAAGCAAGCCTGGAGGCAACTTTTGCAGCACGACACTCCAATTGCTCTTCAAGAGATAACTGAGGAGCACTGAGTTGGTCATCTTGAGCGACGTCAGGAGCCAGATCTTGATCTTGAGCTTCCTCTTGACCTTGATCTTGCTCGGATGAGAGAACTTGGCCTTGTGCATCATTTGGTGGATCCCCACCATCTTGTGATTGATCTCGCACTTGGCCTTGTTCGTCCGGTTGAGGGCCTTCATTTTGTTCTTCGGAAGCGTGTGGGTCTTGGGTTGGTGATGGTTCCACTTGAGTGGAACATTGTCCTTCTCCTTCGGCCACAAGGGGTTCCTCAATGGGTAGGATGTATCCAATACCCATTCTTCTTATGGCTTGAGGAGGAATTTCATCACCTGTATCACAAGTACCACTTTGCTCCACTTGGGAGCCGTTATTTTCATCAAACTCTACGTTACTCGTCTCCTCAATGAGTCCGGTGGACTTATTGAGGACACGGTAAGCATGAGAGTTTGTAGCATAACCAACAAATATGCCCTCATGAGCTCTAGATTCAAATTTAGACAACCGAACACCTTTCTTAAGAATGAAACACTTACACCCGAACACCCGGAAGTACTTGAGATTGGGCTTGTTACCGGTAAGAATCTCATACGGAGTTTTGTTCAAGCCTTTGCGAAGATAGAGAAGATTTGATGCATGGCAAGCGGTGTTGATGGCTTCGGCCCAAAAGTTGTATGGAGAGTTGAATTCAGCCATCATGGTTCTTGCAGCATCTATTAAAGTTCGGTTCTTTCTCTCCGCAACACCATTTTGCTGAGGGGTATATGGGGCGGCATATTGATGTTTGATCCCCTCATCACCAAGAAACTCATCCAAGGTGTAATTCTTGAACTCGGTGCCATTGTCACTTCTAATCATCAAAATCTTTGCTTCATGTTGTCGTTGAGCTTCATTTGCAAAGTTGATGACGGTTTGTTGGGTCTCACTCTTCTTCTTGAAGAAGTATACCCAGGTATATCTTGAGTAATCATCCACAATCACCAAGCAATATTTTCTACCCCCAAGACTATCAAAAGTGGGAGGCCCAAAGAGATCCATGTGGAGGAGCTCTAGAGGTCTCTTTGAATAGATGATAGTCGTGGGAGGGTGAGCTTTCTCATGTAATTTTCCTTCAATGCACGCCCTGCAAGCACGATCTTTGGCAAAGCTAACATTTGTTAGTCCTCGGACATGGTCCCCCTTGAGAAGACTTAGCAAAGATCTCATATTGACGTGGGCCAAACGGCGATGCCAAAGCCATCCCACATCAACTTTAGCCATTAGGCATGTCGCAACCTTAGTGGGTTGCTTCGAGAAGTTAACCACATAAAGGCCGTTCTCGACATGCCCAACGTAGGCTACTTTAAGAGTCTTGCTCCACAAGAGGGCCACATAATCAATATCAAAGAATGTAGCAAAACCCATGAGTGCAAGTTGGCGGACAGAAAGTAAATTGTATGCAAGGGACTCAACAAGCATGACTTTCTCGATCGTGAGATCATGAGAGACAACCACCTTGCCAAGTCCCAATACCTTAGAAGATGAAGCATCACCCCATTCGACGTTGGTGGCCATAGATGAACCGAGATGCACGTCCACCACCAAGTCTTTGCTTCCGGTCATATGATTTGTGGCTCCGCTATCGAGCAACCATGACCCCCCACCGGAAGCAAACCCCTACAATAGATCAATGCTTGGATTTAGGTACCCATTTGGTAATGGGTCCTTTGAGGTTAGTGACAAGGGTCTTAGGAACCCAAATGGACCATTCAATGTACTCATAAGAAGAACCAACAAATTTAGCAAACACATGGCCATCACTGGCACGGCATAAAACATATGACGGATTAAAATCGCCGGCCATGTTTGAGGGTGTGGTGGAGTTTTTCTTGACCCCACCACTTTTCTTCTTGGTAGAGGTGCCCTCTCCTTCTTTCACAAAGGATTGTCGGAGAGGGGGTGGTTGCTTTGTCTTGTCGTTCTTCTTCTTCTTGGGCTTAGGAGCAAACCCAATTCCTTCCTTTGCCACAACTTCCTTTTGATTGCTCAAAAGGGTGTTGAGGTTCTTCTCACCTTGTATGCAAGTCACAAGGCCTTTCTCAAGTTGCTTCTTCAACTCGACATTCTCTTCAACAAGATGCACATGCTCACAACATGGGTTAGTAGCATTTGCATTATCAATTAAAACCATGCGAGGAAAGATAGCCTTTTCCTTGGTTAGCGAAACTTGGAGTTGATCATGAGACTCCTTGAGAGAAGCATGCATTCCTTTCAAGGCCTTGTGAGCCTTGTCAAGTATGTCAAACTCCTCTTTGAGTTTAGCATGATCAACCGCAAGTTTTGCCTTCTCTGAGTTAAGGACACGAGAGACAACTAGAGCATGATCAAGATCTTTCTTTAATTTAGCATGATCAACGTTGTGTGACTCCTCAAGAGTCAAACGAAGACCACGCTCCTCCTCTAGAGCGTTAGAGAGATCCGATATCTCATCGGCATAGTCTCGACTATGCCCTTCCATTTTAGTGATGGTTTCCTCGTGAGCCTCAATAATGTCATTTGCCTCACCGAGTTGTTCCAAGAGAGCAACCACATGCTTCTTGGATTTGCCCTTGAGATTCTTTATGAACACATCAAATTCATTTTCTCCTTCCTTACTACCCTCACCCTCATCAATACAATTAGTTAATGAGGGGTTAGAAGAGATAGTAGAGTTGATGATCGGGGTTACCTTATTGGTGGCCTTGGCCATAAGACATTTGGCGGTGATGTTCTCGTTCGGTGAGTTGAATAGAGATGAGTGCGGAGTGGTAGCAATTGCAATTGTGGCCATAGTGGTCACCTCATCCTCTTCATCATTGTCATCATCCTCCACATATTCTTCTTGAGCCACCAACACTTTCGGTGGAGTCTTTTTGATGAAGTTGTTCTTGTTGGGATAGGACTTTGACTTGTCCTTCTAAATAAGCTTGCCTCCAAAGTCTTCTCTCTTCTCATATGGGCAATCCGCAACGAAGTGGCTTACATTTCCACAGTTGAAGCATGTCCTTACTCGTTGCTTCCCTTTGTTCCCACTGGAGTTGTTCCTGTTGAAGTTGGACCTTGAATTCTTCTTGCCCCAGAATTGCCTAGAAGCAAGAGCCATGTGCTCGTGATAGGCATATTTGGTGTCCTCGGGGCAGCACTCATCATCATCTTCAACTTCCTCCTCTTCCACACAAGCCTTGGCCTTCAGGGCAAGATTAGGCTTCTTGGATCGTTGAGCTCTTAGGACCGCATTGTCGGCGGTAACGTCAAGAATCCTCATGGCAACAAATTCATCCAACACTTCGTTTGAGGATAAAGTGTGGAAGTCTGGTCTCTGACGAATCACAGAGGACATGGCCTTGTGATAGGGCATCATGGCCTTGAGGAACTTGCGCTTGATCCAATTGTCATCCGTGTCCTTACTGCCATGATCTCGAAGAGACACTGCAAGAATAGTTAATCTTCGATAAAGTTCACGAGGATCTTCATCCTCGATCATTGCAAACTCATCAGCTTCATCTTGCACTACTTCATAGTTGGAGCGTTGAATGCTAGTGCTTCCCTTGTACATTGTGCCAACATGCTCCCATGCTTCCTTGGCCACAGTGAATGGACGAAGATGAGCAATATCTTCAGGAGGGATTGAGTCTTGAAGAATGCAAAGTGCGGACTCGTTGAACTGATGATCGGCAGTTTCTCTTGGAGTCATGTTGTCGGGATCATACGGATAAAAACCTTGCTCAATGATTCTCCAGAGGTTAGTGGAACAATGATTAATATGACGTTTGAAACGAAACACCCAAGTAGCAAAATCAGTATTTTTAACAAACTTCGGTGGGGGCCCGACGGAATTTAAATGCGGTGTGGGGACGGGTCCTCCATAGTGAGTAGGCGGAGGAGATTGGGCAAATTTCCCACTACCATGCTTAGTGACCGGGGCTTGCTCACTACTAGCTTCTCCCTTGTCGGGATTAGCCTCTGACACGTTGGTAGCGGGACGACCCACTTCCAACGGTGAGGTGGATAATTAAAGCCCCTCAAACATTTCTTTAAACATGCCCTTGACCTCGCTCGCTAGTGATTCTTTCAATGTGGTCAAGGCCACATTGAACTCCTCACGAGTGACGGAGGCTCCCCCATCTACCATAGGCAAGGACGGATTTCCATCGGAATGGTCCTCCGTCTCGACTACGTTGTCAACCATACTCTTTGGACGGTGAAGTCCTTAAAAAGAGACGAGGCTCTGATACCAATTGAAAGGATCGATATGGTTGACTAGAGGGGGGGGGGTGAATAGGCAACTAACAATTTTTAGCTTTTCTTAACCAATTAAAATTAGGCGACAAAATAAGTTGTCTAGATAAACTACTATGAAGACAACTAATGTAAATAAGCCCAACAACTACACAAGCATGCTATAGGAATTAAACAAGTAAAGCATGCAAGAGTAAAGGTAAGAAATAACCACAAGTAGAACCGAAGGAGACGAGGATGTGTTTCCGAAGTTCCTTCCCTTTGAGGGGAAGTACGTCTCCGTTGGAGCGGTGTGGAGGCACAATGCTCCCCAAGAAGCCACTAGGGCCACCGTATTCTCCTCATGCCCTCACACGATGCAAGGTGCCGTGATTCCACTAGTGGTGCCCTTGAAGGCGGCAACCGAACCTTTACAAACAAGGTTGGGGCAATCTCCACAACTTGGAGGCTCCCAACAAACCACGAAGCTTCACCACAATGGAATATGGCTTCGAGGTGACCTCAACCGTCTAGGGTGCTCAAACACCCAAGAGTAACAACATCCGCAAGGGATTAGTGGGGAGAATCAAATATCTCTTGGTGGAAGTGTAGATCGATGCCTCCTCAAGCAATCCCGAGCAAATCAACAAGTTTGATTGGCTAGGGAGAGAGATCGGGCGGAAATGGAGCTTTTGGAGCAACAATGGAGTGGTGGGGGAAGAGGTGAGTCTCCTTGGAGAAGAAGACCCCCTATATATAGTGGGGGGACGAATCCAACCATTATTTGAGGTTTCAGCCCGCAGAGAGCGGTAGTACCGCAACTTACGAGCGGTACTACCGCAGGCTGAGCGGTACTACCGCTTGGGAAGCGGTACTACCGCCAAGGCAAAAATATCGAGACCTGATACAGCCACGGATGAAATAAATTACATCCGTGGCTACATCCGCAGGGGAAAACGGAAGTAGCAAAATGCGACACGGTACTACCGCTTAAGCTAAGCGGTATCACCGCTTAAGCTAAACGGTACTACCGTGCGGTATGCGGAAGTAAAAAATTACTTCCGCATCCACTTCTTATACTTAGACTTCAGCGCCAGGCCCAGATACACGGTACTACCGCATGGGGACGCGGTACTACCGCGGGAGCGGTACTACCGTGTCGGCAAGCGGTACTACCGTGTACCTGTGCGGTACTACCGCTTGGCAAAGCGGTACTACCGCATGCTTGGCAGAAGATCAGTATAGAAGCCACATAATTGCCACAACGAAAGAAAGACCGGTTGGACCTCCAGAGAAGCAAGGAAAGGAAGTGTGGGAGAAGGATGTGTACGTGTTGATTCTACCCAAACCTTTCCGACGCGGACCCCCTCTTAATAGTACGGCTTTCCTATTACTCAATGCCACCTACAGGGAGCAAAAAGAAAACACCGTCCTTCATGGAATCCGAGGGGCAATCAATCGTCTTGTGCCATAAGAGAGATATACCTGTATGAGCTTACAGCACACGATTAGTCCGCAAGAGTATTGTCATCAATCACCAAAACCATTAGGGAGAAAAATGCCCTTACAGCACCTCTGGTGCGCCATTAGTATCTGGTATACTAATGGCGCACCACAGATACGCCATTAGTATACACAGCAGTGCGCCATTAGTATGCCTCCCAGGGGGCCATGTATACCCAGGTGGTTTGGCATACTAATGGCGCACGGCGACAAGATGCGCCATTAGTAACTTCGGCATAGTAATGGCGCACTGTCTAATGATGCGCCATTAGTATCCTTTGGCATACTAATGGCGCATTGTGATGTGATGCGCCATTATTATGAATATTACGTTTTTTTTTATTTTTTTTATTTTCTGTTTTTTGCACAGGTTACAAAATGTATAAGTGGACAGAATATAGACAACACACATCAACAACAGATTCATCGAATACAATAGAAGATTAGTCTCTGAATACAATTCATCATATTAGTCTCCGAATACAATTCATCATATTAGTCTCCGAATTGAAAAGACCGAACAAAGATAGAACATTATATTACAAGTCTCGAGACCGCGAGTAGCGAGTTTGTCTTCACATTACAAGTCGATATCGATCATCTAAACTACCATCACATAGAAGAGAGCTGCGGTCATCACGATGAGCATCATCACAATGAAACTCGTCTTCATCCGGTTCCTCCAACGCTCCCTCCCCTCTCCCGCTAGATAGCGGGCGTATCTAGATTCGGCCTCGGCCCTAGTGGTGTACCCTTTGTAACTGTTACCGCTGAATTGGTGAACCTATCTCCGACACTCCTCCCAGTCGTCGTAGACTCCGGGAACCTTACCCTTATACACGACATATGACGGCATCGCTATGCACTAGCCAAACGAAACGTTAGTACCAATTCACAGACAATACATAAGCAGTATATAAGTATGCAACAGAACGATCGAAAGAGAAAAGCAAGACATTAATAGCATCGATTACATCTAAGTTGAACGACTCTCGAAACCAAAGAGACATACTACAAGTTCATTAAAGTTTAATTACAACATGAGCCAATCGATGTTTCAGAAGATTAGACACAACATCACTGCTTTCGACTCGACTCAAGGGACCGGAGCGTGGATGAAGCCGCCGTCTATCGTGGGAGTCATGAAATCACGGGCGTTGTTAGCCTGCATTTGTAGCATTGTGTCGATGTCACTGTTGGACGGTTGATTTCTGAGGAAGAACTGCCCCGAGGTACGACGGACATCTTGATGGATGATTTCCGCAAACTCCGACTGGATGCGAAAGAATTCCTGTCTGATGTCCGTGTCCTGGATTGCCGACACGCTCGCGGCCCAATCTTTGAGTTTACTCGGTAGCAGAAGTTGATGATGGTCCCGTACGATCGCCCGCATGTGATGGATGGCGTAGTAGGCACCCTTCTGACCGCCAGGCGGCTGCTTGACACAACAGAATGTTGTATTGTGGGAGAACACGTGCTTGCCGTACTTACAAATAGGCCTGGTGAAGGTGCCTCCAGATTTGGCGTAGCCGGGGAGAACATCATCAAGAACCTTCTTGATATTTGTGTAGTCTACGTTCGACTGACGGTCCGGGTCGAAATACGTGGCCATGGAATATTTGGGGCTTAGGAGGATGAGCGTGCAATGTGTGTCACTGCAGAAAACACGGAATGTTAAAAGAAAAATGATCGAAATCTAAGAATTCATATGTTACGGGGCGGTTGAGGGGGAGGACTTACTCGGGAAAGTAAGGCACGAGGAAGTTATCCTTATCTCAGTTTGCCAGAATGTCGCCTTCGAGGTAAGAACTCGCGACTTGCCGGTCCCCAGCGCTGCCCAAGATCTTGGCACGCATGTAGAAGGGGTCGACTATCACGATGTCCGGGGTCTTGTCGCGAATGATCCGCATCTCCATACTCAGCGAAAATAGCCGAACGAAGGTGTAGTGCAGCGGATGAAGGTTCAACATAGCGTGGATGTCATCAAACCGCAGGACGATCGTACCCCCGATGGAGTTATCCACAAAGCCCTTGCCCTCTGGCACCTTGGCCGCGAAAACCGGGTATGCCACATCCTTCTCTCTGAGACGCCGCTTCTCCAAAGAAAGAACACTGTCATGCAGACTCCGCATAGCACCGGTTGCAGCATCGAGCATATTTGTCGGTAGCATTGGCCTACCCGCCACATGCACCCTCCTCATTATATCCTCAGGTGAAGGTGGCCCGTCCCGAGCACGGATCGTACTCGGTGCCGGCTGGCTCGCACCCTTGTTAGTCTTTATTTTGCGTGCCTTCTTCTTCTCCTGTAATGGGACCGAGTTCTGCTCACAGACCGCCTTCTTGAGTGTGTTGGGGCTGATAATATTTCGCACCTCGCCTATCTGAGGCTCGGTGAAGTCGGCAGCTGGAGGCGTCTCCTGAGAGCTGAACGCAGACGACGCTTGTTGCAACTTGGCTTCTCCGTGGTACCAGCTAGATCGCACACGTCTTTTGTTGGGTTGGGTTCTTGAGAAGGAGGCCCCATGAAGTCGCCACCGTACCCATGATCGGCAAAGTACTGCTCGACGTTGGCAAATGCATCGTCGTCGTCATCGTTCTGATCCTGTGCCATATGCATGTTTGGATCCAGTGGCATAGGGATCTCCGGCACCGTTGGGGCGGTCTTGCCATGGGCTGACTTGGCGCCGGAACGACTGGCGGTGTTGTCTTTGGGGTGGTGTCCCCCGCCCCCAAACGAATCTGGCTCTTCGGTCAAAGCAGGGGCCATCTCAGGCAGGCGCTGAGGGTCATCACGTCATCATCGTCGGCCCCGACGGGTCGAATCGGAGGTAACACCTCGTCGCAGCCTGGCAGCACGCGAACCAGTTGAACCCTAAACAAGTTGGGTGGCATCTGGGTATCGTGGAACAAGGGGTTGCCCGGTTGAACGATTTTGCCCTTGGCGACATCGACCAACTCGTTGTTCACGAAGTGCAGGAGAGTGCACGGAACATCGGCGGCGCCCTGCGAAAACATGTAGGGCGTCAGGGATGCCCAGTCAAAGGCAAGGAGATGAAGTCCTCGACCGAGAGAGGCTTAATTAGTTACCGTGATGATGGCGTCGAGCTCGGCTAATGTCGAGGCACCGCCAACGGCGGGCGTGCAGTTGACGGAGGGGCCGCTTGCTGCAGAGGTGCCGGCCGGCGTACACCCGGGTGCATTAAGCTCCCGTGCCGGCGTCGGAGACACCAATGCCGCCTCCGCCGGAGACACCAATGGCCCCACCATCGCGTTCTGCGAGTTGCTGGCCGTGAAGCTAGGAATCGGGGGGCGACCCCTATTGGCCGCCCGCAATCCACACACTCAACCCCTCGATCAAGGTAGCTAGGCACAATGGCGGTGATTGTCGCTCCGAGCTGTTGTTGCACTTGCTCTTGGACAATCTCCGGAATCCACACCACCTATGCCTTGAGTTCTTGAACCTCGCGCGCCTGGCTTTCCGAGCTGGTCTTTTTCTCCTTTCGCCCACCAGCGTTATAGTATGACGACCATTTTGTCGACAAGCCTTTGCCGGCCACACGACCAGCTGACGTCGGCTGACTGAGCTTATCCTTGTTCTTCATTACATTCAACGCCCTATTTAGAGTCGTGTCCCAAGGGTTGCTCTTAGTCGACCCCGCGCTACTGCTTTCAGTCGCCTGCGGAAGGAATGTGAACCATTTAGAAATTTGGCTTCATTAATTAGAATGCAACCATATGGAGCTAATTACGTGGGGGTGTATTCCTTACTAGAACAAGCTCAAGCGCCTTGGTCTTCGGATCCATGGTAAGATCCTTTGTTTTCGGGTCCTTCTTGTACCGGGCCCTGACAAAGTTCCTGGTCTACTTGTCACCGTATTTATCGAAGAGGGGCGGTAGGCCTTGCTCGGCACGGTCCGCCTCCTCCTTGTCCCATATAGGCTCCGCCACTCTGTAACCGCCGGGACCGAGTGTGTGTTCCCCTAAGTTTAGCTCCCGCATTTCTTTCCCCCACTGACTTGATTCGGAGTGTGCGGTGCTCGAGCAATTGATCTTGAAGTCGTTGTAGTCATCTTCGGTGATTGAAGGATTTTTCTCCTTGATCTTCTCATAACTCTCACCTTTCTCGATCATTCTCTTCACATTGCTTTTCCATGTAGACAGGGCCTTGCTCATCTTCGTGAGGGCAGCATTGTTCACTTTATTCCCTTTGAGGCTTGTGTTTTCAAATTCAGCGGGGAACTTGTATCGTTCATGGACCTTCGTGAAGAGGAGGTTGCGCAAATTCCCTCGGTCAGGATGCCTCAGGTTCTCGGTGTTGATCGAGACGGTGCTCCGGAGAATGCACCCGAGCTGAAGCGAGTACCCCTTGACTATTCGTTCGGGCGCCGTTGGATTCTCGTCGGAGTCCACTTCAGTAACTTCCTCCTTGAGGGTGCGGAGCACGGTCGGGCGCCGGTCCTTCCGTTGCCTCTTCGGTTGGCTGCCATCTGTGCGTGCGCCGCCATCATCAGTGGTGGCATCGTCGGCGGCACCATCAGTGGTGGCATCAGTGGGGTCATCCTCGGCGGTACCATCAGTGGTCTCAGGATCGGTGGGGAAGGCGGCGTCCTCATACAAGTGAGGTTGTTCCTCCATCTCCTGGGACAGCTCCCAGAATGCCTTGCCGCCCGAACCCCGGGCCTCATCGTTGTTGGCCATGTTTCTCTATAAATAGGAACAAAGTTTGGTCAAAAAGTTGGTTATTGTCAAGGAACAAGATCATGGTCTCATCATTTAGGGTTTGTCGACACCGAGGCATCCTAAAAGCTAAGCTTTTATAATTGAGGGTTTTTTCGACGCCGAGGCACCCTAAAAGCCTAAGCTTTCATCATTTCGGTTTTTATCAACACCGAGGCACCCTAAAAGCCAAGGTTTTATAATTTATGGTTTGTCGACACCGAGGCATCCTAAAAGCTAAGCTGGGAAGGAGAATTCTAAGTTGGGCCTAATCACTTGGCTCTATTGCCGCCTATGGTTTAATGCAGCTAGAATAAAGGGGCACTTGATCCTACTTAATTAACTACTAAGATACCCCGGCCCATGCATTAGTCACAAGTACCCCATATGTCCTATTTTTAGCAAAGTCATGCTAAAATTCACGGAAAATTTCAGCATGACCTTTGCTGAAAATAGGACATATGGAGTACCCGAATTTGCCGGAATGGAAGTTAATCGACATTCCAGTAAACTCAAGGGCCTCTCGGGGTACCTGCAAAATCATTATCCCCGCCTAATGAAGTCGCCAATGGGTCATTTCAGAAGATCACAAGTAGCATCATCACAAGTACAACATCATCACAAGTACAGCAGCAACAACAGTGAATACAGGCATAACAGCAGCATCAACAGTTAAGAAAAAGTTGCAGAAGCTTGTAAAACAATACTTTGAAGTTCAAATATTTACAACAAGGAACCAAATACATGACCACCATTATTATCATTGTGCTAGTGTGACATACAAGTAGTACTAGTGTACATGAAAAAAAAACCTAAAACCTAAAACCCCAACAGAACATCAAGCCCACCAACCGGCTAAACGAACTAAAGATCTCACTTGGGATGACAGCGAATAAACGTAACCAACCCTAACTCCAAATTAACTAGAGTTGAAGCTGGTAAACAGGAGAACAAGAGCATTAGGTAAGGGTCCACCAATGTTCAAGCATCTTTTAACTAGTTCTGAATTGCCATATGTGCAGCAGTAATTAAAAGGAGTCAAATGGAACATGCTGCTAGCTGAGAGTAAGAGCACAACAACCAGATCAGACTTAGCCTAGTCTGAGAAATACTAACTAGGACTAGCCCCTTGTAAGCCTATTTTGAATTAACGAAAGTTTAAAGGTAGCAGGTCTATTCGTAAGGCTCCCGCTCTAACTGCTAACTGAATATTTATTTTGTAATCAACTAGGCCTTGCAAATAAAGGTTAGTATCGCGGGGTGGCTCCCGCTAAGTGCTAACTGCTCTCCCCGATCTAGATGACCAGACATGCTAGTATCGCGACACAAACATGACTACCATACTAGTAAAGGCTAGAGCCAAAGGGGTTCTGAAAAAGATGAAATTGTCACCGACTATGGCATGCCAAAGTATGACAGCAAGCACTAACATGTCTTCCATCAAAAAGTTCACCCATGTGCTCTTTAAATTGGCACTTCTTAGGAATTCTTTGAGCCAATTTAAATACTGTATTTAGCATGTTCATTCATTCTGAATTATTTAGCATGCAGACTCATCGTGGAGTACATGTGTTCTGAATGAACAAGAGACAAAGGTGGATGGATGGATGTTAGACTACATAGAAAAACCCCTGAAAAATAAGAATATACTCCCTCCCTACAGAAATATAAGAGCATTTACATCACTGAAGTAGTAATCTGAACACTCTTATCTTTCTTTACAGAGTGAGTATAAGGTAAAAGCTGCCAATGCCAAACATAGACAAACCGGACAAATAATATTTAAGTGAGATACTCTATGAAATCACCGAAATTACAGTAAACATACAGTGAAATGCCCACTATAGTTACACTGAAATTACCGTATAGTAACACTGTAATTAGAAATCAATTTTATTGTAATTACACTGTAATACCAGAACAAAATTCAGTGGAACTACACTGAATCTTCTGTAAATATGAACTGTGATGACAGTGTAAATGCGATGAAAATTAAACTGAAACAACACTGAAACTCCAGGATAATCTACATTGAAATTACACTACGATTCCAGGATAAATATGAACTGCGATGACGCGTAGCACATCATGCTCGGGGAGAGGCAGAGCTCGAAATCGCCATGGACTATGAACAAAATTGCAAAGGCATCACCTCTTTCGCTCTGCTTATGTAGCTCCCTCCCTCCCCTCCCTCTCTCTCTCTCTGCCCTTTTTGAATGCAAGTGGGGAAATGAAATTTCAGAAACAAAAGGGGGAAATACTTGTCCTCACCTGCGGACTCCTGCAGAACAATGGACGCAGCGCTGTCCGTGTGCTCCGGGCGGCGGCGTTGCTGCTCGACAAAGGTGGCGAGGCCGCGGCAGAGGCGAGGGGCTCATCCCG
>LR738710.1:93435495-93518862 GCA_902687465.1 Secale cereale | reverse complement strand
GGGGACCGGATCTGGCGAGGTGGATAGCGATCGAGATGGAGGGGGATCGAGATCGAGTGTCCATGAAATTTAAAAACATTCAAGAGTTCAAAAAGTGCCCATGAAATACAATCGAGAAATGAAGGCTACGATTTGAATACAATCGATCTTAGCTAGCTATCTGTTCACAATCTTCTTGCCCTTCTTTTTTGCAAATGGAGTTCTTCTATGGAACGGACGTCCCTTAGGTAGGGTGGTCCTGCTTCTTCTTGTGGTGTATGCTGCTACTTCATCATCGTCGTCATGTTCGATCCTCGGGTCACCGTACTTGTCAAAGTCTTGCTCATTGGCTACTCCATCCATTCTGATGATCTTCCTTTTGTCTCTCCTCACGACAACACGACTGGGCTTTGACGGGTCGGTAATGAAGAAGCATTGGTCAACTTGGGAAGCCAGTACCCATGGCTCATTTTTCGCGGTGACGTTTGCGCCCGCGGTCTTGGATTTGGCTTCGGGTATAACCATGGTGGTGAAATACCGGTCTTCTTTTAGGACGCTCTTGGCCCATCTGACACGGAACATCGGGACCTTCTCTCCAGCGTAGCTCAGCTCCTAGATCTCCTCGATCCTTCCGTAGTATCTTTCCTTGTCATTACCGGTGTAGGATTCCATCGTTACCCAGGAGTTCTGATAACCATCGCTCTTCATGTCCTTGGCCTCGGTGTAGAATGTGTAGCCGTTGATATCGTATGCCTCATAGGTCATCAGGTTGTGCTCGGCACCCTGTGACAAGGCGAATATGAGTTGTTCTTTCGCGAAAGAATCCTCATGTAAAGGGTACGACAGAAGCTTCTGCTTGAACCAACGCGTGAAACATGAGTTGTGCTCTTTGATTATATCTCCGTCCGTCCTGTGTTGGCCTCGGTCATTGTACGTCTTCTCAATAAAGTTTTTGTGCTCTACCACCCAAGGATGGACCACATCTATGTGTTGTAGCGCGACTAGGTTTGCTCTTTCAAAGTCGGCGAGTCGACCCTCGAAGTCAACATGCATTTTGCGGCAACCCTCATGGTGACCCCATCCAGCGAGCCTGCCGAGGTGCCTGTTGGCGGGCAGACCAACGGGGTTCTCGATGCCTAGATAATTCGTGCAGTAGGAGATGCACTCTTCGGTCAGAAAGCCCCTGGCTATGCTTCCCTCTGGACGTGACATGTTGCGAACGTATCCTTTGATGACACCATTCATCCTTTCGAACGGCATCATGCTGTGCAAGAACGTCGGCCCGAGTTGGATGATATCGTCCACGATATGGACCAGCAGATGCACCATAACGTCGAAGAATGCGGGCGGGAAGTACATCTCAAGCTCGCATAGTATCACCATGATCTCTTCCTGTAGCCTTCTGAGTTGCCTCACGCCAACTGACTTCCGAGAGATGACGTCGAAAAAGTTGCATAGGCCAAATAGGGTTTCACGGACGTGCGCGTCCATGATCCCACGGATTGCAACTGGAAGTATCTGCATCATCAGCACGTGACAGTCGTGAGACTTCATCCCGCTGAACTTCAGCTTCGCTGGGTCTAGGTATCTGCTTATCTTCCCCGCGTAACCGTAAGGAAGTTTTACTCCTACGAGGCAGGTGAATAACTGCTCGATCTCCTCCTGACTTAGAGTGAATCACGCGGGAGGGTAGTCATTTCCGGTCTTCTTGGCCTTTTTGCCTTTGCGACGACTTTCCGTGTCCTGCTTCGCCGCATCATCATCATCATGATCATCATATATAGCGTGAAGCTCCTGCCTGATGCCCATTGATTTCAAGTCTGCCCTTGCTTTCGGCCCATCTTTGGTCCTCTCTGGCATGTTGAGCAGGGTACCAAGCAGACTCTCGCACACGTTCTTCGTGATATGCATTACATCAAGGCTGTGAGGCACACGGTGGATCTTCCAGTACGGCAAGTCCCAGAAAACAGACCTCGTTTTCCATACCTTTAGCAGCGGCTCTGGCGCCTTTCGCTTCTTTCCCGGCTCTGGCGCCTTTTGCTTCTTTCCCGGCAGTGGGCAATCTTTCCAATTTTTCAATAGCTCGTCTATTTCCTCGCCGCTCCTCGTACGCGGGCGTCCTCGGGGTTCGGTTTCACCATCGAACAAATCCTTGCGTTTTCTCCATAGGTCATCGTCGTGAAGCCACCTTCGATGTCCCATGAACACAGTTTTCGAAGACCCGGGATCTCTATCTAGCTGGCGATACGTTGTGTCATCCATGCACCTGACGCATCCAGAAAATCCGTGGACCACCTGCCCCGCGACATATCCGTAACCGAGATAGTCGTGCACCGTCGTGAGCAGCGTGGCTCTCATAGGGAAATATTCTTTCTTTGCGGCGTCCCACGTATTGGCTGGCGTTTTCCACATTGTGTCTAGCTCCTCTTTCAGCAGCCCCAGATACAGATTGATGTCGTTCCCTGGATGTTTCGGTCCTTCAATTAGCATACTCATGTGAATGTACTTCCTCTTCATGCACAACCAGGGGGGAAGGTTGTACATCCACACAAACACAGGCCAGGTGCTATGTGTGCTTCTCTGGCTGCCAAACGGATTGACTCCACCGGTGCTCGCGCCCAGCACGATGTTCCTTGGATCGTTCCCAAATTCTAGGTCTTCGAAGTTCAACGCTTGCCACTGGCTCGCATCCTTGGGGTGACTCAGCATCTTGTCTTTTTTATCTATCTCCGGATCATTTGCGTCATCTTCTCGCTTCTTCTCCTCCCTATCCGCATGCCAACGCAGGAGCTTTGCTACCTTAGGGTCCGTGAAATACCACTGCAAACGAGGACTGATCGAAAAGTACCACACCACTTTTCGAGGAGCTTTCTTCCTCTTCTTGTATCGAGTGACGCCGCACACCGGACATATGGTAGACTCCGCGTGCTCGTCCCGATAAATGATGCAATTGTTCATGCACACATGGTATTTGACGTGCGGTAAATCCAGAGGACACACGATTTTCTTCGCCTCCTCCAAACTGGTGGGGCACTTGTTCCCCTTGGGAAGACGTTTGTGCCAGAATGACATGTTCTCGTCGAAGCATGCGTCGGTCCTTTTGTGTTTTACCTTCATCTCCAGAGCCATGAGCGTTACTTTCAGGCGGGTATCCTCGGGCCTGGATCCTTCATACAATGGAGTAACCGCGTCTAACTCAAGTTGATCCATCTTGGCTTTCCCTCGGGCGGCAGCTCTTGCGTTATCGGTCTGCTTGAGAAGCAGCTCTTGAATATGAGGGTCCTGCACCCAGCCCATCGATGGTCCAGCGTCGTCTGCTCCGCCGGCATCATCATCTTCATGATCATGCCCGTCGTCTGCTCCGGCATCTTCCTCATCATCATGTCCTGCATCTTCTACATGATGACTGTGTACGGCATCACCGTCGTGATCATCTCCTGGGGATTCTTCGTCTTCTCGCCCGCCCGAGCCGCGGTGGTTGTCTTGCTGCCCTTCCTCATTTCTTGCCCGGCCCCCATGGACGACTTCGTAGTCATCTTCATCACCTTGCCACCGATAGCCATCCATGAAACCACGCAAGAGCAGGTGGCCCCGCACCTGCCCGGAATCCGGGTCCGCAATAAGTCTCTTCATCTTGCATCTTCGACACGGACATCTTATCTCCGTCTCGTTCTTTTGAAGCATCTCGCCCTTCACGGACCTCAAAAAGCTATTCACGATGCCTTCGGTCATCGTGCGCACCATGGTCGCCTGCGGGGTAGAGCAAAACGATATTTTAGAACCAAGAAAAAATTTGCCATGACTTTCCCTAAAAATAGGACAAAAAAGAATGCTTAATGCCAAAATTCTCACCGAAACGGAAATGAATCAACATTCCGGGAAAATATTGGCAACTATCGCATTTCAAATACCGATACACCTCCAAACACAAACACATGTGCAACACAACAAACATATGCAACACCACGAACATACATAGATCTAGCTAGGCCATAAAAAGTGCATGTGCACATTGTTGTATGGAGAACAACATAAATATAGCTTCCCCCCTTACTTACCTATCAAAACAAGGTCATTTAACCACTTAATTTGAATGAATCTATGGTGGAAATGAGGTGAAAAAGAGGAGGGACCCGAGACAAGGAGGAGGTGGAGAGAATGAAGTGGGGAGAAAGTGAGTGTGGGTAGGAGAGGCTGTCCAAAATATCTAGTTGCTGCCCACTTACTAATGGCGCACCCACTATAAATGCGCCATTAGTAATCAAGGTTACTAATGGCGCATCTTCAGTTAGTGCACCATTAGTAGTTTTTAAAAAAAAACAATACTAATGGCGCACTGTCCCACAGTGTGCCATTACTAGTTTAAACTAGTAATGGCGCACTCTGGAACAGTGCTCCATTAGTAGTTTTACAAAAAAAATATAATAAAAAAAGAACATTAGTGGCGCACTTTACTGCTGATGCGCCATTACTAGTTACAACTAGTAATGGCGCACTTTGTCTGGATGCGCCATTAGTATGTTTGGACAGGCGCACTAGCTCAAAAAAAACTTTTTGATACTAATGGCGCACCCTGGACCAGGTGCGCCATTAGTAGTTTGAACTCTAATGGCGTATCAGTGGGTGGTGCGCCATTAGTATATACTAATGACGCACTGCTTGTCTGGTGCGCCATTAGTATCAATTCCATCTATAGCCCTTTTCCTAGTAGTGTCGCGAGGAGCCTGGGCATGTCCTCCGGGTCGCCGTCCTGCTGGAGCGCCGCCTGCTCCGGCGGGATTACAACGTCGGCCATGGATGGTGGGGTGGGGGCGGGGGCGTGCCCACGCGGGCGGGAGGGCCCGGCTCCACCGGTGAGGTCACCGACAGGGAGCCCTCAGGCGGCGCGCTTGAAGGCGCCGATGACGTCATCAAACCCCTTGCCCCTCCAAAAACGGCGGCTGCTCCTCCTATTGTAGCGTCCCCCGGGGTGCGCGCGAAGCTCTGCATTGGTCACCGACGGACCCAGCGTGGGGAAGCCGTCCGCGGCACCTTCGTCGCTGGCGGCACGTAGAGGCCGAACCGAGTGCGGCCCTCCATCTATCCTAACGCGAGGCTCGACGGCCAGATGCTGCCCGGTGCCGCGCCGTTGCTGTTCGAGTCGCTGGACGCCATCCCGCACAAGTCGGTGGAGAGAAAACGACGCATGGGGAGAGTGAGAGGAGAGATGGACGAGCGGGGTGAGCAAACTCGCCGGCCAGGGCGGGTTTTATAGGGAGGGGCGGGGCGGGGCATAAATGCGCGGCAGGTGAGGCGCCAGGGCAGGGTGACGTGCGGCAGGCACAGGCGTGGCAACGGGGGCGTGCTGCAGGCGCGGGCACGGCAGCGGTGGCGTGCAACAGTGGCGCGGTCGGGTGGCAACACAGAAAGCGGTGGCGCGGCAGGCGAGGTGATTTTGGCCGGGAGCGGCACGAGACGGGACGCACTAGTAGAAAACAGGGCTTTGGTTCGGGCCTGGCCATCCCATTAGTCCCAGTTCATTCACGAACCGGGACCCATGGGGGCATACGTCCCGGCCATGTTGGGGGTCGTAGCAGAAATCAAAAAATTTCTACGCATCACCAAGATCAATCTATGGAGTAATCTAGCAACGAGGGAGAGCGGAGTGCATCTACATACCCTTGTAGATCGCTAAGCAGAAGCGTTACAAGAACGCGGATGAAGGAGTCGTACTCGTAGCGATTCAGATCGCGGTTGATTCCGATCTAAGCGCCGAACAACGGCGCCTCTGCGTTCAACACACGTGCAGCCCGGTGACGTCTCCCATGCCTTGATCCAGCAAGGGGAGAAGGAGAGGTTGGGGAAGACTCCATCCAGCAGCAGCACGACAGCGTGGTGGTGGTGGAGGAGCGCGGGACTCAAGCAGGGCTCCTCCAAGCACTAGAGAGACGAGGAGGGAGAGAGGTAGGGCTGCGCCAAGAGATAGATCAAATCATGTGTTGGGCAGCCCCCATACCTCAAATATATATATGGGGAGGGGAGGGGCTGCGCCCCCTCTAGGGTTCCCTCCCGGGGGGGGGGGGCAGCAGCCCTAGGTGCCATCTAGGGTGGCGGCCAAAGGGGAGAGGGAGAGGGGGGCGCACCAGGGTGGGCCCTAGGGTTTGCCCCCTCCCCTCTTGGAGGCGCCTTGGGCCTTGGTGGGAGGCGCCCCAGCCCACCTAGGGGCTGGTCCCTTCCCACTATTGGCCCATGTAGGCCTCCGGGGCTGGTGGCCCCTCCCGGTGGACCCCCGGACCCTTCCGGTGGTCCCGGTACATTACCGGTGATGCCCGGAACACTCCCGGTGGCCAAATCCTCACTTCATATATATAAATCTTTACCTCCGGACCATTCCGGAACTCCTCGTGACATCCGGGATCTCATCCGGGACTCCGAACAACATTCGGTAACCGCGTACATACTTTCCCTATAACCCTAGTGTGACGCCCGAGACCGACGTCCCAGAAGATTCCAGAAGGTTCCAGAAGATTCCAGATGTTCCGGGTTGCCCGTGGGTTTCTTTTGAGCTTGTGTTATTTATTTTTTTGCATTGCATCATGTCATCATGCCATCATGTCATTTTTATTTTCGCATCCCAACCTTAATAATCCGTGTGGACCTTCGGTCCATTTAAATCGAGGGAAGATGACTTCTCTTTATAACATATAAAAGTCTCTCATTATTTTAGAGAGCTATAATAAATATTCCATTCGTTGGAATTCATCGTAACACACTTGCATTAATTCCCCATGTTTTTTTCACTTCAAGTTTGACTTCTATACCTTGCCTATATTTCTTTCCATTGTTTCGAGGCTCCTCCAAAAATCTAAACTCCTTTTATTGCAAGTTAAATGTTTTAGTTTGCACTTCCTTTTGTTGGAACTATTTTTGCGAGGTTGGAATTAATCCGTAAAGCCTTACAAAAATGTCCATCATTTTATTCTTTTCCTTGTCTCTTTTCTTTTTATTTTTGGCTCTCTCCTTCTTTGTTTTATTCTACTCAGTTAAATAAAAGAAAAGAGCCTCCCAGCCAGCCCAGGCCTCCCTAAGGCCCAGGCCAGCTGGCCCACCATCAGCTCCACCATCCCTAAGGCCGGCCCAACCAGCCCGAGCCGGCCGAACCCTAATCCCCGACCCGTTTTCCTCTCGTTCCTCTCCTTCCCCTCGTCCGCCGCACCCTCTCGATCTCTCCCTCGTCGCCCGAGCCTCCCTCATCTCCTTCGATCTCCCTCCCCGTCGCTAGGTTCGCCTCCAGGATCTTATGCCCGAGGCTCGCGGCCAGCCTCCCGTCGTCTCTTCCGCAGCGCCGCGGGCAGGAGCTCCCCCTGCCTCGTCCTCCCTGCGTTGCCGAAGCCGTCGCGCCCTGGATCCCGCAGCCCGAGCGGCCCCTCGCCCTCATGCGCCCGTGCTGCTCCCTCTGTCCGCCTTCGTCGCCGCCCCAGCACGAGCGCTCCCTCCTCGCCTCGTGGAGCGGCCGCCCCTCCTCTCGCCGCGCATCAGCCGCGCCAGGGTCCCTCCAGAGCCGTCTCGTCCGCGCCCGGCCTCCTCCTCGCCCGGGCCGAGCCTCTGCAGCGCCCCGGCCAGGATCCAGCGAGGAGCTCGCCGCGCCCGTCTTCTTCAGCGCCTTGCAGCAGCGCCGCAGGTCTCCGGCCTCGTCCTCCAGGAGTCCAGCAGCGCCTCGGTTGCCTCGTCTCCAGCGCCCGACCAGGAGCTCCTCTGCTGGCCCCTCCTCGCCGTGTCCGAGACCGTCTTGTTGCGGCTGCCGTGGCCTTGTCTCCGTGTTGTAGTTTGTTTTGTGTTGTTTTGTGTTGCTTCTGTTGACTTGACAGATGACCGAACGAGTACCCGGCGAACCGACCAAGTACCTCTTCGAAACAAGTTCCTCTACGGTTATGTGTACATCTACGGAAAACGAGCTCGTGAACGGCTACGGAACAAGTACCACTACATCCGTGTACCCCTTCGAGTCGCCGACGACCTTCTAGTTCGACTACACGGCGACAAAAGAAGTGTACATCTACGTAACGAGTTCGACTACCGTCGACAAGACCTAGACATCGAGTACCACGACGACCCGAACGACTACCGTCGCCGAGACCCTCAAGTACCTCTACGGGCGAGAACGACTACATGTACAAGTACCACTACTTCCACTACCGTCGCCGGAAGCGCCAAGTACCACGACTACTCGGAGACTCCAAGTACCCCTACCGTCGCCCCGTGTACCTCTACGGAACGACTTCTTCCTCTTCGGAAACGTGAACGACTCCTTCCTCTACGTCTCGAACCGCTACGAGAACGCACGCTTCGAAGGTATAACCCCGAGTCGTGACCCGTGAGATGCATGCTTGTTGTGTTGTATGAAATGTTTCCCGTGTGGGCACCGTGTCCGTTTCGTCCCTTTTGTTGTTCCTCGGTTGCCTCGTCACCGACTCGTGGGAACCCGGCAACGGGATCGCCCCACCTTTCATCTCGTTTGACTCACCCACGCCATCTTGCTTTTGCCCGGACTCTCAACGAGTTACCGGAACCGAGTTGTTGCCTTTGCATCATTTCGGATCGTTGCCGTGGCACCTTTTCCATCCACCACGGTGACATAAACTTCATATCTCTTAATGTCAACTTTTAATAAAAACTTGCATAAACTTGTTCATGTCATCCGCATCATGTTAACAACCTTGAATGTTTAATTGTTGTTGCTTTATAATTATTAAACATGCTCATGGGGATTTTCCGGATATGTTGTTGTTATTTCCGGCCTCATTTAAAATGTATTAATAGTGTAGTTTCTTTATGCTTCACCTCTTGCCATGTTAAAACATTTAATCTTGTCTTGTAATTAATGAGAGTCAACTAAATAATTAAATGTGGTGTTTCGTCAATATGCAACCCGTTGCATATTGATCTCCACTTAACTTGTAGTGTTGTTTGTGCACTTTGCCATGCCATGCATAATTAAACCGGACATGCATCATACTTGTTTGTGCATCTTATGCCATGTTTATGTTTGTGTGTTTACCGTGTTGTTCTTTCTTTCCGGTTGCTTCTCTTGTTAGCTTCGGTTCCGTTCCGGAGTTGTGAGGATCCGCTCGACTGTTGCTCCGTCTTCTTCGTGGATCCGTTCTTCTCCCTTGTGGAATCCCAGGCAAGATGATCATACCCTTGGATACCTTTACTACCATTGCCATGCTTAGTTGTCTCGATGCTATCGTTACATGTCGCGATACCCATCTTTTATGTCAGCCTCTCCTTGTTGCCATGAAACCTCTAACCTTGACACCTTCCTAGCAAAACCACTGTTTGGCTATGTTACCCGCTTGCTCAGCCTCGCTTGCTCAGTCTCTCTTATAGCGTTGTTAGTTGCAGGTGAAGATGAAGTTCGTTCCAGGAGGGAACTTGTTGTTGGATATATCACAATATCTATAATAATTATTAACACACCTTATATATTGGGCATGGGTGGAAGGCTTGGCCTTTTGCTCGGTGTTTTGTTCCACTCATGCCACCTTAGGCGCCGATAAACCGGCATTATGTTCCTTGATTTTGCGTTCCTAACACGATGGGTGTAATGGGGACCCCTTGACAGTTCGACTTTGAATAAAACTCCTCCAGCAAGGCCCAACATTGGTTTTAATTTGCCCATAATAACCACTTAATTAAATAATTAAATTTGCATAGGGGGTCGCGTCCCCGAGGATTCTTAATTCTACATAGCAGGGGGGGCCAGTGCCGATGGTGTTGGTCCCAAACGGGGAGACTACGGGGCCGCCTTGGGGAAACCCGAGGTATCTGGTATAACCTGTAGGATCACCCATCCGGTCGTGTCCTGAGACTTAGATACGCGCGGCTACTATCAGGGTGTCGACACACCGGGAGGTCTTGCTGGACTTGTTTTACCATTGTCGAAATGACTTGTGCTACCGGGATGCCGAGTCTGATCGGATTTTCCCTAAGATAAGGGGTGATGATATTATATTTATCACTTCAGATAATCGTGAGAGCTTGTGATGGGCTAAGTTGGAACACCCCTGCAGGGTTTGAACTTTCGAAAGCCGTGCCCGCGGTTATGTGGCAGATGGGAGCTTGTTAATTCCGGTTGTAGATAACTTGACACAATGATTCAATACACTACCCGCGTGTGTACCGTGACTGTCAATTTCCGAATAGGGATTCGGGAGTTGAACACGGTGGGGTTATGTTTTGACCGGCTTTAGTTAGGATCACTTCGTGATCATCTTTCGACCGATGCACTTCTCTTCTCGCTCTCTTTTACGTAAGTTAGTGCTAGTTGCTGCTGCAGACTCTTGTTTGATCCTTCACCTCTCGCTCTTTCTTCAGCCTTGTCCTCACCCAAGGCTTAAATAGTCTTGTTACCCGGGAACGGGATTGTTGAGTCCTCTGTGGCTCACAGTTACTTCACCACACCAGTTGCAGGTTCAGCCGTGTACGATGCAGAAGCTGGTTCAGTGCTTCACCAGGAGCTCGTTGAAGAGTTTGACCGTTTGCTTGTGACGTTTCGATGTTCAGTAGTGGTTTCTACTAGGATTCGATCCTGACCTGTGGTTTTATGTTGTTTTGGTATCTTTCTTTTGGATCTTACCCGTAGTCGGGCTGTGATGTTTTGAATGATGTATTGCTTATGTAATGTATTGTGTGAAGTGGCGAGTGTAAGCCAACTATCCTCTTTTGCATTTTAATCCCTCTTTTACATGAGTTGTGCAAAGATACCAAACTTGAGATCATTCTAGGATGGACTTATGCCTTTAAGTCGTGCCTCGACACGTAGGAGGTATAACTCCATCCTGGGCATTACAAGTTGGTATTCAGAGCCTTCTCCGACCTAGAAGCCCCCACTGTTTGATCGAATCGTTGACGGTTGAGTCTAGGCACACACTGAAAATGTTTTGAGTCCTATATATTATATCGGAGAGTAGGATTTCTTTGCTTCTCATCCCCTTTCTCTCTGGTGAGGACTCCTGACGATTACTCTTTTCTCTTCTACTTTCAAAAATTGCACCAAATTTTTTTTTAGGATCCCGCGAGTATTCTGGGATTGTTTCGATGTTCTTGTGACAAGGATATTGTTCCCGATGCCTCCTGTTACCGAGGAGTTGAGCTTCGGGGTATCATTGACACAAGCATATCGCGACAGTACTAAATACTTAAGACGGCCGACATCGAAAATCTCTCCTATGCGGCCAGTGGCAAGATAACCCCGACATCACCCAGTACTGGGGAGGTAGTTCGAGAGTATTGCCATAGCTTGGTATAGTGGATGCTTTTCGAAGGTCCGAGGTAAACAGTTTCCGAGAAAGACTGGTTATGTGTTGAAGGATGGATACACCTGGATGTAGGTTTAGAGTTGATTGTGCGGTGCTTCCCGTGTATCCCCAACACCTGATTGCATAACTGGGAACTTTCGGAAATCTATAGGTGGGTTTATCCAGTAGTTCTAGGCATTCTTTCAACGGATGCTCGATATGAAGTTCGGGGTTCTACATTGAGTGAAGTGGTTTTATGGACTTGTTCTGATCGGGAGTTGCATCTTAAAGGATCCTTGGCTATGCTGATCCGGGGATGACAAAACCCTTTTGTAACATGTTCCATGAGCTTTCAGCACGAAGATGTCGAACGAAACTTCTATCTTGTATTTGTTCTATCTGATCCTTGTTCCTTTTTATTTATCTTTTGTTCTCCAAGTGGCTTCTCGTTGAGTTGATGTACCTGCGGAATTCATTCGTTCAATCCTCTGTTCGAATGATGTTGTGAAGATTAGGCTGTTGCATATCTATCCTTTGTTTCGTTTTGATTCTGGTATTCGAGTTGCTTCGATGTCAAGTGTTGATTCCATACCTTTCTAAATCGATGTTCTCATATTTCTATGGGAGTGCTAATTCCTCTTGATCATCAAGATGGTCGTGTTAATTCTTTTTCAACCGGTGTCCATTTTGTTCATCCCAAGTTGTCTTTGTTTTCCCCACCCTCCCACCCTTCTTCTTCTCGGAGCCAGAAATTCTCAGATGAAGCATCCATTTTATTCATGTGATGTTTCTTCATTCTTTTCCTTCAATGTTCTTATCCGGTGATTTATCGTGAAGATGCTCAAGAACTCCAAGTTCATCATTCTTTTGTTCTCATATTCTGTCGGTGGATGTAAGTCAAGATTTTGGTGTTGATCTTATCCTTTTCCTCTTTTCACAATGCTTTCTTATTCCGGTGCACCAATTAATCATTCTCCTCTTGTTATTCATATCCGGAGTGCTCAAGATCCATAATTCCATTCTTAATCCATTCAAGCTATTTTGAGATTGCTATCTTACTCAAGCCATTTAATTCAACCGGTGCAATATCTCTTAAGCAATCTTTTCAACGGTGATTTCTTTGAGTGGGCCCTAACCCACAGGTCTTTTCCCAGGATCTTACCTGACTCTTCATTTTCTGGAGTTATACTCAAATTCTTTTCAAAGTGTGATGTAAGAATGTTTTCCATCAGTCACATGCCTTCTCCAAGTGTACTTTAAAATTCTTGTTCATCATTGGTTCAACCTTTTTAATTCTCCATTCCGGAGTGCTCAACAATTCTTCATGGCATTTCTCGTCTTCATTCTCAGCATTTGGAGACCGGAGAAGTGTTTCTCTTAAATCCTTATCCGTTCTTCCAAGATTCGTGGTTCTAGCTTCATGCCATCCTCATTATTGTTTCGTTTGTGAGGAATTCTTTTCATACCGTCCGAAGCATTTCATAAATTCTTTTCTTTGTGATCCTCCGAAGGCCATCATTTCAGAATATTTCTTCGTTCTCAGTTTTCAACTTCGTCCTCCAACTATTCTTCATTGATGTCTCTTCGTTCGTCTCCATATTCTTCCCGGAGATTCATTCTCTTGTTTTCACTCGATTCATTTTCTTACGGTGGCTTGTCCTCTTGCAATCGTTCAATTTCATTCCTTACAGTGGCTCATTCTAGATTACTCTTCCGTTGTTATCGTTTAATTCACTCATTCTTTTCATAATCCTACCGGTGGTTCGTTGAGTAATTATCCGAGCTTGTGCTAGATCTCTCTTTAATTCTTTGCAACGAGAATAAGTAGTATGCCAAATCCTTTGGTTGTCATCAATTTTAATTGGTGAAGGAGATGCATAACATAATTCTTATTCTTGTTCCTTCAAGGTGATTGAATTCTTTTGTCTGGAGCTTGTTCATCATATCATATCCTTGATTCTAAGTTGTTCATCTTGTTTTCCGGAGCTTCAAGTTATTTCAATTATCATTTTCAAAGCTCAATCTAATTCATCGCAGGCCTTGAATCTTATTCTTTTTATCTCTCACTTCTCATGCTTTCATTACCGGAGTTCTCATGGTGGTTCATCATGTTTTAATTCATCCTTGAAGTCTTCATCGAGATTCTTGTTTGAGCTCAAGCATTCTTCATCATGCTTCCAATTGCTATTCTTCTACCTTATCTTTTCTTATGGTGTTATGTCATTCTTGTCAATTCCTTCATGTTTCATGATTCACGAGTTATCAAGAATGAGATATTTAAACCCATCATTGTCCTTGTTCAGGAGATCTTTCCAACCATTCAATTTATTCATTGGAGTTATCTTGGGTTGTATTTCACCTAAAAGCTTTCCCTAAGGATTGTTGCTAATTATGGTGCTTATAAATGACCCAAGTTCTTCATTTATCATTCCGGTGAAATAACTCTTTCGTCTCCTTGTTGATCTCAATCCAATCAATTGTTTTCCAATAGTGGCTGGTTGTCACCTCTTAATTTTGAGATGTTTTCCATAAGCCCACATCAAGCTTATTCTTTTTGTTGTTGAATTTTCCATCAACTCCGTTCAACCCTTCTTTGTAAGGATACTCTTTCAAATTCATTTGTGGGAGAAGTTGTCATCTTCTTCTTCGATCTTTTCTTTCCAACGATCTAGCATCTATTCTTTCATTCCGGAGGCATTCTAATATTACTCTCTTTAACCATCATCTCGTTTTTATCGAGATCATGTTTTTTCCTTTGCTTGTCCATTTAACCGGAGTGTTGTATTCTTCATTCTAGTCCTCTCATCTTATCAAGTTTGCCTCTCTTTTCAACCGGAGTGCTGTCTGAGTCTTTCTTACCTTTGTGCCATTCTTTTAATTGTTTCGGAGGCAATATGTTGTTGTTTCATCAAGTATCACTCCATCTCCTCAAGTTCTTGTTCAATTCCTTCCATTTTCAGACGGAGTGCTGTCCGAATTCTGTCATTCTTATTCCTTGGCTATACCGTTCTGGTTTCATATTCTTTTCGTTCGTAAGCTCTTGTTTAATGTCTTTCAACCTACAAGGTTCCCGTATGTTCCTTGTTCCTCTTTTCTAACGGAGTGTTTCATCTTCGTTCATCTCCGTTGTATTCCTTCTTTCATTTTGTTTAACCTCTCAAGGTTCTTTGGTTTCACTCGTCTGTCAAAGAAGCAACTTTGTTTTACCTCTTCCTCTTCCGTTTTACCCAGTGATATCTCTAGGATCTCGGGTCGAGATCCTCTGTTAGTGTGGGAGAGTTGTGACGCCCGAGACCGACGTCCCAGAAGATTCCAGAAGGTTCCAGAAGATTCCAGATGTTCCGGGTTGCCCGTGGGTTTCTTTTGAGCTTGTGTTATTTATTTTTTTGCATTGCATCATGTCATCATGCCATCATGTCATTTTTATTTTCGCATCCCAACCTTAATAATCCGTGTGGACCTTCGGTCCATTTAAATCGAGGGAAGATGACTTCTCTTTATAACATATAAAAGTCTCTCATTATTTTAGAGAGCTATAATAAATATTCCATTTGTTGGAATTCATCGTAACACACTTGCATTAATTCCCCATGTTTTTTTCACTTCAAGTTTGACTTCTATACCTTGCCTATATTTCTTTCCGTTGTTTCGAGGCTCCTCCAAAAATCTAAACTCCTTTTATTGCAAGTTAAATGTTTTAGTTTGCACTTCCTTTTGTTGGAACTATTTTTGCGAGGTTGGAATTAATCCGTAAAGCCTTACAAAAATGTCCATCATTTTATTCTTTTCCTTGTCTCTTTTCTTTTTATTTTTGGCTCTCTCCTTCTTTGTTTTATTCTACTCAGTTAAATAAAAGAAAAGAGCCTCCCAGCCAGCCCAGGCCTCCCTAAGGCCCAGGCCAGCTGGCCCACCATCAGCTCCACCATCCCTAAGGCCGGCCCAACCAGCCCGAGCCGGCCGAACCCTAATCCCCGACCCGTTTTCCTCTCGTTCCTCTCCTTCCCCTCGCCCGCCGCACCCTCTCGATCTCTCCCTCGTCGCCCGAGCCTCCCTCATCTCCTTCGATCTCCCTCCCCGTCGCTAGGTTCGCCTCCAGGATCTTATGCCCGAGGCTCGCGGCCAGCCTCCCGTCGTCTCTTCCGCAGCGCCGCGGGCAGGAGCTCCCCCTGCCTCGTCCTCCCTGCGTCGCCGAAGCCGTCGCGCCCTGGATCCCGCAGCCCGAGCGGCCCCTCGCCCTCATGCGCCCGTGCTGCTCCCTCTGTCCGCCTTCGTCGCCGCCCCAGCACGAGCGCTCCCTCCTCGCCTCGTGGAGCGGCCGCCCCTCCTCTCGCCGCGCATCAGCCGCGCCAGGGTCCCTCCAGAGCCGTCTCGTTCGCGCCCGGCCTCCTCCTCGCCCGGGCCGAGCCTCTGCAGCGCCCCGGCCAGGATCCAGCGAGGAGCTCGCCGCGCCCGTCTTCTTCAGCGCCTTGCAGCAGCGCCGCAGGTCTCCGGCCTCGTCCTCCAGGAGTCCAGCAGCGCCTCGGTTGCCTCGTCTCCAGCGCCCGACCAGGAGCTCCTCTGCTGGACCCTCCTCGCCGTGTCCGAGACCGTCTTGTTGCGGCTGCCGTGGCCTTGTCTCCGTGTTGTAGTTTGTTTTGTGTTGTTTTGTGTTGCTTCTGTTGACTTGACAGATGACCGAACGAGTACCCGGCGAACCGACCAAGTACCTCTTCGAAACAAGTTCCTCTACGGTTATGTGTACATCTACGGAAAACGAGCTCGTGAACGGCTACGGAACAAGTACCACTACATCCGTGTACCCCTTCGAGTCGCCGACGACCTTCTAGTTCGACTACACGGCGACAAAAGAAGTGTACATCTACGTAACGATTTCGACTACCGTCGACAAGACCTAGACATCGAGTACCACGACGACCCGAACGACTACCGTCGCCGAGACCCTCAAGTACCTCTACGGGCGAGAACGACTACATGTACAAGTACCACTACTTCCACTACCGTCGCCGGAAGCGCCAAGTACCACGACTACTCGGAGACTCCAAGTACCCCTACCGTCGCCCCGTGTACCTCTACGGAACGACTTCTTCCTCTTCGGAAACGTGAACGACTCCTTCCTCTACGTCTCGAACCGCTACGAGAACGCACGCTTCGAAGGTATAACCCCGAGTCGTGACCCGTGAGATGCATGCTTGTTGTGTTGTATGAAATGTTTCCCGTGTGGGCACCGTGTCCGTTTCGTCCCTTTTGTTGTTCCTCGGTTGCCTCGTCACCGACTCGTGGGAACCCGGCAACGGGATCGCCCCACCTTTCATCTCGTTTGACTCACCCACGCCATCTTGCTTTTGCCCGGACTCTCAACGAGTTACCGGAACCGAGTTGTTGCCTTTGCATCATTTCGGATCGTTGCCGTGGCACCTTTTCCATCCACCACGGTGACATAAACTTCATATCTCTTAATGTCAACTTTTAATAAAAACTTGCATAAACTTGTTCATGTCATCCGCATCATGTTAACAACCTTGAATGTTTAATTGTTGTTGCTTTATAATTATTAAACATGCTCATGGGGATTTTCCGGATATGTTGTTGTTATTTCCGGCCTCATTTAAAATGTATTAATAGTGTAGTTTCTTTATGCTTCACCTCTTGCCATGTTAAAACATTTAATCTTGTCTTGTAATTAATGAGAGTCAACTAAATAATTAAATGTGGTGTTTCGTCAATATGCAACCCGTTGCATATTGATCTCCACTTAACTTGTAGTGTTGTTTGTGCACTTTGCCATGCCATGCATAATTAAACCGGACATGCATCATACTTGTTTGTGCATCTTATGCCATGTTTATGTTTGTGTGTTTACCGTGTTGTTCTTTCTTTCCGGTTGCTTCTCTTGTTAGCTTCGGTTCCGTTCCGGAGTTGTGAGGATCCGCTCGACTGTTGCTCCGTCTTCTTCGTGGATCCGTTCTTCTCCCTTGTGGAATCCCAGGCAAGATGATCATACCCTTGGATACCTTTACTACCATTGCCATGCTTAGTTGTCTCGATGCTATCGTTACATGTCGCGATACCCATCTTTTATGTCAGCCTCTCCTTGTTGCCATGAAACCTCTAACCTTGACACCTTCCTAGCAAAACCACTGTTTGGCTATGTTACCCGCTTGCTCAGCCTCGCTTGCTCAGTCTCTCTTATAGCGTTGTTAGTTGCAGGTGAAGATGAAGTTCGTTCCAGGAGGGAACTTGTTGTTGGATATATCACAATATCTATAATAATTATTAACACACCTTATATATTGGGCATGGGTGGAAGGCTTGGCCTTTTGCTCGGTGTTTTGTTCCACTCATGCCACCTTAGGCGCCGATAAACCGGCATTATGTTCCTTGATTTGCGTTCCTAACACGATGGGTGTAATGGGGACCCCTTGACAGTTCGACTTTGAATAAAACTCCTCCAGCAAGGCCCAACATTGGTTTTAATTTGCCCATAATAACCACTTAATTAAATAATTAAATTTGCATAGGGGGTCGCGTCCCCGAGGATTCTTAATTCTACATAGCAGGGGGGGCCAGTGCCGATGGTGTTGGTCCCAAACGGGGAGACTGCGGGGCCGCCTTGGGGAAACCCGAGGTATCTGGTATAACCTGTAGGATCACCCATCCGGTCGTGTCCTGAGACTTAGATACGCGCGGCTACTATCAGGGTGTCGACACACCGGGAGGTCTTGCTGGACTTGTTTTACCATTGTCGAAATGACTTGTGCTACCGGGATGCCGAGCCTGATCGGATTTTCCCTAAGATAAGGGGTGATGATATTATATTTATCACTTCAGCTAATCGTGAGAGCTTGTGATGGGCTAAGTTGGAACACCCCTGCAGGGTTTGAACTTTCGAAAGCCGTGCCCGCGGTTATGTGGCAGATGGGAGCTTGTTAATTCCGGTTGTAGATAACTTGACACAATGATTCAATACACTACCCGCGTGTGTACCGTGACTGTCAATTTCCGAATAGGGATTCGGGAGTTGAACACGGTGGGGTTATGTTTTGACCGGCTTTAGTTAGGATCACTTCGTGATCATCTTTCGACCGATGCACTTCTCTTCTCGCTCTCTTTTACGTAAGTTAGTGCTAGTTGCTGCTGCAGACTCTTGTTTGATCCTTCACCTCTCATTCTTTCTTCAGCCTTGTCCTCACCCAAGGCTTAAATAGTCTTGTTACCCGGGAACGGGATTGCTGAGTCCTCTGTGGCTCACAGTTACTTCACCACACCAGTTGCAGGTTCAGCCGTGTACGATGCAGAAGCTGGTTCAGTGCTTCACCAGGAGCTCGTTGAAGAGTTTGACCGTTTGCTTGTGACGTTTCGATGTTCAGTAGTGGTTTCTACTAGGATTCGATCCTGACCTGTGGTTTTATGTTGTTTTGGTATCTTTCTTTTGGATCTTACCCGTAGTCGGGCTGTGATGTTTTGAATGATGTATTGCTTATGTAATGTATTGTGTGAAGTGGCGAGTGTAAGCCAACTATCCTCTTTTGCATTTTAATCCCTCTTTTACATGAGTTGTGCAAAGATACCAAACTTGAGATCATTCTAGGATGGACTTATGCCTTTAAGTCGTGCCTCGACACGTAGGAGGTATAACTCCATCCTGGGCATTACACCTAGCATCATCGAACCTTAAGTGTGTAGACCCTACGGGCTCGGGAGTCATACAGACATGGCCAAGACAACTCTCCGAACAATAACCAACAGCGGGATCTGGATACCCATGTTGTCTCCCACATGCTCCACGATGATCTCAACGGATGAACCACGATGTCAAGGGTTCAATCAATCCCGTATACAATTCCCTTTGTCTACCGGTATAGTAGTTGCCCGAGATTTGATCGTCGGTATCCCGATACCTTGTTCATTCTCGTTAGCGGCAAGTCTCTTTACTCGTTCCGTAACACATCATCCCGTGATCAACTCCTTGATCACATTGTGCACATTATGATGATGTCCTACCGAGTGGCCCTAGAGATACCTCTCTGTCACAGGGAGTGACAAATCCCAGTCTCTATTCGTGCCAACCCAACAGACACTTTCGGAGATACCCGTAGTGCACCTTTATAGCCACCCAGTTACAATGTGATGTTTGGTACACCCAAAGCATTCCTACGGTATCCGGGAGTTGCACAATCTCATGGTCTAAGGAAAATATACTTGACATTTAGAAAAGCTTTAGCATACGAACTACACGATCTTGTGCTAGGCTTCGGATTGGGTCTTGTCCATCACATCATTCTCCTAATGATGTGATCCCGTTATCAACGACATCCAATGTCCATGGTCAGGAAACCACAACCATCTATTGATCAATGAGCCAGTCAACTAGAGGCTCACTAGGGACATGGTGTTTGTCTATGTATCCACACATGTATCTGAGTTTCCTATCAATACAATTCTAGCATGGATAATAAACAATTATCATGAACAAGGAAATATAATAATAACCAATTTATTATTGCCTCTAGGGCATATTTCCATCAGTCTCCCACTTGCACTAGAGTCAATAATCTAGTTCACATCGCCATGTGATTAACACTCACAGGTCACATCGCCATGTGACTAACATCCAAAGAGTTTACTAGAGTCAATAATCTAGTTCATATCACTATGTGATTAACACCCAATGAGTTCTGGGTTTGATCATGTTATGCTTGTGAGAGAGGTTGTAGTCAACGTGTGTGCAACATTCAGATCCCTATGTATTTCGCAAAACTTTATGTCATATCGTAGATGCTGCTACCACGTTCCACTTGGAGCTATTCCAAATTGTTGCTCCATTATACATATCCGGTATCTCTACTCAGAGCTATCCGGATATGTGTTAAGCTTGCATCGACGTAACTCTTTACGTCGAACTATTTATCACCTCCATAACCGAGAAACATTTCCTTATTCCTCTAAGGATAATTTTGACCGCTATCTAGTGATCCACTCCTGGATCACCTTTGTACCCTCTTGCCAGACATGTGGCAAGGCACACATCAGGTGTGGTACTCAGCATGGCATACCGTATAGAGACTATGACAAAAGCATAGGGGACGACCTTCGTCCTTCCTCTTTCTTCTGCCGTGGTCAAGCTTTGAGTCTTACTCAACTTCACATCTTACAACTTAGGTAAGAACTCCTTCATTAACTGATATATTTTGAACTCCTTCAAAATCATGTCAAAGGTGTGTGTTTTTTTGAAAGTATCATCAGGCGTCTTGATCTATCTCTATAGATCTTGATGCCCAATATGTAAGCAGCTTTATCCAGGTCTTCCTTTGAAAAACTCCTTTCAAACAACCCTTTACGCTTTCTAGAAATTCTACATCATTTCGGATCAACAATATGTCATTCACATATACTTATCAGAAATGTTGTAGTGCTCCCGCTCACTTTATTGTAAATACAAGTTTCTAACAAACTTTGTATAAACCCAAAAACTTTGATCACTCCATCAAAGTGTATATTCCGACTCCGAGATGCTTGCTCTAGTCCATGGAAGGATCGCTGGAGCTAGCATACCTTTTAGCATCCTTAGGATCGACAAAACCTTTCTGATTATATCACATACAACCTTTCCTTAAGAAAACTGGTAAGGAAACTTGTTTTGACATCCATCTGCCAGATTTCATAAATGCAGCTAATGCAAACATGATTCCGATGGACTTAAGCATCGCTACGGGTGAGAAAATCTCATCGCAGTCAACTCCTTGAACTTGTAAAAAACTCTTCGCCACAAGTCGAGCTTCATAGGCGGTGACATTACCGTCCACGCCCGTCTTCTTCTTAAAGATCCATTTATCTCAATGGCCTGCCGATCATCGGGAAAGTCCACCAAAGTCCATACTTTTTTTTGATACATGGATCCTATCTCGGATTTCTCGGCTTCTAACCATTTGTCGAAATACAGGCCCACCATCGCTTCTCCATAGATCGTAGGTTCATTGTTGTCCAACAACATGACATCTAAGACAGGATCACCGTACCACTCAGGAGTAGTACATATCCTTGTCGACCTACGAGGTTCGATCGCAACTTGATCCGAATCTTGATGATCACTATCATTAGTTTCCTCTTCAACAGTTGTAGGTTCCACAGAAACATCTTTCTGTGTTGCACTACTCTCCGGTTGAAGTGAGGGTTTGACAACCTCATCAAGTTCTAGCTTCCTCCCACTCAATTCTTTCGAGAGAAACTCCTTCTCGAGAAAGGACCCGTTCTTAGCGACAAACATTTTTGCCCTTGGATCTGAGATAGAAGGTACACCCAACTGTTACCTTTGGGTATCCTATGAAGATGTATTTGTCCGCTTTGGGTTCGAGCTTTTTCCGGCTGAAGCCATAAGCATCGCAGCCCCAAACATTAAGAAACGACCACTTTGGTTTCTTGCCAAACCATAGTTCATACGGCGTCGTCTCAACGGACTTAGATGGTGCCCTATCTAAAGTGAATGCAGCTGTCTCTAATGCATAACCTCAAAATAATAGCGGTAGATCGGCAAGAGACATCATAGAGCACACCATATCTCCTAAGGTTCGATTACGACGTCCGGACACACCATTACGCTGTGGTGTTCCAGGTGGCTTCATCTGCAAAACAATTCCACAATGTCTTAACTGATTGCCAAGCTCATAACTCAGAAAATCTCCCCTTGATCAGATCGTAGGAACATGATCTTCTTGTTATGATGATTCTTAACTTCACTCTGAAATTTCTTGAACTTTTCAAACGTTTCAGAATTTTGCTTCATTAAGTAAATATACCCATATCTACTCAAATCGTCAGTGAAGATGAGAAAATAACGATATCCACCACATGCCTTAATTCTCATTGGATCACACACATGAGCATGTATGATTTCCAACAAGTCACTTGCCCGTTTCATTGTACTTGAAAACGGGATCTTAGTCATCCTGCCCATGAGGCATGGCTCGCATGTGTCAAGTGATTCAAAATCAAGTGACTCCAAACATCCATCAACATGGATTTTCTTCATGTATTTTATGCCAAAATGACCTAAGCGGCAGTGCCACAAGAAAGTGGTACTATCATTATTAACTCTACATCTTTTGGCGTTAATATTATTATCATGTGTATTACTATGATCGAGATTCAGTAAACCATTGGGTGCATGACCATAAAGGTATTATTCATGTAAACAGAATAACCATTATTCTCTAACTTAAATGAATAACTGTATTGCAATGAACATGATCTAATCATATTCATGCTCAACGTAGACACCTGATGACATTTATCTAGGTCCAACACTAATCCCGAAGGTAGAGGGAGCATGCGATGGTGATCTTATCAACCTTGGAAACACTTCCAACACACATCGTCACCTCGCCCTTAGCTAGTCTCCGTTCAGTCCGTAGCTTTTACTTCAAGTCACTAATAATAGCAACTGAACCGGTATCCAATACCCAGGTACTACTAGGAGTACTAGTAAGGTACACATCAATAACACGTATATCAAATATACTTTGTTGAAGTTGCCAGCTTTCTTATCTACCATGTATTTGGGGTAGTTCCGCTACCATGTGACCGTTCCCCTTACAATAGAAGCACTTAGTCTCGAGGTTTGGGTTCAACCTTGGGTTCCTTCATTAGAGCGACAACTGGTTTGCCATTCATGAAGTTTCCCTTCTAGCCCTTGCCCCTTTTGAAACCAGTGTCTTGTTAAACCATCAACACTTGATGCTCCTTCTTGATTTCTACTTTAGCGGTCTTAAGCACCGCTAATATCTCCGGGATCATCTCCATCCTTTGCATGTCATAGTACATCACGAAGTTCTAGTAGCTTGGTGATAGTGTCTAGAGAATTCCATCAACCACTATCTCATCTGGAAGATTAACTTCCACTTGGTTCAAGTGATTTTAGCACCCAGACATTCTGAGCACATGCTCACTAGTTGAGCTATTCTCCCCCACCTTGTTGGCAAAAGAACTTGTCAGAGGTCTCATACCTCTCAACACGGGCATGAGCCTGAAATCCCAATTTCAGCTCTTGGAACATCTCATATGTCATATGGCGTTCAAAACATCATTGGAATCCCGATTCTAAGCCATAAAGTATGGTGCACTAAACTATCAAGTAGTCATCAGGTTGTGTTTGTCAGGTGTTCACAACATCCACAGACGACGTTGTAGGGGTTTGCACATCGAGCGGTGCATCAAAGACGTAAGCCTTCTGTGTAGCAGTGAGGACACTCCTCGGACTACGGACCCAGTCCGCATCATTGCTTACAATATCTTTCAACTTAGTCTTTCTCTAGGATCGTATTAAACAGGGAGCTACAACGCAAGCTATTGGTCTACAACATAATTTGCGAAGACAACTTAGACTATTGTTCATGACAATTAAGTTCATCTAATCAAATTACTTAATGAACTCCCACTCAGATAGACATCTCTCTATTCATCCAAGTGATACATGATCCGAATCGACTGGGCCGTGTCCGATCATCACGTGAGACGGACTAGTCATCAACGGTGAACATCTTTATGTTGATCGTATCTTCTATACGACTCATGTTCGACCTTTCGGTCTTCCGTGTTCCGAGGCCATGTCTGTACATGCTAGGCTCGTCAAGTGAACCCTAAGTGTATTGCATGTGTAAATCTGGGGTACACCCGTTGTATGCGAACGTTAGAGCCTATCACACCCGATTATCACGTGGTGCTTCGGAACAACGAACCTTAGCAACGGTGCACAGTTAGGGGGAACACAATTCTTGAAATTTTTGTGAGATATCATCTTATTTACTACCGTCATTCTAAGCAAATAAGATGTAAAACATGATAAACATCACATGCAATCAAATAGTGACATGATATGGCCAATATCATTTTGCTCCTTTTGATCTTCATCTTTGGGGCTCCATGATCATCATCGTCACCGGCGTGACACCATGATCTCCATCATCGTGTCTTCATGAAGTTGTTTCGCCAAACATTACTTCTACTACTATGGCTAACGGTTAGCAATAAAGTAAAGTAATTATATGGCATTTTCAATGACACACAGATCATACAATAAAATAAGACAACTCCTATGGCTCCTGCCGGTTGTCATATTCATCGACATGCAAGTCGGGATTCCTATTACAAGAACATGATCAATCTCATACATCACATATATATCATTCATCACATCCTTTTGGCCATATCACATCACACGGCACATGCTGCAAGAACAAGTTAGACGTCCTCTAATTGTTGTTGCAAGTTTTTTACGTGGCTGCTATAGGTTTCTAGCAAGAACGTTTCTTACCTACGCCAAAACCACAACGTGATATGCCAATTTCTATTTACCCTTCATAAGGACTCTTTTCATCGAATCCGATCTGACTAAAGTGGGAGAGACAGACACCCGCTAGCCACCTTATGCAACTAGTGCATGTCAGTCGGTGGAACCTGTCTCACGTAAGCGTACGTGTAAGGTTGGTCCGGGCCGCTTCATCCCATGATGCCGCCGAATCAAGGTAAGACTAGTAGCGGCAAGTAAATTGACATGATCTACGCCCACAACAACTTGTGTTCTACTCGTGCATAGTAACTACACATAGACCTAGCACTGATACCACCGTTGGGGATCGTAGCAGAAATCAAAAAATTTCTACGCATCATCAAGATCAATCTATGGAGTAATCTAGCAACGAGGGAGAGGGGAGTGCAGCTACATACCCTTGTAGATCGCTAAGCGGAAGCGTTACAAGAACGTGGATGAAGGAGTCGTACTCGTAGCGATTCAGATCGCGGTTGATTCTGATCTAAGCGCCGAACAACGGCGCCTCCGCGTTCAACACACGTGCAGCCCAGTGACGTCTCCCACGCCTTGATCCAGCAAGGGGAGAAGGAGAGGTTGGGGAAGACTCCATCCAACAGCAGCACGACGACGTGGTGGTGGTGGAGGAGCGCGGGACTCCAGCAGGGCTTCGCTAAGCACTACGAGAGACGAGGAGGGAGAGAGGTAGGGCTGCGCCAAGAGAGAGATCAAATCATGTGCTGGCCAGCCACCATATCTCAAGTATATATAAGGGGAGGGGAGGGGATGCGCCCCCTCTAGGGTTCCCTACCTAGGGGGGGGTGGCAGCCCTAGATGCCATCTAGGGTGGCGGGCAAAGGGGAGAGGGAGAGGGGGGCGCACCAGGGTGGTCCCTAGGGCCCATCTGCCCTAGAGTTTTCCCCCTCCCCTCTTGGAGGCGCCTTGGGCCTTGGTGGGGCCCATCCCACCTAGGGGCTGGTCCCTTCCCACTATTGTCCCACGTAGGCCTCCGGGGCCGGTGGCCCCTCCTGGTGGACCCCCGGACCCTTCCGGCGGTCCCGGTACATTACCAGTGATGCCCGGAACACTTCCGGTGGCCAAATCCTCACTTCCTATATATCAATCTTTACCTCCGGACCATTCCGGAACTCCTCATGACGTCCGGGATCTCATCCGGGAGTCCTAAGAACATTCGGTAACCACATACATACTTTCCCTATAACCCTAGCGTCATCGAACCTTAAGTGTGTAGACCCTACGGGCTCGAGAGTCATGCAGACATGGCCGACACAACTCTCTGGTCAATAACCAACAGCGGGATCTGGATACCCATGTTGGCTCCCACATGCTCCACCATGATCTCAACGGATGAACCACGATGTCAAGGATTCAATCAATCCCGTATACAATTCCCTTTGTCTACTGGTATAGTACTTGCCCGAGATTCGATCATTGGTATCCCGATACCTTGTTCAATCTCGTTACCGGCAAGTCTCTTTACTCGTTCCATAACACATCATCCCGTGATCAACTCCTTGATCATATTGTGCACATTATGATGATGTCCTACCGAGTGGGCCCAGAGATACCTCTCCGTCACACGGAGTGAACAATCCCAGTCCCGATTCGTGCCAACCCAACAGACACTTTCGGAGATACCCGTAGTGCACCTTTATAGCCACCCAGATACGTTGTGACGTTTGGTACACCCAAAGCATTCCTACGGTATCCGGGAGTTGCACAATCTCATGGTCTAAGGAAAAGATACTTGACATTTAGAAAAGCTTTAGCATACGAACTACACGATCTTGTGCTAGGCTTAGGATTGGGTCTTGTCCATCACATCATTCTCCTAATGATGTGATCCCATTATCAACGACATCCAATGTCCATGGTGAGGAAACCGCAACCATCTATTGATCAACGAGCCAGTCAACTAGAGGCTCACTAGGGACATGGTGCTTGTCTATGTATCCACACATGTATCTGAGTTTCCTATCAATACAATTCTAGCATGGATAATAAACAATTATAATGTTCAAGGAAATATAATAATAACGAATTTATTATTGCCACTAGGGCATATTTCCAACAGGCCGGGCCTCGTGGGGCATCTGTCCCGGTTGGTCTGGACCCATTTTTCCCGGTTCCAGACACGAACCGGGACCAATGGGCCTCGTTGCTGGCCCACACCCATTGGTCCCGGTTCGAGACTGGAACCGGGACTAAAGGCACACCTTCTGTCCCGATTCCAGTAACGAACCGGGACCAATTGGTTGCTTATATATACCCCATCGCTGGCGAGCCCACACTGCTCTTTTTTTCTGGCCGGCGAGGGGAGAGCTTTGTGTGGTGCTCTAGCTCACCTCCCATATATGCACATGAGGTGTTCGATGAAATGCCCGAGCCACACTAGTTAAGCTTTCTCCTCTCGAAGCTCGAACTCAAAGCTCCATTTTCTCCAAGATTTGGCTAGGTTGAGCGGTCCGTCACGTCCCGTCCCCGTCTTCACCGCCGTCGATCGCCCGCGCCGATCTCTTCACCGGCACCACCGTGGTGAGCTATGCATGTATTTTGAATATAATGTGATGATGAACTTATATTAATTTGATCACTTATCTATACATGATGTTCTGTAATGGTTTTTGACACACTTAATTATATATAAGGCAAACAAGCAGAATGGTTTTATGTGTTGTCCATGCACTATCTGTGGGAATACGAGGTCTTACTCCTACTCGAAAACCCTTCACACCCACCTGCTTTATAAGGGTTTAATGCCACACTATAATGTTTGGACCAAGCACGGAGAAATAGGGGTTATGATGGAAGACAACAAAGAAGAAGAGGACGATGACAACTATGTGCCCCCGGAATACGGTGATGCTGCAACAAGGGAAGCTGCTGAAGGTCAAGAGGAACTAGACGATGTTGTGCCCGACGATGATCTCCGCCGGGTCATTGTTGATGCAAGGAGACAGTGCAAAAGTGAAAAGGAGAAGCTGAAGTTCGATCGCATGTTGGAGGATTACAAAAAAGGGTTGTACCCCAATTGCGAAGATGGCAACACAAAGCTCGGTACCGTACTGGAATTGCTGCAGTGGAAGGGGGAGAATGGTGTGCCTGACAAAGGATTTGAGAAACTACTCAAAATATTGAAGAAGAAGCTTCCAAAGGATAACGAATTGCCCGATAGTACGTACGCAGCAAAGAAGGTCGTATGCCTTCTAGGATTGGAGGTGCATAAGATACATGCATGCCCTAATGACTGCATCCTGTACCGCGGTGCGTACGAGCATTTGAACGCATGCCCGGTATGCGGTGCCTTGCGTTATAAGATCAGACGAGATGACCCTGGTGATGTTGACGGCGAGCACCCAAGGAAGAGGGTTCCTACCAAAGTGATGTGTTATGCTCCTATAATACCACGGTTGAAACGTCTGTTCAGAAACAAAGAGCATGCTAAGTTGATGCGATGGCATGCAGAGGTCCGTAAGAAAGACGGGAAGTTGAGAGCACCCGCTCACGGGTCGCAGTGGAGAAAAATTGAGAGAACGTACTGGGAGGAGTTTGCATGTGACGCAAGGAACGTATGTTTGGTTTAAGCGCGGATGGCATTAATCCTTTTGGGGAGCAGAGCAGCCATCACAACACCTGTCCCGTGACTCTATGTATCTATAACCTTCCTCCTTGGTTGTGCATGAAGCGGAAGTTCATTATGATGCCAATACTCATCCAAGGCCCTAAGCAACCCGGCAACAACATTGATGTGTACCTAAGGCCATTAGTTGAATAACTTTTACAGTTGTGGAATGGACAAGGTGTACGTGCGTGGGATGAGGCCAACCAGGAGGAATTTGACCTACATGCGTTGCTATTTGTAACCATCAATGATTGGCCTGCTCTCAGTAACCTTTCAGGACAAACAAACAAGGGATACCACGCATGCACGCATTGTTTAGATGACACCCAAAGTATATACCTGGACAGATGCAGGAAGAATGTGTACCTGGGGCATCGTCGATTTCATCCGACCAACCATCAACTTCGAAAGAAGGCAAGCATTTCAAAGGCGAGGCAGATCACCGGAAGAAGCCCGCCATGCGTACATGTGATCACGTACTTGCTATGGTCAATGATTTACATGTAATCTTTGAAAAGGGTCCCGGTGGACTATCTGTTCCGAATGACACAGAGGGACGCGCACCCATGTGGAAGAAGAAATCTATATTTTGGGACCTACCCTACTGGAAAGACCTAGAGGTCCGCTCTTCAATCGACGTGATGCACGTGACGAAGAACCTTTGCGCGAACCTGCTAGGCTTCTTGGGTGTGTATGGGAAGACAAAATATACACCAGAGGCACGAAAGGACCTGCAACATTTGCACGAAAAAGACGGAATGCCTCCAAAGCAGTATGAAGGTCCTGCCAGCTACGTTCTTACCAAAGAAGAGAGGGAAATCTTCTTTGCATGCCTGCTCAGTATGAAGGTCCCGTCTGGCTTCTCGTCGAATATAAAAGGGATAATAAATATGGCAGAGAAAAAGTTCCAGAACCTAAAGTCTCATGACTGCCATGTGATTATGACGCAACTACTTCCGGTTGCACTGAGGGGGCTTCTACCGGCAAACGTCCGATTAGCTGATACGTCCAAAACGTATCTATAATTTCTGCTTGCTCCATGCCACTTTTGGGTGATATTGCTATGATATTCATACACTTCCATACACTTTTGATCATATTTGGACTAACTTACTAATCCAGTGCACCCCAGTGCCAGTTTCTGTTTTCGGCTGTTTTTGTATTTCAGGTTTTCACGTTACGAGAACTGCCAGGAAAAATCCAGAAAAATTATATAAAAATCAGCGTTTCGGAAACTACCGTGCGTCCGAAGGACAGCCGGGGGGGCCACCAGGGCACCAGGCGCCCTGGCGGCGCCCCCCCTGGGCCGCGCCGGGGGGGCGCCTGGGCCCCCCGAAGCTTCCCCGATGCCCCCCTTTGGCATATATTTAAAGCGTCCTCCGAAACCCTCAGAACAGATACCCTTTTCGCAATCCCATCTCTGTTCCACCGCCGCCGCCGCTTCCAAGATCGGGAGCACCAGGAGAACTCTTCCCGGCACCCTGCCAGAGGGGAGGATCACCACCGGGAGCTTCTCCACCACCATGGACGCCTCCCGGATGACTCGTGAGTAGTCTCCCTTGGACCATGAGTCCATGACCAGTAGCTATGTGATGTTCTCCTCCCGTTCTTGTGCTTCACTAATTAGCCCTCGTGAGCTGCCCTACATGATTGAGGCATATGTAATCCTTATGCTGTTGCTATGTTGAGTTTGCTGGGATCCGATGGATTATGAGATTATGTTCAGATTGATCTTGAGTAATATATTTGATTTACCTGTTTTATATTTATGTTCATAAGTAATTCTTGCATGTTCTCCGTTGTTATTTATTGCTTTGGCCAAGTAATACGTAGTGACTCCAAGAGGGAACGTTATGCTCGATTGTGGGTTCATGCCCCTCGATGACTAGCTTGAGTGACAGAAACATGAGTCTAGGGGATGTGCTGTTGCCACAAGGGGGAAAACAACGGTGCTTGTGCCCGCGGGTGCAAGGATTGTTTACTTTACACAAAGTTCTTTTAATGCAGTTGTCTGTTGCATTGAGTTTACACTATGGGTGGGACTCGCAACTTAATACCAGCGAGATGTTCTGGATAGATATCTCAAGGTGGATGATTAGTAGTAGGCATTGATGGATTTCGGTCTACTTACTTTGGCGTACCGCCCATGCTTTGAACCTCAACCTTTCTTGCAATGTAGTCAGCATTGGTTTGCGTTCGTGGTCCTGTCAATTGCCCAGCTGTAATTTGTTTACCTCACATAGCTGTTTTATCGTCTTTTGGGAGAGAGACATCACTAGTGAACATCATGAGACTCTGGTCCATATTACCATCATTGATCACATCCACTATTTACTTTTCGTTATTACTTACTATTGCAAACACTATCTATCACTACTATCATTGCTTTTAACCCTTTGTGAACTACAAGGGCGGAGGGATTGACAACCTCTATGTACTCGTTGGGAGCAAAGTTATTTGTATCTGTGTGCAGGTCCACGTTGATTGCTAATCCGCGCCGTTAGCAGTTGACACCTACTTGTTGAACCTAGGAGTCTCTGGGGATTCGATCCTTGGCATCTTTGCTAAGGGAAAACACTTCTACATACTGCATCTTACACCTTCCACTTGGGGTAACCAACGAGGGGTTCGAGGCCCATCATTAGCCATTGTGAAGCTATGTGCATTCCTCAATGCAATCTCTCAGAAGTATCCCGAACAGATCAATTACTACCTGCTGTTCTGTTTTTCACAGATTCTGTCCTGTTTTGCCTTTCCTTCACTTTGCAAATCAAGAGCTTGCTTTTTCTTTGCAAAAACCTTTTGGCAATCTTGAGAAACAGTAGAACTTCAAGAATATCTTTATTTCCATCAAGGTATAATTATTTTATTAAGGGTACTAACCTCGCTAATCAGATTATGATGAGTTATGTATGAAGGGAGTTTTCAAGTGTGCGAGGGAAGATGATAAAAAGATTCAGGAGTGTCAAGCGCTCAAGCTTGGGGATGCCCCCGTGCACCCCCAAGAAATATTCAAGGTGACTCAAGCGTCTAAGCTTGGGGATGCCCCCGTGCATCCCCTTCTCCATCAACATTATCAGTGCGTCTTTCGTTCCGCTATATTTTTATCACTTCATGTGTTATGTGCTATGCTTGGAGCGTCTTGCTTTTAGTTTTCTTTTTAGTTTATCATAACGAGTCGGAACTCAGCATTCTTTATGTGGGAGAGAAACACGCTCCACTTCTACCTAGAACATAACATAGAAATTTCATGTCTATCCTTGCTGTGTGTGTTCTTTGTCTTTTAATAGCTACTATCATGCTCTGCTCTTAGTATTCATGCTTATCTTTTCAAAGAGCTTTTGTCTAGTTGGTTGCTTGAACTCTCTTTAATTATCATGCTCACCTTGTTAAGAGAGTTTGCTTCCGTTGCATTGGTTAATGTGTCTATGATAAAGATGCTACTTGCATGATGGCGCTTAGTAGTTCAGGTTTTCTTATGGTTAATCTCAAATAGCTGGGGGGTTCCCAATGTGTTATTGGAGTACCAACTTGATTTGTTTGCCTATGATGTGGTATGGTTTAGTAATATCTTCCTTCAAGAATTTATTTTGATTGACTTAGCGTATGCTCACGCATATTTAAGACTGTAAAGAATGTCTGTCAAGCCTTGATGATCTTTTATTTCTGAGTAGCGATATAACTACCATGCCTGATTCAATGTTGCTTTGTCGCTCTGCATGATTATGACTGTCATTGCTCTCTTAGTTGGTCGCTCCCAGTCTTTTGCTAACCTCCACTTGTACTAAGCGAACTAACTTTGCAATACATAGCTCATGGGAAAGTAGCTTAAAAACTATTGTGGTAAAGAATATGTTGCTTATGTATCTTATTTCTTATAAGTTGCTTGCTGAGCGGTAACCATGTTTCTCAGGACGCCATCAACTGTCACACTTTTGTTGAATATCATGTGAGTTGCTATGCATGTTCGTCTTGTCTGAAGTAAGGGTGATTTACCGTGGGTTGAATGAATATGCATATTGTTAGAGAAGAACATTGGGCCGCCAACCAAAGCCATGTATCATGGTGGAAGTTTTAGCTTGGACATTAATCCTCAATCTCTTATGAGAACATGCTTATGCATTAAAGAGGAGTCCATCATCTATTTTCTATGTTGTCCCGGTATGGATGTCCTCAAGTTGAGATCTATCAAAAACTAGAAATCAAATGCGATTTATCTCCTTGGACCTTTGTACAGGTGGCATAGAGGTACCCCTTTGTGACACTTGGTTGAAACACATGTAATGCAATGATAACCCATGGAAATCCGAGCTAATTAGGACAAGGTGCGAGCACTATTGGTATTTGATGCATGAGGCTTGCAACTTATAGGATGTCTTATACATGACACATATGAAGTACTACTACCGTTGACAAAATTGCTTCTATGTTTTTAAAATAAAAAGCTCTAGCACTTAACCATTCCTTTACTTTTATGTTGAGTCTCCACCTTCTCTCTTCAAGCACCAACTACTGAGAGCATGATTGTCATTCTGAGTGTAATGTGCATTGTTCCAAAGTAGCATTGTCTTTTGCATGATTGTGATATCGTTTATTTTGAAATCATTGTATCTAGTCATCACTTAAACCCTGAAGGTGCCCCTGCATTTATGTTTTGCATCACTAAAGGGGGCAAGCTAGATATCACTTTATCATATTTACACACCATGATCATTGCAAATCTTTTTGATGTTTCAGTTTCATGTTGTAAAACTTTCAGTCATTTGTGATTTTCTCATGAGGCAACTTAATTACTATAGAATCATTGTCTCAGTAAGCTTTTGTCATATGACTATAAAAAGTCCTATATGGTTAATAGCATGTCACCACAGAAATTATTCTTGTTATCATTTACCTACTCGAGGACGAGCAGGAATTAAGCTTGGGGATGTTGATACGTCCAAAACGTATCTATAATTTCTGCTTGCTCCATGCCACTTTTGGGTGATATTGCTATGATATTCATACACTTCCATACACTTTTGATCATATTTGGACTAACTTACTAATCCAGTGCACCCCAGTGCCAGTTTCTGTTTTCGGCTGTTTTTGTATTTCAGGTTTTCACGTTACGAGAACTGCCAGGAAAAATCCAGAAAAATTATATAAAAATTAGCGTTTCGGAAACTACCGTGCGTCCAAAGGACAGCCGGGGGGGCACCAGGGCTCCAGGCGCCCTGGCGGCGCCCCCCTGGGCCGCGCCGGGGGGGCGCCTGGGCCCCCCGAAGCTTCCCCGATGCCCCCCTTTGGCATATATTTAAAGCGTCCTCCGAAATCCTCAGAACAGAAACCCTTTTCTCGATCCCATCTCTGTTCCGCCGCCACCGCCGCTTCCAAGATCGGGAGCACCAGGAGAACTCTTCCCGGCACCCTGCCGGAGGGGAGGATCACCACCGGGAGCTTCTCCACCACCATGGACGCCTCCCGGATGACTCGTGAGTAGTCTCCCTTGGACCATGAGTCCATGACCAGTAGCTATGTGATGTTCTCCTCCCGTTCTTGTGCTTCACTAATTAGCCCTCGTGAGCTGCCCTACATGATCGAGGCACATATGTAATCCTTATGCTGTTGCTATGTTGAGTTTGCTGGGATCCGATGGATTATGAGATTATGTTCAGATTGATCTTGAGTAATATATTTGATCTACCTCTTTTATATTTATGTTCATAAGTAATTCTTGCATGTTCTCCGTTGTTATTTATTGCTTTGGCCAAGTAATACGTAGTGACTCCAAGAGGGAACGTTATGCTCGATTGTGGGTTCATGCCCCTCGATGACTAGCTTGAGTGACAGAAACATGAGTCTAGGGGATGTGCTGTTGCCACAAGGGGGAAAACAACGGTGCTTGTGCCCGCGGGTGCAAGGATTGTTTACTTTACGCAAAGTTCTTTTAATGCAGTTGTCTGTTGCATTGAGTTTACACTATGGGTGGGACTCGCAACTTAATACCAGCGAGATGTTCTGGATAGATATCTCAAGGTGGATGATTAGTAGTAGGCATTGATGGATTTCGGTCTACTTACTTTGGTGTACCGCCCATGCTTTGAACCTCAACCTTTCTTGCAATGTAGTCAGCATTGCTTTGCGTTCGTGGTCCTGTCAATTGCCCAGCTGTAATTTGTTTACCTCACATAGCTGTTTTATCGTCTTTTGGGAGAGAGACATCACTAGTGAACATCATGAGACTCCGGTCCATATTACCATCATTGATCACATCCACTATTTACTTTTCGTTATTACTTACTATTGCAAACACTATCTATCACTACTATCATTGCTTTTAACCCTTTGTGAACTACAAGGCCGGAGGGATTGACAACCTCTCTATACTCGTTGGGAGCAAAGTTATTTGTATCTGTGTGCAGGTCCACGTTAATTGCTAATCTGCGCCGTTAGCAGTTGACACCTACTTGTTGAACCTAGGAGTCTCTGGGGATTCGATCCTTGGCATCTTTGCTAAGGGAAAACACTTCTACATACTGCATCTTACACCTTCCACTTGGGGTAACCAACGAGGGGTTCGAGGCCCATCATTAGCCATTGTGAAGCTATGTGCATTCCTCAATGCAATCTCTCAGAAGGTGATCGATCCAGAAATCATACCAAGGCTAAGGAGTGATGTGGCGCAATGTCTTGTCAGTTTCGAGCTGGTGTTCCCACCATCCTTCTTCAATATCATGACACACGTCCTAGTCCATCTAGTCGACGAGATTGTCATTCTGGGCCCCGTATTTCTACACAATATGTTCCCCTTTGAGAGGTTCATGGGAGTCCTACAGAAATATGTCCGTAACCGCGCTAGGCCAGAAGGAAGCATTTCCATGGGCCATCAAACCGAGGATGTCATTGGGTTTTGTGTTGACTTCATTCCTGGCCTTAAGAAGATTGGTCTCCCTAAATCGCGGTATGAGGGGAGACTAACAGGGAAAGGCACGCTTGGAGGGGAGTCAATAATATGCAAGGACGGGCATTCTTGGGCCGAAGCACACTACACAGTTCTACAGAACTCTACCCTAGTGACCCCGTATGTTGATGAACACAAGAACAGTCTGTGCTCCAAACACCCGGAGCGGTGTGACGACTGGATTACATGTGAACACATCAAGACTTTTGGCAGTTGGTTGGAAACACGTCTCAGAGGTGACAACACTATTTGTGATGAGCTGTACTCGTTGTCCAGGGGACCATCTTCGACTGTATTGACTTACAAAGGATACGAGATAAATGGGAATACAGTTTACACGATCGCCCAAGATAAAAAGAGCACCAACCAAAACAGCGGTGTCCGCTTTGATGCATCAACCAAGAAGGGAAAGGACACATATTATGGTTACATAGTGGACATATGGGAACTTGACTACGGACATGATTTTAAGGTCCCTTTGTTTAAGTGCAAATGGGTCAATCTGTCAGGAGGCGGGGTACAGGTAGACCCAGATTACGAAATGACAACAGCGGATCTGAACAATCTTGGGTACACAGACGAACCGTTCGTCCTAGCCAATGCTGTGGCGCAGGTTTTCTATGTGAAGGACATGTCTAAAAGAACCAAAAAAAGAAAAGATATGGAAGCGAACACATCAAACAATGAACCAAAGCGCCACATAGTTCTTTCAGGAAAAAGAAACATCGTGGGAGTGGAGGGCAAGACAGACATTTTCGAAGATTATGAAAAGTTTCAAGAAATTCCCCCCCTTCAAAGTCAAGGCTGACCCAAGCACCCTGATAAACGATGAAGATTACCCATGGTTACGACGCAATAAGCAAAGGACACAAGCGAAGAAAAAGTGAAGACTTTCTCTCCACAACTATCGTGATGATGCCTTTAATCTAGAATATCACTTTGTAATGGTGCATTTTGAACACAGAAGTAGTCTGTAGTTCAAATAAGTTAAAAATTTGAAATCCCTTTGTAACAGATGAGTTTTCGTCTGAAACCCTGACACCTCGAAACAGTTAGTCCGTTTTGTACACGAAGTGCATCCAGTTTTTGTCGTAACCCTCTCAACTTTTTAGCACATGCTATGTGGGTGAAATAATGATGCCATGCCAACTTTTAACCTTTTCAGAGTTCATTTGAAATGCTTTTCAGTTTCAGGGTCAGTTAGCTCAAGGAATGAACTAATATAAAAAAGAATGAACTGGAAAACTTTTATGAAACTCTAATAGCAAAAATAATAAACTAAAAGAATTAACTAGAAAACTTTAATGAAACTCTAATAGAAAAAAGAATGAACTAGGAAACTTTAATGAAACTCTAATAGCTAAAGGAATCAACCAAACAGATTTTATAAACCTCTAGTATTAGTGAAACTAGAATTATATAAAATTTATGCAACTAAAATTATCAAAGTATTTTCTGTTCAAAACATTAAAATCAAAAAGAATTTTCATAAAATAAATCAAAAAAATCAAAAAATAAAATAAAATAAATAAGTAGAATAAAAATAAAATAAATAAGTAGAAACAAAATATACTTTAATAAAGTAAAATAAATAAACTTTAATAAAATAAATAAAAATAGCAACAGTAAGTATTTTGTTGAGAGTAGAAACAAAACTAAAAAATAAAGCAACAAATAAAAAAATGAATAAAAATGCCACCTACTCGGCCACCACGGCCTGAATACGACTAGAAACCCAACCGTGGGCCAAGATTCAGGCCCGTAGAAAGCCCAGCAAGCCCACGGGCATAGCAGTGTCAGTTTAGGCCCATAGGCCTGCAGTTCATAGGAGTTCAATATGGAAGAGACAGCGGGGCTTATAAACAGGTGCTCGTCGCTCTCAGCTAGCGAGGTGGGACTAAACTCCCAACACCACGCCGATGTGCACAGGCTATTGGTCCTGGTTGGTGGCTCGAACCGGGACCAATACCCACCTTTGGTCCCGGTTTGTGGCACCAACCGGGACCAATGCCCCCTTCTAGTCCCGGTTGGTGCCACCAACCGGGACCAAAGGCCTCAGCTTCTCACGCTTTGGGCTGCTGAAAAGAGACCTTTGTTCCCGGTTGGTGGAACCAACCAGGACTAAAGGGGGCATTGGTCCCAGTTTGGCGGGGAAGCTGATCGCCCACGAACACCTATGGGACCGGAGCTCCTTTTCGGTACGGCAAGGGAGCGGAGGGAGCACGGAGAGCAGATCGAGGCGCGCACGCGAGCAGTTTACCCAGGTTCAGGCCGCACGGATGCGTAAAACCCTACTCCTGCCTTGGTTGTATCGAGTTCTTGGCTCGGGAGCAAGAAGATCTACAGTACTAGCTACACCGAGCGTGGGAGTGATCAAGTTTTTGGAATCTGTAGGATCGAAAGTATGTCTAGAGGGGGGGGGTGATTAGACTACTTGTAAATATAAAATTTATGCCTTTTGATCATGAACAGTTTTTGGCAGTTTCACAATAATGATCAGGACAAGTATCACCCTACACATGCAATTCTAGAGTATAAGCAGCGGAAAGTAAATTGCACATGTAGTAAAGAGAGGTGGAGAAGATCAAACGCAATTTGGAGACGCGGAGATTTTTCTCGTGGTTCTGATAGGTGGTGCTATCGTACATCCACGTTGATGGAGACTTCAACCCACGGAGGGTAACGGCTGCGCGAGTCCACGGAGGGCTCCACCCACGAAGGGTCCACGAAGAAGCAACCTTGTCTATTCCATCATGGCCTACGCCCACTGAGGACTAGCCTTACTCGGGGTAGATCTTCACGAAGTAGGCGATCTCCTTGCCCTTACAAACTTCTTGGTTCAACTCCACATCTCGAAGACGGAGGCTACCAAGCGACACCTAACCAATCTAGGAGGCACCACCCTCCAAAAGGTAATAGATGTTGTTGATGATGATGAACTCCTTGCTCTTGTGCTTCAAATGATAATCTCCCCAACACTCAACTCTCGTCACTGATATGGCTGTGGTGGAAGAAAGGATTGAGTGGAAAGCAACTTGGGAAGGTTAGAAATCAAGTTTCATATGGTAGGAATGGAATAACTTGATCTCAACACAAGGGTAGGTGGTTCTCTTCTCAGAAAGTGTAAGGTAGAAGTGGTAGTACTTTCTGATGGCTCTCCTCACGAATGAAGAGGGGGTGGAGGGGTATATATAGCCTCCACACAAAATCCAACCGTTACACACATAATTGAGCAATCTCGGTGAGACCGAAGTGAAAACTCGGTCAGACCGAAAGTTCAAATATAGTGAACGTTGGGGTTTTCGGTGGGACCGAAAATACCATCTCGGTGTGTCCGATATGAGTCAAAGGTAGGAACTTGCCAGAATCGGTGGGACCGAAATCAACAACTCGGATATTCCGAAATGATGACAAACGGTTACAGAAGGTTGGCAGTCCAGTTTCGGTGAGACCGAACTCAAAATCGGATAGACCGAAATTTCTAGGGTTTGGAAAATAGCTGAGGTGGTTCATCTCGGTGGGACTGAGTTGGAAGAATCGGTTTGTCCGAGATTACTTATGAGTGTGTTTAGTAGTGAAAGTTGCTGATAGTTGAAGGAGCTAAATCACTAAGCACTTGAGCAACCAGATCATCAACACAACCTCATCCCCTTTTAATAGTATTGGCTTTTCCTATGGACTCAATGTGATCTTGGATCACTAAACCAAAAATGGAGTCTTGAGCTTTTGCCAATGCTTGTCTTAGCATTTTGAGGGGTCCACTTCTTCAGACATTTCCATACCCGTATCACTGAACTTCTCTGAAATGATTCTCAAGTAACTATTAGTTCAATGATATATATGTTGTTATTAATTACCAAAACCACCCGGGGATTAGTTGCACTTTCAATCTCCCCCTTTTTGGTAATTGATGACAACATATAGATCAAAGCTTCGACAATAGATATAATCAAAGAATAATATCGTCGCTTTGAGAAGTATGTGATAAACAAGAGCTCCCCCTAAATTTGTGCATTATTTAAAATTTGCGTTTGAATGCAAATGCACAATAGATTAGGATTATGGGTCACTCTTCCATGTCACACACATCTTGGTGGAGCGCACAAAATGATAAGAATGAATAACATGCACCCAATCACCAAGACATGAGTAAATGATCATACAAGAAGGAATAGCATATGATGAGCATTAAGCACACATTAAAGCATAGTATGACCAAGCACTCATAAAGGTAGCATCAAACGTAGTCTCAAGCACACTTAAAGTATCAAGAACCGAATGTATCTCAAAGAAAACCGGCAAAAGAACGAAAGAGCACTCTCTCTCTCGAAGCCCTATGATCTATACAATTTCTCCCCCTTTGGCAACAAGTTACCAAAAAGTTCGAAAAAGCATAGAACTAAGCGTCACTGTGGGCTCTGCTGGCGGCTGCCGTCTGGGTAGATGTCGGAGTAGAAATGACGGCATCGGCGAAGACTTCAGCTGATGTCTGCGCTGGAGGAGTGGATGCTGGAGCTGGAGCTGGAGCTGGAGTAACTGCTGGAGCTGTAGGAGGTGCTGAAGTGGTAGCCCTGGAGTCAGTCACTGGGATAGCTGCTGATCGGGATCCTCTGGGAACCTGAGCAGTCTGGCGATGAGAGTCCTGGACTAGATCATCCTGCATGAGCTCTGCTCTCTCCTGCCTTGCTTCCTCCATGTCTGCCTCAAGCTTGTTGACGGACACCTGAATCTCAGTCAGCTTCACGTCTAGAGCGTGGATTTTGTCTTCAACAATCCTCTCTAGGCTTTCCTGAGATTGTTCAATGCTGGCCAGGCGTTGTTCAATCCTCTGGGTAGCTTCAAGAATCTGCTCTCCAAAGCTCTTTGGTTTAGCTGCTGCTGCTGCTGCCTCTTTATCAGCTTTGGCTTTCTTAGCAGCCTCAATTTTGGCTTGACCTTCAACTGAGGTTGGATCCTCCTCATCCATCACAACAATGTTATCTTCATGCTCTGGCTGCAGTGGCAAGTGCTTCCTATCCAACATGAATTTGCCCGTGCCAAACTTGGCATTGATGAGCATCTAAATCTGCGGGGCAAATCCACACGACCTCTTCTGGTCAGCTGCAGTCCTCTTAATGGTCTCTACCATTAAGTCCATCACCTTGAAAGGTGCCTTCTCATCAAGAATGTGGAGCATGTTGATAGAATAGCCTCGAATCATGCGGTGGTCTCCAGACTTGGGCATCAAGGTATGCCTCAAAATAGTGTTTGTGGTAGTGAGACCTGCCTGGAGATAGTACACTGAGCCAAGCTTCCACCCTTCCAAATCAGCTGCGGGGATCTCCTTGTACATGTTCTTCATGGAATCATGGTTCTTCTTAGGAATCCCATAGACATCAATGTCGTCCTCTCTCTGCACTGGAGCATTCAGAAGTTCTGCCCATTCTTCAACAGACGAAGAAAACCTTTGACCTTCAGTCATCCAGGTGATCTTGCCATCAGGATAGAAGTGGGCAGTGGCGTAGAACTGCATGATCATCTCGTCATTCCAATCTGTCAGCTTCTGACCCACAAAGTCATCAACTCCACATGCAGTAAAGCTCTCATGCACATGGGGAAAGAAGTCTCGGTGCTCTTCACTGTCAATGTACTCCCAGTCAACATACCTGGTGTCTGCAACAATAGGCTTCTTATCCATCAGCACGGTCTCATAGAAGTCCTGCTGCTCTCTGGTGTGGAATCTGGGGTCCACAGCAGTCCTTCTCCTCACGGCATATGGATGAGACTGTCTCCATAGCCTGAGACCTCTATCCTTCCTTGCCTTCATATCCTCGGCTTGAGGATGAGCATCGTTGTGGAGTGGCAATTTAGGACGGAGCTTCAGCAACACATGTTCTTCATCAGACTCAGACGATGGCATCTCACCTTTGTTCTTCTCAGAGGCCGGAATGTTCCTGGTTGTCCTCTTGGGCTTGGCTGGAGCTGCCTTGGCTTGAGCAGGCTTCTTGGGCTTAGAAGTGGCTTGAGCCCTAATAGCATCACCCATGAACTTAGCCTTCTGAGGAGGAGGCTGGGGTGCATCTTCTTCTTCTTCCTCAGCTACATCAACATGAGGTTCAGCATACACAACTCTCTTCCTCTTGGAAGTTTTCTTCACCTTACTTGGAGCTGGCTCTTCCAAGTTCAGTTTCTTTGCAACAGCTGACTGCTTGACCTTGCTGGTGCCTTTCTTCGACTGAAGCCCTTGGTGCTCTTTGGCAACAACTTTTCTCTTGGGCTTGGAGGTTACTTCCTCAGCAATGAAGTCAGAGTCCTCATCATCAGAATTTCTCTGCTTTCTGGTCCTGGTGGCTGCAGGAGGCAAACCACTAGGGGTACTCCTCTCACCATCATCACTAGGACTACTAGCCTCAGGACTAGTATCTGCCTCAGGGATCTCTGCAAAAGGTGACTCAGACCTGTTCTGGCTGTCACTGGCATCTGACATGGCTGACAACCTGTGAATAGATAAGGTATAGGTAGAGTAGAAGAGTTATCACAACTGCAGAGGTTTTTGCAAAAAAATGAGTTCAAATCTTAGTTTTGAGTTTTCACAGAATGCATTTCGGTCAAACCGATTTTTAGTATCGGTGAATCCGAAGTGTATAACAGAAACCTACACACCACTTTCGGTCAGACCGAAATGGGTTTCGGTCCTGCCGATAAACTAGGGTTTCACTAAAACTGAGTTTCGGTCACACCGATTTGCACAACTCGGTTAGACCGAAAGTGCAGTGCAATGGCCAGAGGCCAAATCGGTCATTCCGAGTTTTCAAAATCGGTTTCACCGAGATGTGTTTCGTGGAAACCTAAACCTAAGAATTTCGCTCGAAACTAAAACGATCTGATCTGATGTTAAGGAATATCTCAAACGTGGCTAGATGCAGGGCAAACCAATCGTGCAAGAATCAGATGGGGAGCACGAGAGGGATCGAGACTCACCCTAACTTGGTGGAGTCCCTCTACGGCGGCAACGGCGCGGAGAAGAAGACCGTTGACGGCGGCGGAGACCTGCGGCGAGGGCGCACAGGCGACGATGGCGACGATCCGAAGACCAGGGCGACGGCAGCAGGGGACTTGGGGGCGAAACGGTTTGAAGAATTAAATCGCGCGCTGCCCTCAGTATATATATCCCCATGCTGTCGGTGGGACCGAGTTGAAAAACTCGGTGACACCGAAATGGCTAACTGCTGTGCAGTTACACATATCGGTCACGCCGAGATTTATAACTCGGTTTCACCGAGATGAAACCTAGATCAGTCTAAGCGTTTCGGTTGGACCGAGATGGAGAAGTTGGTCAGACCGAAATTGACTTAGAAGGTTTTGGAAGTCAGCCTTAGACGGATCGGTGGCTCCGAGTGCTCCTCACTCGGAGGGTCCGAAAATGACTTGTTCAAAGTTGTGATATGAGCATGAATAGAATTTGAGACAAGAAAGCATAGATAGCTAGGGGAGGTGCTTAGGCATTCTTGTCCATCCATTTGGCCAGAAAAATCAAAACAATCAAAACAACAAATGGATGTCCTTGAATGGATGAAATCATGCGTTCAACATGCTCACACAATAAGATAGCAACTGAAATATGTGTCAAACATGCACAACCAATCACTCTAGCTACTAGCACACAATTTGTCGATGACTAGGTCATCTATATATGTGTATTTTGACTTAGGAGTCAAATGAGAACATTTGATCATAGGTCATACTCATCGTTTAAGCACAAGTGGGGTTACCACTTTTACATAAAGCATTGATGTGTTCACATCATTTGGAGATGCTTTAGCTCAATTTTTAGAGCAAAGCTCCCCCTAGATGTGAGAACCCCTTTTAAAGGGTCAAACTAACCTTGGGTTGTCGTAGAAGACTTCATGTAGATGTTGAAGATGTGGATGCTCAAAGTTGATGTAGATCATCAAGAGTTGGGAGCTATCCTTTAGATTAGGGCACTTTCAATACCTACATGGGTTAGTCCCACAAGGAACAAACAAGGATATCCATAGACATAGATTGAAGTACACAAAATATGATGTCCATGAAAGCAATGATTACCTTGTCCCTTGACTTACCAACAAGAGGGTTTGTGACTCCATGAACTAGTGCATGATGTGGAAGTTGATTGCACAAGTTGCCAAAATGAACGTGAGTGAAGTACGTCGGCGGAGTCACCCTCAAGAACCTTCTAGTTCTTCTTCTTTGGGATCCACATCATCTTGATGGGAATCCTTGGGGTTGTAGTTGAGCTTGACGAAGTAGAACTTGATGTGTCCTTGGGAACCCACTTGACCATGGCTTGAGGTGCTTCAATGAATGCATCAATCTCCTCTTGAAGCTTGTCCTTGGCCTTTAGCTTGTGGTCTTGTGGTGGAAGGTCATCTTGAGCTTGTTCCACATTGGAAGAAGTAGGATCATACTTCTCCTTTTGAGAAACAAACTATGGAGTAGGGTATTGACCTTCTTCCCACTCAACACCTTCGGCGTTGAACTTTCGCTCAAAACCAATCCCTTGATTCTTCCGGTGCCTTCCTTGTTTGCGAATGATTTCCTCAAAGTTCTTGCTTCCAGCAAGACTCTTGTAGACACCTTTCTCTATGATTTCCTTCAATAAGCTATTTTCTTGCTCAAGTGTAACTTGGCTTGAAACATTGTTAGTGGAATCAAGAGAACTACTAGAAGTAACAACATTGGATTTAACATGGTTATTGTTACTACTAGAGGAAGAATTTTTCTTATGCTTGTCATGCTTAGTCTTAATAGGTGGCAAGAAATTAGACAAGAGAAGTCGTTTGGCAAGATATGAAGAACTCTTCTTTCGAAGATCGTCATTGATCGCTTTTAGAAACTCATGTTCTTGCTCTAGAGTGAGCTTCTCGAAGCGTAGCTTCTCATGAGATCTTAGGAGCTCTCTATGATCTTCTTGAGTTGTTTCATGAGCTAACTTAAGAGTGTTTAGTTCTTTTGTTAGACGCTCAATCTCCTTCATAGCATTGTCATTCGACTCTTCTCGACTATAAAGACTACTAGCATTTTCATCGTTACTAAGCTCACTAGATTTATCATGCAAGAGCTCATCTTCACCAAGCAAGTCATCCTCATCACTATCAAAGTCAATGAATTCAGGGTGTGTTACCTTGGGGCCTTTAGCCATGAAGCATCTTCCAATTCCCTCATTTGGTGAATCAAATAAGTCGTAGGAGTTGGAGTTGGAGGATACGAGTGCAAGACCGGCAACACCTTCATCTTGACTGTAGTCGGAGTCGGAGTGATAGCTTCCATCGGATTGATTGTCGGAGTCGGAGCCGGAGACCCATTCACCTACATGAGCTTGATGTCTTCTTCTTGTGTAGCTCCTTGATGACTTGTCTTTCCTCTCCGAATCCTTGCTTCTCCGAGAGGGTCTTCGTTCATAACGATCATCTCTACTCCTTCTCTCTCTCCGAGGTGACTCATCTCTTGCTCTTCTTCTTGGAGATTCTTCTCTTCTCTTGTGGGGAGCCGTACACTCATTTGAGAAGTGTCCGGGTCTTCCACAATTGTAGCAGTTTCGATCACGACTAGAAGATCTCTTTTCATCATATGATCTAGACTTTGAGCTTCTTTCTTTGCCTCTATTCTTGTAGAACTTGTTGAAGTTCTTGACCATTAGGCTTATCTCCTCATTGGAAATTAGCTTGTCACTAGAGGTAGTGGGAGCATCACTTGTAGCTTTGTAAGCACCACTTGACTTGTTGTGAAGCTCTTCCTTATCCTTAAGTGTCATCTCATGAGCAACAATTCTTCCAATGACTTCAGTTGGCTTGAGAGTCTTGTAGTTTGGCATCATTTGGATCAAAGTGCACACGGTGTCATACTTTCCATCCAAAGCTCTTAGAATCTTCTTTATGATGAATCGGTCGGTCATTTCTTCGCTTCCTAAGCCGGCAATCTCATTTGTGATGAGAGCAAGCCTAGAGTACATTTCAGCGACTCCTTCACCATCCTTCATCTTGAACTTGTCAAGTTGACCTTGAAGAATATCTAGCTTTGATTCCTTCACAGATTCAGTACCTTCGTGCATTTCAACCAAAGTATCCCAAATCTCTTTAGCATTCTCAAGACGACTGATTTTGTTGAACTCCTCGGGACATAAAGCATTGAAGAGAATGTCACAAGCTTGAGCATTGTTTTGCAACATCCGCAACTCTTCCGGTGTAGCTTCGCGATCCGGAACTTTTCCTTCCTCGAAGAATTCACCTTGCATACCAACACAAATAATGCCCCATGCGGCTGGGTTATGACCAAGAATATGCATTTTCATTTTATGCTTCCAACTAGCAAAATTTGTACCATCAAAGTAAGGACCTCTACGATAATTACCCTCACTAGACGCCATACTCTCCTAGGTTGTGAAACCAAGCTTATGGAGTCCAATGCAATGGAAACCAAAACAATGGAGACCAAAGCTCTGATACCACTTGTAGGATCGAAAGTATGTCTAGAGGGGGGGGGGTGATTAGACTAATTGTAAATATAAAATTTCTGCCTTTTGATCATGAACAGTTTTTGGCAGTTTCACAATAATGATCAGGACAAGTATCACCCTACACATGCAATTCTAGAGTATAAGCAGCGGAAAGTAAATTGCACATGTAGTAAAGAGAGGTGGAGAAGATCAAACGCAATTTGGAGACGCGGAGATTTTTCTCGTGGTTCCGATAGGTGGTGCTATCGTACATCCACGTTGATGGAGACTTCAACCCACGGAGGGTAACAGCTGCGCGAGTCCACGGAGGGCTCCACCCACGAAGGGTCCACGAAGAAGCAACATTGTCTATTCCATCATGGCCTACGCCCACGGAGGACTAGCCTTACTCGGGGTAGATCTTCACGAAGTAGGCGATCTCCTTGCCCTTACAAACTTCTTGGTTCAACTCCACATCTCGAAGACGGAGGCTCCCAAGCGACACCTAACCAAACTAGGAGGCACCACCCTCCAAAAGGTAATAGATGTTGTTGATGATGATGAACTCCTTGCTCTTGTGCTTCAAATGATAATCTCCCCAACACTCAACTCTCGTCACTGATATTGCTGTGGTGGAAGAAAGGATTGAGTGGAAAGCAACTTGGGAAGGTTAGAAATCAAGTTTCATATGGTAGGAATGGAATAACTTGATCTCAACACAAGGGTAGGTGGTTCTCTTCTCAGAAAGTGTAAGGTAGAAGTGGTAGTACTTTCTGATGGCTCTCCTCACGAATGAAGAGGGGGTGGAGGGGTATATATAGCCTCCACACAAAATCCAACCGTTACACACATAATTGAGCAATCTCGGTGAGACCGAAGTGAAAACTCGGTCAGACCGAAAGTTCAAATATAGTGAACGTTGGGGTTTTCGGTGGGACCGAAAATACCATCTCGGTGTGTCCGATATGAGTCAAAGGTAGGAACTTGCCAGAATCGGTGGGACCGAAATCAACAACTCGGATATTCCGAAATGATGACAAACGGTTACAGAAGGTTGGCAGTCCAGTTTCGGTGAGACCGAACTCAAAATCGGATAGACCGAAATTTCTAGGGTTTGGAAAATAGCTGAGGTGGTTCATCTCGGTGGGACTGAGTTGGAAGAATCGGTTTGTCCGAGATTACTTATGAGTGTGTTTAGTAGTGAAAGTTGCTGATAGTTGAAGGAGCTAAATCACTAAGCACTTGAGCAACCAGATCATCAACACAACCTCATCCCCTTTTAATAGTATTGGCTTTTCCTATGGACTCAATGTGATCTTGGATCACTAAACCAAAAATGGAGTCTTGAGCTTTTGCCAATGCTTGTCTTAGCATTTTGAGGGGTCCACTTCTTCAGACATTTCCATACCCGTATCACTAAACTTCTCTGAAATGATTCTCAAGTAACTATTAGTTCAATGATATATATGTTGTTATTAATTACCAAAACCACCCGAGGATTAGTTGCACTTTCAGAATCGAACCCCCCCTACGTTGTGCATGGGCCTCCTTTTATAGCTCAAAGGGGTCACCGACAGGTGTCAACGTAGATGAGGGTAAAAGTGTAAAATTGGTGGTAGTTGTAACAGTGCATGTACAGTGTGTGCACAGTGGTTCGTACCTAACCCAGACGGTGGGGGACAAGGGCATTGAATGCCCGTCGCCGTCATCCCAAAAGCATCCGCCCGGGCGTCTCCATTCGCCACGATGGTGGCCTCGTCACCGTGGCTTACCACCGTGTACCCTAGGCTGCACAACCATCTGCCACGTGCCCCTGGAAGGGCCCCAGGGCGACGCGTGGACAGATGAGCTGGAGCGCAGGCACACAGTGAAAGCTTGCCGCGGCAAGCTTCTTGCCGCGGTTACTACCTTGCCGGGCCCGGAAGCTTGTCGCTCTCCGGGTCCTGCCGGGGCGCGTGATGCGCCACGATATGTCTTCTGAGATGCTATTCTTTGGCTTTCCTGGCAAGCTCCTCTTGCCAGGGTCTTGTGCTGAAGTGATAACCTTGAGCCTGGTGCGGCCTTCCCGGCAAGCTCCTCTTGCCGGGGTCTTGTTTCTTAACTTGAATACTTTGTTCTTGAATGGCTCCAAAGGAGCTAGAGCGGGCCTTGGCGGGCGCGTGGCGAGCCCTGCCACGGGACGCTGCTACTGCCCGTGCACAAGTCGGGATACTAAGGTACCCCTACTTTAGTACACCGACAGGAGCCCCCGGGCCTGGGCCACACACGGTGCTGAGCGTTGTTGGGCCAGGCCCAAAACAGTGCACGGGCACACGCAGCCCACGGCGCGCCGTTTCCCACTCCGCATCTGCCGCATCCCTCCCTAACGGCACGCGTCGATTGCGGCGTCGTGGGAGAGATCGCGGCCTTGTTTCTTTAATGGGAAAATGCGGAAGGTCCCCCACTTCCCCCTTAAAAGCAGAGGAAACAGGGGCAGTCCCCCCCCCATTCCTTCATTGCGTCTTCAATCTCCAGAAACCCCCGCCGCTCTCCGCCTCCCCAAAGGTCGACAGAGAGCCGAGCTCCACCTCTCTTCCAACGCCGCCCGCCTCCCCGGTGCCGCCGACCCCTCTCGCCGTCCCCGCCATGGCCCCGAAGAGCAGCAAGACGAAGAGCGAGAAGTACGACAAGGCGGCGAAGCTGGCAGCAATGCGGAAGAAGATGGTGGTCTTCCCGCCGAGGCTTGGCGCGAGGGAACTGAGGGACAAGTATTACTTGTTCTGGGCGAGGGAGACGAAGGCTCACCCGCGCACCAGAGTCCTCCCCGCCGAAGCATGCGACATGTATCCGGGAGGTTACTACTACTTTGCTCTGTTTTTCCACTGTGGTCTTTGTCCTCCGGACCCTGCCGCCCGAAGCTGACCAGGAGGCGTTGAAGGCTCGCGTCGCCCACATCGTGGCCAAGGTGGGCAATATCAAGAGGGTCGACGGCGACCGTGTAGACTAGGTTGCTTTCTTTCTGCTTCCCTTGCCGCTGCCAATTAAGTCATAGACAGTAGTTCGTTAGAACAGCGGCAAGTCCTCTTGTAATATAACTTCTTTTTGGATAGTCAATGCAGTGTTATCTCCCTTGCTTGGTTCCTTCACTTTGTATGCTCCTCACCCTACGCTTTTAGGGAACTTTCCGGTAAAGGGACCCTTGCCGTGAGCGCCGAGTGCGGAACTTCAGTAGCCTGCCGGCAATGCCCTCTACCGGCAAGAAACCTTGCCGCAGCTAGTCGCAGCACACTTAGATTGTTGAGCAAACTCGAAAACGAAATAAGGGCGCGACACTTGTCGCAGCTCACTTAAGCCGTTGAGCGTGCTCGAAACAAAGTAAGGGCGCGGCTAGCCACGGGTAGGTTCCTCCGCGCACAGGTTTTCCATACAAAGTGTGATCGTTCAAGGAAGATAACTAAGAATTTAAAATTTTGAATGCTCAAACTTTGGCAACTTATCTTTTGTGTGCCGTTTGCTTCCCGGCAAGGCTTTCCTTTCTTGAACAGCACTTGGTCCATACCACTGTCTCCTTCCCCCTGGCAAACTTGTGCGCGAGGAACACTTCTTCTGTCTAAGAGAGAAATGAAAAAGGGAGGAAACATAGATATGAAGCCTTGCAACTTGTTATTGCTTACTGGGGGTGTGTGCTGCACAAAGTGTCAGATAACACATGCAATGAAAACAAGAATGCATGAAATGACAAGCCGTGCGAAGCACAAAAGTTTTACTGATGCACGGGGTCTGCGCCCGGCTTTGTACAAAGGTTTACATGCAACAGCGGCAAGACTTGTACAAAAGGTGGTTGCCGGAGCGGATCACGGCAACCGCGCCTCATGGGTGAAACTTGCGAAGATGCTCAATGTTCCAGGAATTGCTAACCGGTAAGCCTTCTTCGGTCTCAAGGCGGACAGCGCCGGGCCTTGTGACTTGTCTCACCCGATAAGGGCCTTCCCACTTCGGCGTCAACTTGTTGGAATTCTTGGCGGACTGAACGCGCCGAAGAACAAGGTCGCCTTCCTCGAGACTCCTGGCCTTGACTTTGCGGCTATGATAGCGGCGCAAAGCTTGCTGGTATCAAGCAGCTCGTACAGCAGCCTGGAGACGGTCCTCCTCGAGGAGCAGTGCATCATCTTGCCGCAGCTGCTCTTGCGTAAGCTCATCGTAAGCGAGTACTCGAGGAGACCCGTATACGAGTTCCGTGGGGAGAACTGCCTCTGCTCCATAGACAAGAGCAAAGGGTGTCTGCCCGGTGGCTCGATTTGGTGTTGTTCTGATTGACCAAAGAGCCACCGGCAACTCTTCGATCCAGTTTCTTCCGCACTTGTGCAGCCTGTCGAAAGTTCTTGTCTTGAGCCCGCGCAGCACTTCAGCATTGGCCCTCTCCGCTTGACCGTTGCTCCTCGGGTGAGCAACAGAAGCGAAGCAGACCTTGGCGCCAAGGTCTTGGACGTACTGCATGAAGGTGCGACTTGTGAACTATGTGCCGTTGTCGATGATGATCCTGTTAGGGATTCCGAAACGGCAAACAATTGACCTGAAGAACTCGACTGCTGACCGTGCGGTCACCTTTCTCACTGGTTCCACTTCTGGCCACTTTGTGAACTTGTCGATGGCAACGTACAAGTACTCAAAGCCCCCGACAGCGCGGGGAAAGGGGCCGAGGATGTCGAGCCCCCAGACCGAGAAGGGCCAGGATAAAGGGATCGTCTGGAGAGCTTGAGCTGGCTGATGTATTTGCTTGGCATGGAACTGGCATGCTTCACACTTGGTTACTTGTGCAGTTGCATCTTGGAGGGCTTCTGGCCAAAAGAAACCTTGCCGGAACGCCTTCCCGGCAAGTGCTCTTGCGCCAATGTGGTGACCACATATGCCTCCGTGTATCTCTGCCAACAGCTTCTGTCCATCTTCCCGGGAAATGCACTTTAATCTGACACCATTGAGTCTTCTTCTGTACAGTTCATTGCCGACGAACTGGTACATACTTGACTGCCTAGTTATCTTCTCTATCTCTTCTGGTTCTTCGGGAAGTTCTCCAGTTTGAAGAAAACGGACGATTTGCTGTGCCCATGCTGGAGCCTGAGGCTCAACAACAAGGACTAAAGGCATCAGGGCTGCTGCGGGAACGTCAGCTTCCACGGCAAGAACCTGCCGCTCTGCCGGAGCTGAGCGTTCCCCGGCAAGCTCGCCGGGGCAAGGCTTGCCGGGAACATCTGCTTCAACTGTACAAACCCTAGAGTTTGCAGGAGCAGACTGCTCCTCAGCAACTTGGTCGTTGATCTTGGGGATCTTGGCGGCGGCTTCAGGAAGGTCCGCCGACAAGTAGTCATCGGAGACCAACTTCCTCTTCTTGCTTTGCCCAACTGATGGTGTAATGGATTGTTGAGTCAGCTTGAGTACGAAGACCCCTGGTTCCACAGGTAACTTCGTTGCAGCACACTTTGAAAGGCCATCTGCGATATCATTCTGAGCTCTTGGAACGTGTTCCATCTGTAGGCCCTCAAAGTGTTCTTCAAGTTTCCTCACTTCATCGACATAAGCTTCCATCAAAGGGCTCTGGTAGCTCTTGTTTACTTGTCGGACCACCAACTGTGAATCTCCCCGCACGATCAGCTTCTTGATCCCAAGTTCGGCCGCAATTCTGAGGCCGGCAAGCAAACCTTCATACTCCCCAGTATAGTTTGTCACTTGCTCCTTGGGAAAGTGCATCTGAACAACGTACTTGAGGTGCTCCTCGGTGGGCGCTACGAGTAACACGCCAGCACCGGCGCCTTGCAGCGAGAAGGCACCATCGAAGTACATTATCCATTCTTTGCTTGCTTCTTTGACGGGGATGTTTGTCTTTGGAACTTCTTCGTCTGGTGTTGGTGTCCATTCTGCTATGAACTCTGCCAATGCTCGGCTCTGGATAGTTGAAGTACTCTCAAACTTAAGACCGAAGCTTGACAGCTCCAGTGCCCACTCGACAATCCTTCCTGTTGCTTCTGGGTTTTGCAATATCCTCTTCAGCGGAAAGCGAGTGACCACTGTTATTTCATGTGCTTGGAAGTAGTGGCGCAGCTTTCTCGAGGCCATGAGGAGGCCGAAAAGCAGCTTCTGCACCCCAGCGTATCTTGATCTAGCCCCCTGCAAGAGGGAGCTGACAAAATAAACTGGGCGATGCACCATCTTCTTTCTCACTTCTCCTTGTTCCTGCGCAGACTTGTCCTTGTCGGGGCCGGAGCTTGCCGGGGAAGCCCCCTGCTTGTCACTGGATGCGCTTGCCGGGGCTGTGGGTTCCTCATCTGCCTCCCTCTCTGCTACCAACGCAGCACTAACCACTTGATTGGTTGCTGCGAAGTACATCAGCAACTTCTCTTGTGGCCTAGGTGCGACAAGTATTGGAGTGGAGGACAGGTATCCTTTCAAGTCTTGCAGTGCTGCCTCCGCTTCCGGAGTCCATTTCATAGGACCTGCCTTTTTCAAGATTTTGAAAAATGGCAGGGCGCGTTCTGCAGACTTTGAAATGAACCTGCTGAGGGCAGCCACACAACCAGCAAGTCTCCTTGCATCCTTGACGCGCTTCGGGGCTTCGATCTGCTCGATGGCCTTGATCTTGTCGGGATTGGCTTCAATTCCTCTCTGGGACACAAAGAACCCGAGAAGCTTGCCGGAGGGGACTCCGAAGACGCACTTCTCGGGGTTCAGCTTGAGTTGTATCTTGCGCAGATTCACAAAAGTTTCTTCTAGGTCTTGAATCAGGGTATCCTTGCTCTTGCTCTTGACCACTCTGTCATCCATATAGGCTTCTACATTCCTGTGGATCTGCGGCTCAAAAGCAGTGTGGACTACCCTCGCAAATGTTGAACCCGCATTCTTCAATCCAAAGGGCATACGTATGAAGCAATAAGTGCCACATGGAGTAATGAATGCGGTCTTCTCTTCATCTTCCTCAGCCATGAATATCTGGTGGTACCTGGAGTATGCATCGAGAAATGAAAGCAACTCACATCCAGCCGTGGAGTCAACGATCTGGTCAATGCGCGGCAAGGGAAATGTATCCTTGGGACAAGCTTTATTCACATCAATGAAGTCTATACAAAGTCTCCATTTCCCATTAGCTTTGCACACGACAACTAGATTGGCCAGCCACGTGGGATGAAGTACACCTCTAACAAGGCCTGCTGCTTCCAACTTCTTGATCTCTTCAGCAATGAACTCTTGGCGCTCCACCGCTTGCTTCCCGACCTTCTGCTTGACGGGCCGCACGTGAGGACAAACAACAAGCTTGTGCTCAATTACCTTCCTGGGAACGCCGGGGATGTCAGACGGTTGCCATGCAAACACGTCGACATTTGCCCGCAGGAAGGCAACGAGCGCGCTTTCCTATTTGGGGTCGAGCGTAGCACTGATGGTGAAAGTACCACCAGTGCCGTCCTCCTTGGCGGACACCTTCTTGGTTGCAGGTGGAGCTGCTATTCCTTTCTTGTACTTGCCGGTGGAGCTCGATGGTGCGTCCTCGATGGCAGCGCAGCACTCCGAAGAGGTGCGTTTGCCGGAGTGGGCTCCAGAGCTCTTGCCAGACTTGGTCTTGGTCTTCCCCCCGGGAGCTTCAGCGGCAAGTGTCTTGCTGTCTGCCGCGGCTGCTGCGTCTCGGTAGATCTTATCGGCACAAATAAGCGCATCCTTCTTGTCGCCGGGGACAGAGATGACGCTTATTGGCCCTGGCATCTTGAGCATGTTATATGCATAGTGAGAGGCTGCCATGAACTTGGCGAGCGCGGGACGGCCAAGTATCCCATTATACGGCAATGGGATATCGGCGACGTCGAAGGTGATCCTCTCAGTCCTGAAGTTTAGCTCTCCGCCAAAGGTCACCGGCAGTGTGATCTTCCCCTTCGGCTTGCTCCTTCCCGGGTTGATTCCTTGGAACGTCCCGGTCTCCTCGAGCTCGCTGTCGGGGATCTGCAGCTTCCGGATCACAGCAGAGGAGATCAAGTTGAGGCCGGCCCCGCCGTCAACCAACATCTTGGTGACCTTGAGGTTGTGGATGGTTGGCGAAACCAACATCGGCAAGCACCCGACCACAGTTGTGCGGTCAGGGTGGTCCTCAAGGTCGAAGATGATGGGCATGCTGGACCATTTCAGGAGTTTGCGCGACTCGACGGGTGGTTCAGCTGCATTCACTTCCCGCACCCATTGCTTGAGTTGGCGGTGGGAAGTGTGCAGAGAAGGACCTCCATCGACGCACAGAACTTCTGTGGCCTTCTGGAACTCCTGCTCGTTGTTATCTCCGTCATCCATGTCCTCGTCGTCGTCTTCATCTTCGTCCCTGTCGCTGCCGCGGGGAGGTCTGTCTCCTTGCCGCTGCTTGGCCATGCCGCGGAGTCCTCCCCGGCCATTGAATGGCCGCTTCTTGCCGGACTCTCCTCCGCCTCCTTGGGCCTTCTCCTTGTCGCGATGCTCGTATTCAGCCTTCTGCTGTTCTACGAGGTACTCTACCCTCTTGCAGTTCTGGAGATCGTGGCCCTTGGTGCGGTGGATCTTGCAGTACTGCTTGTCGGAGCTGTCCTGCATGTCGGCGGCGGCTACAGTGGCAGGCTCCTTGCCGGAGCCACCAGCCTGAGCTTTCTTGTCGCCAGACTCCTTGCCGGACTTCTCCACAGCCAGTACTTCCTTGTTCTTCTTCTTCTTATTGTTCCGCCTCCGGTTATTCCTTGCCGGGGCGGCATCCTCACTGTCCGTTCCCCTTGCTCCAGTATCCTCTCCGGGGAGTCTTCTCCCTTCCTCAGCGCGCGCAGACTTGTCAGCCAGAGCGTAAAGCTCGCCGACGTCCCGGATCTTAGTCATCGCCATCTCCTCCCTCATCCGGCGGTTACGCACGTTCTGGTGGAACGCGCTGATAACCGCGGCAGGGTGGACATCCGGGATGTTGTGCTGGACGCGGCTGAACCTCTGGATGTACTTTCGCAGGGACTCTCCCTCCTTCTGGGCGAGAATGTGGAGATCGCTCTCCTGGCCGTGGGGTTTGTGGCCGCCCGTGAAGGCGCCGACAAACTGGTGGCACGGATCTCCCCAAGAAGAGATGGAGTTCTCCGGCAAGTGCATAAGCCAAGATCTGACGTTTGGCTTAAGCACGAGCGGGAAGTAATTCGCTAGAATCTTCTCGTCGCGTCCCCCGGCAGCCTGCACCGCGATGGTGTAGATGCTGAGGAACTCCGAGGGATGGGTCTTGCCGTCGTACTTCTCGGGTACGTTGGGTTTAAAGTTCTTCATGCTGGGCCACTGGACTTGCCGCAGCTCTCGGGTGAACGCAGGGCAGCCTACCGCGTACGGCAAGACGCCTGGTTCACCGGGCGCGTGCATGTCGACAGCAGTCCCAGCGCGTTAATCGGACTGTCTTCGCGCCTCTCTTCGACGCTCGATGCGAGTTCGAGCATCCTCTTGTCGCCTGTCGTCGAGGACTTGGCGTTGATCGCGGCGAGCCCGCGGATCCGACGACGCCGTGGAGTCATCGTCGACGTTGATCCGGCGAGTCGGCGATTTCTGCTTCCGCGGCGGGGAGTGCACGGTAGTCGCACCCCCGGCGGTCTTGTCTCCATCGGCCTTCGCTTGGGTGACTTGCCGCGGCCGTGACATTGCCGGCTGCTGCGGCGTGTCGTTGTTGGCGAAGGCGATGAGGCTCTGGATGGTAGCCCTCCAGTCTTCGGCCTTGTCCGCCGCTGGAGGGAAGTCGAGGAGCAGCTGGGCTCTAGCTAGAGCTTCTGCTGGAGAGGAGGGGAGCGGTGGCGAGCGGTGCGAGGAGCAAGATATGCTCGGACTTCTAACAGCGTTAGAAGGAGCAGGGTCTCGCCCTGGCGACCGCGCCTTGCTCGTGCCGACGCGTTGGTCTTGAGCATCCCGCGACCCGCCGGCCTGGCCACGTCCCAGCAAGCGTATGGTACCCTGGGTACCACGGCGCTCCTGGTCCGGCACCTCCTGAGAGGGGCGTGGCGCGTGCACGGACACCGAGGTCTTGGAGTGGGCTCGGTCGTCCGTCTTGTCCTTGGACTTGGCGGCGCCGTGAGTTTCCTCGCCGGTGTCCGCCCTTCCGCCAGCGTCTACCCCACCAACCGTTGGTTCCTATGGTGGCGGGATCGACGCGGACGGGCCTCCTACCTCCGAAGCTTTCTTCTTTGGCGGCATGCTGATGTAGTCGATGAGGTTGACGAAGCTGGAGAAATTGCTGATTGCACCCGCGTGAGCGCCGGATCAGGTTCGCACAACCTCGACGCCCCCTACCTGGCGCGCCAAAGATGTCGGGGAAGCTGATCGCCCACGAACACCTATGGGATCGGAGCCCCTTTTCGGTACGGCAAGGGAGCGGAGGGAGCACGGAGAGCCGATCGAGGCGCGCATGCGAGCAGTTTACCCAGGTTCGGGCCGCACGGATGCGTAAAACTCTACTCCTGCCTTGGTTGTATTGAGTTCTTGGCTCGGGAGCAAGAAGATCTATAGTACTAGCTACACCGAGCATGGGAGTGATCAAGTTTTTGGAATCGAACCCCCCCTACGTTGTGCATGGGCCTCCTTTTATAGCTCAAAGGGGTCACCGACAGGTGTCAACGTAGATGAGGGTAAAAGTGTAAAATTGGTGGTAGTTGTAACAGTGCATGTACAGTGTGTGCACAGTGGTTCGTACCTAACCCAGATGGTGGGGGACAAGGGCATTGAATGCCCGTTGCCGTCATCCCAAAAGCATCCGCCCGGGCGTCTCCATTCGCCACGATGGTGGCCTCGTCACCGTGGCTTACCACCGTGTACCCCAGGCTGCACAGCCATCTGCCACGTGCCCCTGGAAGGGCCCCAGGGCGACGCATGGACAGATGAGCTGGAGCGCAGGCACACAATGAAAGCTTGCCGCGGCAAGCTCCTTGCCGCGGTTACTACCTTGCCGGGCTCGGAAACTTGTCGCTCTCCGGGTCCTGCCGGGGCGCGTGATGCACCACGATATGTCTTCTGAGATGCTGTTCTTTGGCTTTCCTGGCAAGCTCCTCTTGCCAGGGTCTTGTGCTGAAGTGATAACCTTGAGCCTGGTGCGGCCTTCCCGGCAAGCTCCTCTTGCCGGGGTCTTGTTTCTTAACTTGAATACTTTGTTCTTGAATGGCTCCAAAGGAGCTAGAGCGGGCCTTGGCGGGCGCGTGGCGAGCCCTGCCATGGGACGCTGCTACTGCCCGTGCACAAGTCGGGATACTAAGGTACCCCTACTTTAGTACACAGACACAGTTGGTCCCACGAACCGGGACCAAAGCTCCGTCTATATAAGCAGAACACTGAAAAAATTCAGTTATCTTCTTTCCCGTCCCGACGACGCCGCCAGGCTGCCCTCTGCCTCGCCGTCGCCGTCGTCGCCCCTGCCTCCGACGTCGTCCCGCGCCGCCCCGATGCCGTCACCGCCCCGCGTCGCCGCCACACGGCGAGCCCTGCCCCGACCTCGCCGCCCCGCGCCGATCACTGCCCCGACCTCGCCGCCGCTCGATCCTTGCACTCTGTGAGCCTCACTGCATCGTTCCCCCTCCTCTCCCCCTTCCCCCCCGCGCCCCAAAGCCGCCGCGAGGCCGCCCCAACGCCGCCGCCCGCCCCGCCGCCGCCGACGAGCTGTGTATAGATTTTTTTCTGTTTATATTGTAGTGTATATGATGATGATGATGATGTAATGTATGTTCATATGCAAATAATATGCAAAATTTAGATTTTTTCATATAATTTTTATGATTTTTTCAGTTGTAATTTTGTTCATAGAATTTTTATGGTTTTTTTTGTTTTAATTTTGTTCATAAAGTTTTAGGATTGAAAAAAAGAAGAAGAGGAAAAAAAGGAGGAGGAGAAGTTTCATTTAGTTTTAGGATTATTTTAGTTTATGTTTAGGTCAGGAAGAATGAAAAGAAAAAGGAGAAGAAGAGGAGAAGGAAAGAGGAGAAATAAATAAGAAGAAGAAAAAAGGTCGAGGGGTCAAGGGTCAAGGGTTCGAGGGGTCGAGGGTCACCGAGGGGTCGAGGGTCGCCGAGGGGTCGAGGGGTTGAGGGGTCTAGGGTCGAGGGTTCGAGGGTCGTCGAGGGGCCAAGGGTTCGAGGGTCGAGGGTTCGAGTGTCGTCGAGGGGTCAATTTTTTCAGTAGTAGATGATTATGATATATGAAAACTTGCTTGGTCAATTTTTTGTACTAGATGAGGATGATATATATGGTGACATATGAAAACTTTTTTAGATGTATAAGATATGATGATGATGATGATGTAATTTTATTCGATGATATATGATGATGTAATTTTGTCGATATAGCCCCCCCCCCCGATAACTTCGACATGAGGGGGTCGATCGATCTACCCCCTACCCTATAACATTTTTTTCTATGTATATGTCGTCGTTCTCGATATATATACCCCCTCCCCGATAATACTTTGACATGAGGGCGGGGAGGGGTAGCCGAGGGGTCGAGGGTTGCTGAGGGTTCGAGGGTCGAGGGGGTCGAGGGTCGCCGAGGCCAATGCAAACCCTAGAGAAGCGTCGATGCCACTAATATGGTTCCTTGTTGTGATTATAGCTTGCTAGGTCTACGTATGCCACTAATATATCCGTTCTGTCATGTTTGTATAATAATTGCCATGTCATAATATTTGCAGAAACTACGGAGAAGGACCAGACGAGGTAGCAGAACAGTGATACGTCTCCAACGTATCTATAATTTTTGATTATTCCATGCTATTATTTATGAAGTCTTGGATGTTGAATGGGCTTTATCATTCACTTTTATATCATTTTTGGGACTAACCTACTGACCCAAAGGCCTAGTCCAGATTGTTGTTTTTTGCCTATTTCAGGGTTTTGCAGAAAAGAAATATCAAACGGAGTCCAAATGGAATGAAACCTTCGCGAGAGATTTTTTGGAGAAAATCACGCACGTGAAACGTCAGGACCAAGTCAGGGGACAGCTGGGCTACCCCCGAGCGTGGGGGCGCGCCCAGGGCGCGCCCCTGCCTCGAGGCTAGCCCGTGTGGCCCCTGGTGCCCTCCTTCTTCCTATATATACCTACGTACCCCAGAAACTCCATATGTAGAGAGAAAACCCTAATTCCACCGCCGTAGCTTCTGTTCCCGGAAGATCCCATCTTGGAGCCTGTTCTGGGAGGGGGATCCATCACGGAGGCCTTCATCATCATCATCATCGCCCTCACCATGAGTTGTGAGTAGTTTACCACAGACCTTCGGGTCCATAGCTAGTATCTAGATGGCTTCTTCTCTCTCTCTCTGGATCTCAATACAAAGTTCTCCTCGGTCTTCGAGGAGATCTATTCGATGTAATCTCTTTTTGCGGTGTGTTTGTCGAGATCCGCTGAATTGTGAGTTTATGATCAAGGTTATCTATGAAAGATATTTGGTTCTGTTCTGAACTTTTTATGTGTGCTCATAATATCCTTGCAAGTCTCTTTGAATTATTGGTTTGGTTTGGCCTACTAGATCTATAGTTCCTGCAATTGGAGAAGTGCTTGGCTTTGGGTTCAATCTTGCAGTGTCCTTTCCCAGTGATAGTAGGGGCAGCAAGGCACGTATTGTATTGTTGCCATCGAGGATAAAAAGATGGGGTTTTCATCATATTGCTTGAGTTTATCCCTCTACGTCATGTCATCTTTCTTAAGGCGTTACTCTGTTCGTATGAACTCAATACACTAGATGCATGCTAGATAGCGATCGATGTGTGGAGTAATAGTAGTAGATGCAGGCAGGAGTCGGTCTACTTGTCTCAGACGTGATGCCTATATACAATGATCATGCCTAGATAGTCTCATAATTATTCGCTTTTCTATCAATTGCTCGATAGTAATTTGTTTACCCGCCGTAGAATATTGCTATCATGAGAGAAGCCACTAGAGAAAACTATGCCCCCCGGGTCTATTCTCAACATATCAATCTACATCTACTTTACTTTTCTTGCTTTTATTTGCTGTTTTATAAAACCAAAAATACCAAAAATATAATTATCATCTCTATCAGATCTCACTCTCGTAAGTGACCGTAAAGGGATTGACAACCCCTTATCGCGTTGGCTGCGAAGTTCTTATTTGTTTGTGCAGGTCCGACGGACTCGCGCGTGGTCTCCTACTGGATTGATACCTTGGTTCTCAAAAACTGAGGGAAATACTTACGCTACTGTGTTGCATCTCCCTTTCCTCTTCGAGGGAATACAACACAAGCTCAAGAGGTAGCAAGAAGAATTTCTGGCGCCATTACCGGGGAGGCTTACGCAAAAGTCATATACCAAGTACCCATCACAAACCCTTATCCTTCACATTACATTTTATTGCCTCTCTTTTTCCTCTTCCCCACTTCACCCTTCCCGTTTTATTCGCCCTTCTTCCGCCGTGTGTTTTTCGTTCGCTTGCTTTTTGTTTGCTTGTGTGTCTTGCGTGCTTGCTTGCCCTCATGTCTGAGATGGGGGACGATTTAATCGAGAAGGGTAGCAATGTCGAGGGCAACGTTCATGTTGACCCCCCGGATGAAGCCACCACTTTACATATTAAGAAGTACCGGGTTGGCAGTGGTAATATTATTGGAAAAGGGGTTCTTCAAGACTTCTTTACTTGTGCCGGTGCTTTGCCCACTATGGGTGGCTCTATTCTTCATAGAACTAGTAGCCTTGCGGATGTTGTATCTATGCTCATAGTAGAAATTGAAAGGTAGCCTATTCATATGTATCCCTGTATTCAGAGAGTATTTTTGGAGTTCTCCAATATTGAGCATTCTTCCGTTAAGCATGCAGCTACTATCTTTTTGGCTCATGAATTTAGACCATATCATGAAAGAGGCCAGAGAAATCTTTGCTCATTATGGAGTAGATGTCGGTCGACCTCCTATAGAGGGTATCTTGTTCAATCAAGAAGACCTAATGTGTTTGCGATCTCCTGATCATGTTGCTTTTAAAGAAAACCTTAGAAAAAATGTTCCTGTTGAGATCTTGATTGATAGAATTTCTGAGATAAATGATGACTTTCATGTTCAAAATAATGGGTTAGGCTTTTCCCTTGAACGAAGGCTCATGGCCTTCTGCCAAAAGAATGCCTATAATGATGAGTTGGTCATCCACTACAAAGGGCCAAAGGAGGAACCAGCTCCTTCCGAGAATGATGTAGGGGACTTTTGTCCCATTAATTTAGCAATTTTCATTACTTTTGCTTGCCACAAAGGAAGCATGCTGCTGAGCGTAGGGAATATGAGATGAGCTTTCGCGACATATCGTATCACTATGGCTATCCCTAGATCTATCTTGTATCGTGCCTAGCTAGGGGCGTAAAATGATAGCGCTTGTTGGGAGGCAACCCAATTTTGTGTTTTTTGTTTTTGTTGCTGTTAGGGGATGAATATTGCATCTAGCCTCTGATTAGATGTGGTTTCATGTTTTGTTTAGTGTTTGTGCCAAGTAGAACCTTTGGGAAGACTTGTGTGAAGTTTATATGATCTTGCTGTGAAGAACAGAATCGTTAGTGCTCGCTAAAGTAGTCTTCAGATTTTACTAGAGCGTGATTTTTAGTTGATTCTTTTTGCTGACGATTGGAATACAAATTGCGCAAATGTACCAATTTAGTTTTAATTTTTTGGAGTTCCATAAGTAGGCGAACCCTGCAGATTACTACAGACTGTTCTGTCTTTGACAGATTCTGTTTTTCGTGTGTTGTTTGCTTATTCCAATGCATCTATGAGTAATATTGGAGGATATGAACCATAGAGAACTTGGAGTACAGTAGGTTTAACACCAATATAAACAAATAATGAATTCCTTGCTGTACCTTTGAGTAGTGGTTTGCTTTCTCTTACTAACGGAGCTCACGAGAATTTTTGTCTAAGTTTTGTGTTGTGAAGTTTTCAAGTTTTGAGTATTGCTTTGATGGACTGTGGAACAAGGAGTAGCAAAGGCCTAAGCTTGGGGATGCCCAAGGCACCCCAAGTAAATTCAAGATAATCAAAAGCCTAATCTTGGGGATGCCCCGGGAATGCATCCCCTCTTTCGTCTTTATCCATCGGTAACTATACTTGGAGCTATATTTTTATTCGCAACATGTTATGTGTTTTGCTTGGAGCGTCTTGTAAAATTTGAGTCTTTGCTTGTTAGTTTGCAACAATCATCCTTGCTGGACACACCTATTTGAGAGAGTTAAATATGGCCTAGCAATTGTTAGAACACTCTATGTGCTTCACTTATATCTTTTGAGTTGAATAGTTTTTGCTCTACTGCTTCACTTATATCTTTCAGAGCATGGTGGTGGTAATATTTTGTAGAAATTGTTGAACTCTCATGCTTCACTTATATCTATTTGAGAGTCTATTAAAACACCATGGTAAAGTGTTTAGGCTAAAGAAACTAGTCTTCACATGATAAACTTCCAATGTCCATGTAGTAAAAAAATCACACCAAGTGCATTGAATAGAAAGAGATGTTGGATGCTTGATAATTGTTTTGAGACATGAGGATAATGATATTAGTGTCATGCTGATAGGGTTATTATGAAATTGAGAAATATTTGTGTTAAAGTTAGTGATTCTCGTAGCATGCACGTATGGTGAACCGTTGTGTGACTAAGTTAAAGCATCAGGTATTTGTAGAGTGTCAACCTTTGTGTGGAGGTCAAGGGCGCGCGATGGTTAACTCCTGCCAACCTCCCCCCTAGGAGCATGCATTGATTGCTTTGTTTTGATGACTCGTAGATTTTTGCAATAAGTATATGAGTTCTTATGACTAATGTTGAGTCCATGGATTATACACACTCTCACCCTTCCACCATTGCTAGCCTCTCTTGTACCGCACAACTTTCGCCAGTGCCATAAACCCACTATATATCCTTCCTCAAATCAGCCACCATATTGTTCCTCAAAACAGCCACCAGACCTACCTATCATGGCATTTCCATAGCCATTCCGAGATATATTGCCATGCAACTTTCCACCGTTCCGTTTATATGACATGCCTCATATTGTCATATTGCCATTGCATGATCATGTAGTTGACATCGCATTTGTGGCAAGGCCACCATGCATAATTTTCATACATGTCACTCTTGTTTCATTGCACATACCGGTACACCGCCGGAGGCATTCATATAGAGTCATACTTTGTTGTTGTAGTATCGAGTTGTAATTTCGTGTTGTAATGAAAGTGTGATGATCATCATTATTAGAGCATTGTCCCATGGGAGGAAAGGCTGAATCTATAAAGCCCCTCCGCAAAAAAAAGAAAAAAAGAAAAAAAGGCCAAAGAAAAAAAAAAGAAAGGGCCAAAAAAAGGAAAAAAAGAAAAAAAATGAAAAGAAAAAGGGACAATTGCTACTATCTTTTTCCACACTTGTGCTTCAAAGTAGCACCATGTTATTCATTGTAGAGAGTCTCATGCTTAGTCACTTCCATATACTAGTGAGAATTTTCGTTATAGAACTTGGCTTGTATATTCCAACGATGGGCTTCCTCAAATGCCCTAGGTCTTCGTGAGCAAGAAAGTTGGATGCACACCCACTATTTTCTTTTGTTGAGCTTTCATTCATATTTAGCTCTAGTGCGTCCCTTGCATGGCAATCCCTACTCACTCACATTGATATCTATTGACGGGCATCTCCATAGCCCGTTGATACGCCTAGTCGATGTGAGACTATCTCCCTCCTTTTTGTCTTCTCCACAAGCACATCTATTCCACCCATAGTGCTATATCCATGGCTCACGCTCATGTATTGCGTGAAAGTTGAAAGGTTTGAAAAGATAGAGTATGAAAACAAATGCTTGGCTGAAATCGGGGTTGTGCATGATATGAATATTGTTGTGTGATAATAAGGGAGCATAGCCAACACTATATGATTTTGTAGGGATAACTTTCTTTAGCCATGGTATATTGAGAAGACATGATTGCTTTATTAGTATTGCTTGAAGTATTGTTATTTCTTATGTCAATATAGACTTTTATCTTGAATCTTTCAGATCTGAACATTCATGCCACAATTAAGAGAATTACATTGAAAAACTATATTGGTTAGCATTCCACATCAAAAATTATTTCTTTATCATTTACCTAATCGAGGACGAGCAGGAATTAAGCTTGGGGATGCTTGATACGTCTCCAACGTATCTATAATTTTTTATTGTTCCATGCTACTATTTATGAAGTCTTGGATGTTTAATGGGCTTTATCATTCACTTTTATATCATTTTTGGGACTAACCTACTAACCCAAAGGCCCAGTCCAGATTGCTGTTTTTTGCCTATTTCGGGGTTTTGCAGAAAAGGAATATCAAAAGGAGTCCAAACGGAATGAAACCTTCGCGAGAGATATTTTTGGAGAAAATCACGCACGAAAAGCGTCGATACCAAGTCAGGGGACAGTTGGGCTACCCTCGAGGGTGGGGGCGTGCCCCCCTTCCCAGGGCGTGCACCCCTGCCTCGAGGCTGGCCCACACATCCCCCGGTGCCCTCCTTATTCCTATATATACCTACGTACCCCAGAAACTCCATACGCAGAGAGAAAACCCTAATTCCACCGCCGTAGCTTCTGTTCCCGTGGAGATCCCATCTTGGAGCCTGTTCCGGGAGGGGGATCCATCACAGAGGCCTTCATCATCATCATCATCGCCCTCACCATGAGTTGTGAGTAGTTTACCACAGACCTTCAGGTCCATAGCTAGTATCTAGATGGCGTCTTCTCTCTCTCTGGATCTCAAAACAAAGTTCTCCTCGTTCTTCGAGGAGATCTATTTGATGTAATCTCTTTTTGCGGTGTGTTTGTCGAGATCTGATGAATTGTGAGTTAATGATCAAGGTTATCTATGAAAGATATTTGGTTCTTCTCTGAACTTTTTATGTGTGCTCATAATATCCTTGCAAGTCTTTTCGAATTATTGGTTTGGTTTGGCCTACTAGATCTATATTTCTTGCAATGGGAGAATTGCTTGGCATTGGGTTCAATCTTGCGGTGTCCTTTCCCAGTGACAGTAGGGGCAGCAAGGCACGTATTGTATTGTTGCCATCGAGGATAAAAAGACGGGGTTTTCATCATATTGCTTGAGTTTATCCCTCTACATCATGTCATCTTGCTTAAGGCGTTACTCTGTTCGTATGAACTCAATACACTAGATGCATGCTGGATAGCGGTCGATGTGTGGAGTAATAGTAGTAGATGCAGGCAGGAGTCGGTCCACTTGTCTCGGACGTGATGCCTATATACAATGATCATGCCTAGATAGTCTCATAATTATTCGCTTTTCTATCAATTGCTCGACAGTAATTTGTTTACCCGCCGTAGAATATCGCTATCATGAGAGAAGCCACTAGAGAAAACTATGGCCCCCGGGTCTATTCTCAACATATCAATCTACATCTACTTTACTTTTCTTGCTTTTATTTTCTGTTTTATAAAACCAAAAATACCAAAAATATAATTATCATCTCTATCAGATCTCACTCTCGTAAGTGACCGTAAAGGGATTGACAACCCCTTATCGCGTTGGCTGCGAAGTTCTTTTTTATTTGTGCAGGTGCGAGGGACTCGCGCGTGGTTTCCTACTGGATTGATACCTTGGTTCTCAAAAACCGAGGGAAATACTTACGCTACTGTGTTGCATCTCCCTTTCCTCTTCGAGGGAATACAACACAAGCTCAAGAGGTAGCAAGAAGAATTTCTGGCGCCGTAGCCGGGAAGGCTTACGCAAAAGTCATATACCAAGTACCTATCACAAACCCTTATCCTTCGCATTACATTTATTTGCCTCTCGTTTTCCTCTCCCCCACTTCATGCTTGTCGTTTTATTTGCCCTTCTTCCGCCGTGTGTTTTTCGCTTGCCTTTTGTTCGCTTGTGTGTGTTGGATTGCTTGCTTGTCACTATGGCTTAGTACAATACCAAGTTGTGTGACTTTTCCAATACCAACTACAATGATTTTATTAGCACTCCGATTGCTCCTATTACCGATGCTGAATCTTGTGAGATCAATGCTGCTTTGTTGAATCTTGTCACGAAAGATCAATTCTCCGGCCTTCCTAGTGAAGATGTCGCTACCCATCTATACAACTTTGTTGATTTGTGTGATATGCAAAAGAAAAGGGATACGGATAACGATATTGTTAAATTGAAGTTATTTCCGTTTTCACTTAGAGATCGTGCTAAAACTTGGTTCTCCTCTTTGCCTAGAAATAGTATTGATTCGTGGAATAAGTGCAAAGATGCTTTTATCTCTAAGTATTTCCCTCCTCCTAAGATCATCTCTCTTAGCAACGATATTATGAATTTAAACAACTAGATCATGAGCATGTTGCACAAACTTGGGAGAGAATGAAATTGATGATACGTAATTGCCCTACACATGGTTTGAATCTATGGATGATTATTCAAAACTTTTATGCTGGCTTGAATTTTGCTTCTAGAAATCTTTTAGACTCGGCCGCCGGAGGCACTTTCATGGAAACCACCCTAGGAGAAGCTACCAAACTCCTTGATAATATTATGGTTAATTATTCTCAATGGCACACCGAAAGGTCTACTAGTAAAAAAAAAGTGCATGCTATCGAAGAAATTAGTGTTCTGAGTGGAAAGATGGATGAACTTTTGAAATTGTTTGCTGCTAAGAGTGCTTCTTCTGATCCTAATGATATGCCATTGTCCACTTTGATTGAGAATAACAATGAATCTTTGGATGTGAATTTTGTTGGTAGGAATAATTTTGGTAACAATGCTTATAGAGGTAATTTTAATCCTAGGCCTTTTCCTAGTAATTCGTCTAATAACTTTGGTAATTCCTACAACAACTCTTATGGAAAGATGCCTTCTGAATTTGAAACTAGCGTTAAGGAGTTTATGATCTCACAAAAGAATTTCAATGCTATGCTTGAAGAGAAATTCCTTAAGGTTGATGAATTGGCTAGAAGTGTGGATAGAATTACTCTTGATGTTCATTCTTAGAAACTTAGATCGATCCCACCTAAGCATGATATCTATGAGTCTCTTAAAGCCATGAGAATTTCCATTGATGAATGCAAAGAAAGAACCGCTAGAATGCGTGCTAAAAGAGAAGATTATATTAAATCGTGGTCTTCTAGTTATCGTGAGAATAAAGATGAAGATCTTAAAGTTATTGATGTGTCTCCTATTATATCCTTGTTTTCTAGTATTAATCTTGATGAAAATAGGATTGGAGATGATTCTGCTTTAAGGTGTCCCAATGATTCGGAGTTTTTAGATCTTGATGCTAAAGTTGCTAAAAGTGGGAGTGAAGAGATTAAAACTTTGCATAGTGATGAACCCACTAGTTTGGATTTCAAGGGATTCAATTATGATAATTTCTCTTTGATTGATTGTTTTTCCTTGTTGCAATCCGTGCTAAATTCTCCTCATGCTTATAGTCAAAATAAAGCTTTCACTAAACACATAGTTGATGATTTGATGCAATCTTATGAAGAAAAACTTGAGTTGGAAGTATCTATACCTATAAAGCTTTATGATGAATGGGAACCTACTATAAAAGTAAAAATAAAAGATCATGAATGCTATGCTTTATGTGATTTGGGTGCTAGTGTCTCCACTATCCCAAAAAATTTGTGTGATTTGCTAGGGTTCCATGAGCTTGATGATTGTTCTTTAAATTTGCATCTTGCGGATTCCACTATTAAGAAACCTATGGGAAGAATTAATGGTGTTCTTATTGTTGCCCATAGAAATTATGTGCTCGTAGATTTCATTGTTCTTGATATAGATTGCAATCCTTCTTGTCCTATTATTCTTGGTAGACCTTTCCTTAGAACGATTGGTGCAATTATTGATATGAAGGAAGGAAATATTAGATTCCAATTTCCGTTAAGGAAAGGCATGGAACACTTTCCTAGAAATAAAATCAAATTACCATATGAATCTATCATGAGAGCCACTTATGGATTGCCTTCCAAAGATGGCAATACCTAGATCTATCTTGTATCGTGCCTAGCTAGGGGCGTAAAACGATAGCGCTTATTGGGAGGCAACCCAATTTTATGTTTTTTTGTTTTTGTTGCTGTTAGGAAATAAATATTGCATCTAGCATCTGTTTAGATGTGGTTTCATGTTTTGTTTAGTGTTTGTGCCAAGTAGAAACTTTGCTGTAAAAAACAGAATCGTTAGCGCTCGCTAAAGTAGACTTCAGATTTTACTGGAGCGTGCTTTTTAGTTGATTCTTTTTGATTCTGATTGGTAGAAAAGTTTCGCAAATGTACCAATTTAGTTTGATTTTTTTGGAGTTCCAGAAGTAGGCGAACCCTGCAGATTACTACAAACTGATCTGTTTTTTGACAGATTCTGTTTTCGTGTGTTGTTTGCTTATTCCGATGCATCTATGAGTAATATTGGAGGATATGAACCATAGATAACTTGGAGCACAGTAGGTATAACACCAATAAAAACAAAGAATGAATTCCTTGCTGTACCTTTGAGTAGTGATTTGTTTTCTCTTACTAACGGAGCTCACGAGAATTTTTGTCTAAGTTTTGCGTTGTGAAGTTTTCAAGTTTTGAGTATTGCTTTGATGGACTATGGAAAAAGGAATAGCAAAGGCCTAAGCTTGGGGATGCCCATGGAATCCCAAGTAAATTCAAGATAATCAAAATCCTAAGCTTGGGGATGCCCCGGGAAGGCATCCCCTCTTTCGTCTTCATCCATCGATCACTATACTTGGAGCTATATTTTTATTCGCAACATGTTATGTGTTTTGCTTCGAGGCGTCTTGTATAATTTGAGTCTTTGCGTGTTAGCTTGCCACAATCATCCTTGATGGACACACCTATTTGAGAGAGTTAAATATGGCTTAGAATTTGTTAGAACACTCGATGTGCTTCACTTATATCTTTTGAGTTGAATAGTTTATGCTCTAGTGCTTCACTTATATCTTTTAGAGCATGGTGGTGGTAATATTTTGTAGAAATTGTTGAACTCTCATGCTTCACTTATATCTATTTGGGAGTCTATTAAAACAGCATGGTAAAGTGTTTAGGCTACAGAAACTAGTCTTCACATGATAAACATCCAATGTCAATGCAGTAAAAAAATTCACATCAAGTGCATTGAATAGAAAGAGATGTTGGATGCTTGATAATTGTTTTGAGACATGAGGATAGTGATATTTGAGTCATGCTAGTGGAGTTATTATGAAATTGAGAAATACTTGTGTTAAGGTTAGTGATTCCCGTAACATGCACGTATGGTGAACCGTTGTGTGACTAAGTTAAAGCATGAGGTATTTGTAGAGTGTCAACCTTTGTGTGGAGGTCGGGGGCGCGCGATGGTTGACTCCTACCAACCTCCCCCCTAGGGGCTTGCGTTGATTGCTTTGTTTTGATGACTCGTAGATTTTTGTAATAAGTATATGAGTTCTTATGACTAATGTTGGGTCCATGGATTATGCGCACTCTCACCCTTCCACCATTGCTAGCCTTTCTTGTACCGCGCAACTTTCGCCGGTGCTATAAACCCACTATATATCCTTTCTCAAAACAGCCACCATATTGTTCCTCAAAACAGCCACCATACCTACCTATCATGGCATTTCCATAGCCATTCCGAGATATATTGCCATGCAACTTTCCACCATTTCGTTTATATGACACGCATCATATTGTCATATTGCCATGCATGATCATGTAGTTGACATCGTATTTGTGGCAAGGCCACCATGCATAATTTATCATACATGTCACTCTTGTTTCATTGCGCATACCGGTACACCGCCGGAGGCATTCACATAGAGTCATACTTTGTTGTTGTATTATCGAGTTGTAATTTTGTGTCGTAATGAAAGTGTGATGATCATCATTATTAGAGCATAGTCCCATGGGAGGAAAGGGTAAATCTATAAAGCCCCTCCGCAAAAAAGAAAAGAAAAAAAGGCCCAAAAAAAGAAAAAAGAAAGAAAAAAAGAAAAAGAAAAAGGGACAATTGCTACTATCTTTTTCCACACTTGTGCTTCAAAGTAGCATCATGATCTTCATTGTAGAGAGTCTCATGCTTAGTCACTTTCATATACTAGCAGGAATTTTCGTTATAGAACTTGGCTTGTATATTCCAACGATGGGCTTCCTCAAATGCCCTAGGTCTTCGTGAGCAAGCAAGTTGGATGCACACCCACTAGTTTCTTTTGTTGAGCTATCATTCATATTTAGCTCTAGTGCATCTGTTGCATGGCAATCCCTACTCACTCACATTGATATCTATTAATGGGCATCTCCATAGCCCGTTGATACACCTAGTCAATGTGAGACTATCTCCCTCTTTTTTGTCTTCTCCACAACCACCTCTATTCCACCCATAGTGCTATATCCATGGCTCACGTTCATGTATTGCGTGAAAGTGGAAAGGTTTGAAAAGATAGAGCATGAAAACAAATGCTTGGCTGAAATCGGGGTTGTGCATGATATGAATATTTTGTGTGATAATAAGGGAGCATAGCCAACACTATATGATTTTGTAGGGATAACTTTCTTTAGCCATAGTATTTTGAGAAGACATGATTGCTTTGTTAGTATTGCTTGAAGTATTGTTATTTCTTATGCCAATATAGACTTTTGTCTTGAATCTTTCAGATCTGAACATTCATGCCACAATTAAGAGAATTACATTGAAAAACTATATTGGTTAGCATTCCACATCAAAAATTATTTCTTTATCATTTACCTACTCGAGGACGAGCAGGAATTAAGCTTGGGGATGCTTGATACGTCTCCAACGTATCTATAATTTTTTATTGTTCCATGCTACTATTTATGAAGTCTTGGATGTTTATTGGGCTTTATCATTCACTTTTATATCATTTTTGGGACTAACCTACTAACCCCAAGGCCCAGTCCAGATTGCTGTTTTTTTGCCTATTTCAGGGTTTTGTAGAAAAGGAATATCAAACGGAGTCCAAACGGAATGAAACCTTCACGAGAGATATTTTTGGAGGAAATCACGCTCGGGAGTCTTCGGGGCCAAGTCAGGGGACGTGGGACCAGCCCTCGAGGGTGGGGGCGCGCCCCCCTTCCCAGGACGCGCCCCCCTTCCCAGGACGCGCCCCCCTGCCTCGAGGCTGGCCCACACGGCCCCTGGTGCCCTCCTTCTTCCTATATATACCTACGTACCCCAGAAACTCCATACGCAGAGAGAAAACCCTAATTCCACCGTCGTAGCTGCTGTTCCCGTGCAGATCCCATCTTGGAGCCTGTTCCGGGAGGGGGGTCCATCACGGAGGCCTTCATCATCATCATCATCGCTCTCACCATGAGTTGTGAGTAGTTTACCACAGACCTTCGGGTCCATAGCTAGTATCTAGATGGCTTCTTCTCTCTCTCTCTGGATCTCAATACAAAGTTCTCCTCGGTCTTCGAGGAGATCTATTCGATGTAATCTCTTTTTGCGGTGTGTTTGTCTAGATCTGATGAATTATGAGTTTATGATCAAGGTTATCTATGAAAGATATTTGGTTCTTCTCTGAACTTTTTATGTGTGCTCATAATATTCTTGCAAGTCTCTTCGAATTATTGGTTTGGTTTCGCCTACTAGATCTATAGTTCTTGCAATGGGAGAAGTGCCTGGCTTTGGGTTCAATCTTGCGGTGTCCTTTCCCAGTGGCAGTAGGGGCAGCAAGGCACATATTGTATTGTTGCCATCGAGGATAAAAAGACGGGGTTTTCATCATATTGCTTGAGTTTATCCCTCTACATCATGTCATCTTGCTTAAGGCGTTACTCTGTTCGTATGAACTCAATACACTAGATGCATGCTGGATAGTGGTCGATGTGTGGAGTAATAGTAGTAGATGCAGGCAGGAGTCGGTCTACTTGTCTCGGACGTGATGCCTATAAAAAATGATCATGCCTAGATAGTCTCATAATTATTCGCTTTTCTATCAATTGCTCAACAGTAATTCGTTTACCCGCCGTAGAATATCGCTATCATGAGAGAAGCCACTAGAGAAAACTATGGCCCCCGGGTCTATTCTCAACATATCAATCTACATCTACTTTACTTTTCTTGCTTTTATTTGTTGTTTTATAAAACCAAAAATACCAAAAATATAATTGTCATCTCTATCAGATCTCACTCTCGTAAGTGACCGTAAAGGGATTGTCAACCCCTTATCGCGTTGACTGTGAAGTTCTTATTTGTTTGTGGAGGTGCGAGGGACTCATGCGTTGTCTCCTACTGGATTGATACCTTGGTTCTCAAAAACTGAGGGAAATACTTACGCTACTGTGCTGCATCTCCCTTTCCTCTTCGAGGGAATACAACGCAAGCTCAAGAGGTAGCAGGACGCGCCCTGGGAAGGGGGGCGCGCCCGCCACCCTCGAGGCCAGCCAGTGGCCCCTCTCGTGGGTTTCTTTCACCAGATATTTTTTATATTTTCCGAAACAATGTTCTGTGGAGTTTCAGGGCTTTTGGAGTTGTGCAGAATAGGTTTCCAGAGTTTGCTCCCTTTCCAGCCCAGAATTCCAACTGCCGGCATTCCCCCTTCTTCATGTAAACCTTGCAAAATAAGAGGGAAAAGGCATAAGTATTGTGACAAAACATGTATGAACAGCCCATAATGCAATAAATTTCAACTTATAAGCATGATGCAAAATGGACGTATCAACTCCCCCAAGCTTAGACCTCGCTTGTCCTCAAGCGAAAGCCGATATCGAAAAATATGTCCACATGTTTAGAGATAGAGGTGTCGATCAAAAACAGAATACGGACATGAGGGCATCATGATCATTCTCATAATAGCAACTTATATAAATATAGTCATATGATAATTGTGCTAAAGTGACAATTCATCCAAAATATCAAGTATGCATCATAAACTTCGTTGAAAACTAACAAACTTTGGTGTCAGTCATTGAAGCAATTGCAATTTATCGTAACATCGGAAAGAGTCAATATAAGAGCTTTTCTGCAAGCCTACATACTCAACTATCATATAGCCTTTCACAAATTCTCACACTCACGCAATACTTATGTTTATGGAGTTTTAATCGGACACAGAGAAAGATAGGGGCTTATGGTGTTGCCACCCAACCTTTTACCTCAAGGGTAATGTCAACAGTAATAGATCATGAAAACTTACATCCAAGTAGGTATATATATCAGGATCTTTCCACACAATGTGCTTGCCAAAGGATAAAACGCAAAAGGAAAGGTGGATTTCACCTTGACACTTATAAGACAAGAATAAAAGATAGGCCCTTCGCAGAGGGAAGCAGAGGTTGTCATGTGTTTTTATGGTTGGATGCACAAAGTCTTAGCATAGAAGAACTTCCTTTATATTGCCACTTGTGATAAGGACCTTTATTATGCAGTCCGTCGCTTTTATTACTTTCCTATCACAAGCTCGTATAAAACTAATTTCTCCCACACTAATAAATCATACATATTTTAGCGGATTTGCAACATGACAACTTACTTGGAAGGATCTTTCTCAATCCATAGGTAGGTATGGTGGACTCTCATGGCAAAACTGGGTTTAAGGATATATGGAAGCACAAGTAGTATCTCTACTTAGTGCGAGGAGTTTTGGCTAGCATGAGGGATAAAGGCAAGCTCAACATGTTGGAAGATCCATGACAATATACTTTATTTCGGATATAAGAAGACATTACCCATTATGTTGTCTTCCTTGTCCAACATCAACTCTTTAGCATGTCATACTTTAATGAGTGCTCACAATCATAAAAGATGTCCAAGATAGTATATTTGTATGTGAAGCCTCTCTTCTTTTATCACTTCCTATTAATTGCAACGATGACCAAAACTATGTTTGTCACCTCCCAACAACTTTTATTTATCATACTCTTGTATGTGAAGTCATTACCTCCCATAAGATCGATATGATTTATTTGATTCTCTTTTTGTTTTCTTTCTTTTTATCATGACCCAAGTGAGGAAATCAAGCCCTTGATTCAACACTAATCTTTATTATATAGCTCACGGACTCAATTACAAAGGATAAAGCTAACAAAGCAAAAGCTCGCACCTATATCATGCTGACTTTATTCTAATAGATCAAGCTACTACCAAAAGGATAGAACTAAGCAAACGGTAAGGATAAGAGTGAGGGTGATACGATATCGGGGTCACTCCCCCAAGCTTGGCAGTTGCCAAGGGGAGTGCCCATACCCATATGATTATGTCTCCTTCTTTGGGGTTGGTGATGACGAATTCTTCCTCAGCTTGCGCTTAAGAGCGGAATTTTGCTCCTTTAGATCATCGATCTCTTGCTCAAGGTTTAATATCTTCTTGCATAATGCCTGCTTGTTTTCCTGCAAGAGGTTAAAAGGGATAAATTTGATCTTAGGTTTCTTTACTCTATCGGGGAGGCTTGACTTTTTGAACTCCACATGCATGTCCCCCGGTTGAGGTAATGGGACCTCATCTTCATCCGAGCTAGTCCAATCCTTCCTCTTTGAATCATGGTCCTCTTCTTCTTCCGTGGTCCAACCATAATGCTCCAAATCACCATAGACCTTAGGGAATCAGCCACATAGCTTTCTCCCTCCGAATCCTGGGACGACATGTTGCCTGTATCTGTGACAGAAACAGCTTGAAACGAAAACAAAGGATTTCTGCGTGATACAGAGGTCAAAACCTTCGGGAGTATATATATAATGAATTTTTCCCGAACGAAAGGAGTAACCCACAAGAAAACACAGTCCAAGGGGCACACGGGGTGACCTCGAGGCAGGGGGCATGCCCCTACCCACGAGGAGGCCCCGTGTCTCCTCCGGACTGCGGTTTATTTTTCTATTTTTCTAAATATTCCAAAATGGAGAAAATTTACCTTTATAACTGTTTTGGAGTCGGTTTACTTACCGTATCACGTACCTCTTCCTTTTCGAAGGCTGAATCGTTCTGGAAAGTGTCCCTTATGTATTCCTCCGGGGTTATAGTTTCAATAATATTAGTTTCAACATTTATAGGGTTACCTGAGATATAATGTTTGATCCTTTGACCATTCACCACCTTCGGATTTGTGCCTTTGAAGTTGTTGATTTTTATGGCACCAGAGCGATAGACCTCCTCGATAACGTAAGGTCCTTCCCACTTGGAGAGAAGTTTTCCTGCAAAAAATCTTAAACAAGAGTTGAATAGCAAAACATAATAACACTACAAGGATACCCCTTATAAAGCAACACAAATTATACAACATTTTGACTATACGTTGTAAAATTAATAATAGATGCGCATATAAACGGTGCAGCATATGCGTTGCAGATTGATACATATATGAAAAAAATAAAACATAGGAAAGGAGAGGGAGAGAGGGATGCGTGAGAAACAGAGCCTCCGATACCCCCGGTCCTCTCCCAAATCACCGCCACCAACCGTCTTGTCTCCCACCTCCACCAGACCACCACACCTCGCCGTCGGCGCTTCCCCTCCCAACCTCCCACCTCGCCCCGATGGCTACCGGCGGATCCGCCGGCCCCCACCTACCCATTGTTGGAAATATGCCCTAGAGGCAATAATAAAAGGATTATTATTATATTTCCTTGTTCATGATAATTTTCTGTTATTCATGCTTGAATTGTATTGTACGGAAACAGCGATACATGTGTGAATATATAGACCACAACGTGTCCCTGGTAAGCCTCTAGTTACTGGCTCGTTGATCAACAGATGGTCACGGTTTCCTGACCATGGACATTGGATGTCATTGATAACGGGATCACATCATTAGGAGAATGATGTGATGGATAAGACCCAATCCTAAGCCTGGCATAAGATCGTATAGTTCGTAATGCTTAAGCTTTTCCAGTGTCAAGTATCTGTTCCCTAGACCATGAGGTTGTGCAACTCCCAGACACCGTAGGAATACTTTGGGTGTACCAAACGTCACAACATAACTGGGTGGCTATAAAGGTACGCAACGGGTATCTCCGAAAGTGTCTGTTGGGTTGGCACGAACCGAGACTGGGATTTGTCACTCCGTATGACGGAGAGGTATCTCTGGGCCCACTTGGTAAGACATCATCATCATGAGCTCAAAGTGACTAAGGAGTTACTCACGGGATGATGGATTACGGAACGAGTAAAGAGACTTGCCATGACGAGATTGAACAAGGTATCGGTATACCGACGATCGAATCTCGGTAAAGTACCGTACCGATAGACAAAGGGAATTACATACGGGATTAAGTGAATCCTTGACATCGTGGTTCATCCGATGAGATCATCGAGGAACACGTGGGAACCAACATGGGTATCCAGATCCCGCTGTTGGTTATTGACCGGAGTGTCGTCTCGGTCATGTATGTGTGTCTCCCGAACCCGTAGGGTCTACACACTTAAGGTTCGGTGACGCTAGGGTTATAGAGATATATGCACACGGAAACCTGAATGTTGTTCGGAGTCCCGGATGAGATCCCAGACGTCACGAGGAGTTCGGGAATGGTCCGTAGGTAAAGAATGATATATAGGAAGTCCGGTTTCGGCCATCGGGAGAGTTCCGGGGGTCACGGTAGCATACCGGGACCAGCGGAAGGGTCCCGGGGGTCCACCGGGTGGGGCCACCCATCCCGGAGGGCCCCGTGGGCCGTAGGGGGAGGGGGACCAGCCCCTAGTGGGCTGGCGCAGCCCCCATGGGCCTATCCCCATGCGCCTAGGGTTGAAACCCTTGGGGTGGGGGCGCCCCCTTAGGCTTGGGGGGCAAGCCACCCCCTTGGCCGCCGCCCCCCTAGGAGATTGGATCTCCTAGGGCCGGCGCCCCCCCTGGCCCCCTATATATAGTGGGGGGGAGAGGGCAGCCGAACCTCAGCCCCTGGCGCCTCTCCCCCCCGTTACATCTCCTACTCCTCTCTCAGGGTCTCGGCGAAGCCCTGTAGCTTTTCCCGTTGCATCCACCACCACGACGTCGTGCTGCTGGACCTCCATCAACCTCTCCTCCCCCCTTGCTGGATCAAGAAGGAGGAGACGTCGCTGTACCGTACGTGTGTTGAACGCGGAGGTGCCGTCCGTTAGGCACTGGGATCATCGGTGACGAGGATCACGATGAGTACGACTCCATCATCCACGTTCCCTTGAACGCTTCCGCTCGCGATCTACAAAGGGTATGTAGATGCACTCCTTTATGCTCGTTGCTAGATGAACTCCTTAGATTGATCTTGGTGAAGCGTAGAAATTTTTTGAATTCTGCTACGTTCCCCAACAGTGGCATCTGAGCTAGGTCTTTGCGTAGCATCTTGCACGAGTAGAACACAAACAAGTTGTGGACGTTGATTTTGTCCAATTCTCTTGCCGCTACTAGTCCAATCTTGATTTGGCGGCATCGTGGGATGAAGCGGCCCGGACCGACCTTACACGTACGCTTACGTGAGACTGGTTCCATCGACTGACATACACTAGTTGCATAAGGTGGCTGGCGGGTGTCTGTCTCTCCCACTTTAGTCGGATCGGATTCGATGAAAAGGGTCCTTATGAAGGGTAAATAGAAATTGACATATCACGTTGTGGTTTTAGCGTAGGTAAGAAACGTTCTTGCTCGAAACCTATAGAAGCCACGTAAAAACTTGCAACAACAATTAGAGGACGTCTAACTTGTTCTTGCAGCATGTGCTATGTGATGTGATATGGCCAAGAAGATGTGATGAATGATATATGTGATGTATGAGATTGATCATGTTCTTGTAATAGGGAATCACGACTTGCATGTCGATGAAAATGACAACCGGCAGAAGCCATAGGAGTTGTCTTATTTATTGTATGACCCGCGTGTCACTGAATAACGCCATGTAATTACTTTGCTTTATTGCTAAACGTTAGCCATAGTGGTAGAAGTAATATTTGGCGAGACAATTTCATGAAGACACGATGATGGAAATCATGATGATAGGGATCATGGTGTCATGCCGGTGACAAAGATGATCATGGTGCCCCGAAGATGGAGATCAAAGGAGCAAGATGATATTGGTCATATCATGTCACTTTATTTTATTGCATGTGATGTTTATCATGTTTATCCATCTTGTTTACTTAGAACGACGGTAGTAAATAAGATGATCTCTCACTGAAAATTTCAAGAATTGTGTCCCCCCTAACTGTGCACCGTTGCTAAGGATCGTTGTTCCGAAGCACCGCGTGATGATCGGGTGTGATAGGCTCTAACGTTCGCATACAACGGGTGTAAGCCAGATTTACACACACAATACACTTAGGGTTCACTTGACGAGCCTAGCATGTACAGACATGGCCTCGGAACACGGAAGACCGAAATGTCGAACATGAGTCGTATAGAAGATACGATCAACATGAAGATGTTCAGCGTTGATGACTAGTCCGTCTCACGTGATGATCGGACACGGGCTAGTCGATTCATATCATGTATCACTTAGATGACTAGAGAGATGTCAATCCAAGTGGGAGTTCATTAAATTTGATTAGATGAACTTAATTGTCATGAACTTAGTCTAAAATCTTTACAATATGTCTTGTAGATCAAATGGCCCACGCTCAAGTTGCCCTCAACTTCAACACGTTCCTAAAGAAAACCAAGCTGAAAGACGATGGTAGCAACTATACGGATTGGGTCCGTAACCTGAGGATTATCCTCATAGCTACCAAGAGATCATATGTCCTTGAAGCACCGCTAGGTGATGCACCCGTTCTCCCGGCGACCCAAGACGTTATGAACGCCTGGCTGTCGCGTTGTGATGATTACTCCCTGGTTCAATGCGGCATGCTTTACATCTTAGAATCGGGGCTCAAAAGCGTTTTGAGCACCACAGAGCATATGAGATGTTCCAAGAGCTGAAAATGGTTTTCCAGGCTCATGCCCGAGTCGAGAGATATGATGTCTCCGACACATTCTACAGTTCTAAGATGGAGGAGAATAGTTCTGTCAGCGAGCACATACTCAAGTTGTCTGGGTTGCACAACCGCTTGTCTCAGTTGGGAATAAATCTCCCAGACGAAGCGGTCATTGACAGAATCCTACAGTCGCTCCCACCTAGCTACAAGAGCTTCGTGTTGAACTTCAATATGCAGGGGATGGAGAGGTCCATTCCCGAGGTGTATTCAATGCTGAAATCAGCGGAGGTGGATATCAAGAAAGAACATCAAGTGTTGATGGTCAATAAAACCACTAAGTTCAAGAAAGGCAAGGGTAAGAAGAACTTCAAGAAGGATGGCAAAGGAGTTGTCGCGCTCGGTAAGCCAGTTGCCGGGAAGAAGCCAAAGAATGGACCCAAGCCTGAAATTGAGTGCTTTCATTGCAAGGGAACGGGTCACTGGAAGCGGAACTGCCCCAAATACTTAGCAGATAAGAAGGCCGGCAACGTCAAAGGTTTATATGATATACATGTTATTGATGTGTACCTTACCAGCGCTCGTAGTAGCTCCTGGGTATTTGATACCGGTGCAGTTGCTCACATTTGTAACTCAAAGCAGGAGCTGCGGAATAAACGGAGACTGGCGAAGGACGAGGTGACGATGCGTGTAGGGAATGGTTCCAAGGTCGATGTTATCGCTGTCGGCAGGCTGCCTCTACATCTACCCTCGGGATTAGTTTTAAACCTTAATAATTGTTATTTAGTACCAGCTTTGAGCATGAACATTGTATCTGGATCTCGTTTGATACGAGATGGCTACTCACTTAAATCCTAGAATAATGGTTGTTCTATTTATATGAGAGATATATTTTATGGTCATGCCCCACTGGTCAATGGTTTATTTTTGATGAATCTCGAACATGATGATACACATATTCATAGTGTGGATGCCAAAAGATGTAAAGTTGATAATGATAGTCCGACATACTTGTGGCATTGCCACCTTGGTCATATTGGTGTCAAGCGTATGAAGAAGCTCCATGCAGATGGGCTTCTAGAGTCTCTTGATTATGAATCATTTGACACGTGCGAACCATGCCTTTTGGGCAAGATGACCAAGACTCCGTTCTCCGGAACAATGGAGCGAGCAACCAACTTATTGGAAATCATACATACCGATGTGTGCGGTCCAATGAGTGTTGAAGCTCGCGGAGGCTATCGTTATGTTCTCACCCTCACAAATGACTTAAGTAGATATGGGTATGTCTACTTGATGAAGCACAAGTCTGAGACCTTTGAAAAGTTCAAGGAATTTTAGAATGAGGTTGAGAATCAACGTGACAGAAAAATAAAGTTCTTACGATCAGATCGTGGGGGTGAATATTTGAGTCATGAATTTGGCACGCACCTAAGGAACTATGGAATTGTTTCACAATTGACACCGCCAGGAACACCTCAGCGTAATGGTGTGTCCGAACGTCGAAATCGTACTTTGTTGGACATGGTGCAATCTATGATGTCTCTAACCGACTTACCGCTATCTTTTTGGGGATTTGCTTTAGAGACTGCCGCATTCACTTTAAATAGGGCTCCGTCAAAATCTGTTGAGACGACATCGTATGAACTTTGGTTTGGCAAGAAACCTAAGCTGTCGTTTCTGAAAGTTTGGGGTTGCGATGCTTATGTCAAGAAACTTCAACCTGAAAAGCTCGAACCCAAATCGGAAAAATGCGTCTTCATAGGATACCCAAAGGAAACAATTGGGTACACCTTCTACCTAAGATCTGAAGGCAAGATTTTTGTTGCCAAGAATGGATCCTTTCTGGAGAAAGAGTTTCTCTCGAAAGAAGTAAGTGGGAGGAAAGTAGAACTTGATGAGGTGACAGTCACCCTTCTCGAACCGGAAAGTAGCGCAGCGCGGGAAATTGTTCCCGAGGTGCCTGCACCGACAAGGGAGGAGGTTAATGATGATGATCATGAAGATACAGATCAAGTTACTACTGAACTTCGAAGGTCAACAAGGACACGTTCCGCACCAGAGTGGTACGGCAACCCTGTCTTGGAAATCATGTTGTTAGACAACGGTGAATCTTCGAACTATGAAGAAGCGATGGCGGGCCCGGATTCCAATAAATGGCTTGAAGCCATGAAATCCGAGATAGAACCCATGTATGAAAACAAAGTATGGACTTTGGTGGACTTGCCCGATGATCGGCACGCCATAGAAAATAAATGGATATTCAAGAATAAGACAGACGCAGATGGTAATGTGACCATCTATAAGGCTCGGCTTGTCGCTAAGGGTTATGGACAAGTTCAAGGGATTGACTACGACGAGACATTCTCTCCCGTAGCGATGCTAAAGTCCGTCCGAATCATGTTAGCAATTGCCGCATTCTATGATTATGAGATATGGCAAATGGACGTCAAAACAGCATTCCTTAATGGCTTTCTCAAGGAAGAACTGTAGATGATGCAGCCGGAAGGTTTTGTCGATCTAGAGAATGCTGACAAGGTATGCAAGCTCCAGCGCTCGATCTACGGGCTGGTGCAAGCATCACGGAGTTGGAATATTCGCTTTAATGATGTGATCAAAGTGTTTGGCTTTATACAGACTTGGGAAGAAGCCTGTATTTACAAGAAAGTGAGTGGAAGCTCTGTAGCATTTCTCATATTATATGTGGATGATATACTGCTGATGGGAAATGATATAGAATTTTTGGAAAGCATAAAGGCCTACTTGAATAAGAGTTTTTCAATGAAGGACCTTGGAGAAGCTTCTTATATATTAGGCATCAAGATCTATAGAGATAGATCGAGACGCCTCATTGGTCTTTCACAAAGCACATACCTTGACAAGATATTGAAGAAGTTCAATATGGATCAGTCCAAGAAGGGGTTCTTGCCTATTTTACAAGGTATGAGATTGAGCACGGCTGAGTCGCCGACCACGGCAGAAGATAGAGAAAAGATGAGTGTCATCCCCTATGCCTCAGCCATAGGTTCTATTATGTATGTCATGTTGTGTACCAGACCTGATGTGAACCTTGCCATAAGTTTGGTGGGGAGGTACCAAAGTGATCCCGGTATGGAACACTGGACAGCGGTCAAGAACATCCTGAAGTACCTGAAAAGGACTAAGGATATGTTTCTCGTTTATGGAGGTGACGAAGAGCTCGTCGTAAAGGGTTACGTCGATACTAGCTTCGACACAGATCTGGATGACTCCAAGTCACAAACCGGATACGTGTATATTTTGAATGGAGAAGCAGTCAGCTGGTGCAGTTGCAAGCAGAGCGTCGTGGCGCATTCTACATGTGAAGCGGAGTACATAGCTGCTTGCGAAGCAGGCCAGGAAGGAGTCTGGATGAAGGAGTTCATCACCGACCTAGGAGTCATTCCAAGCGCGTTAAGCCTGATGACTCTCTTTTGTGACAACACTGGAGCTATTGCCATTGCCAAGGAGCCCAGGTTTCACAAGAAGACCAAGCACATCAAGCGCCGTTCCAACTCCATCAGGAACTATGTTCAGGATGGAGACATAGATATTTGTAAACTGCATACGGATCTGAATGTCGCAGATCCCTTGACTAAACCTCTTCCACGGGCAAAACATGATCAACACCAGAACTATATGGGTGTTCGATTCATCACAATGTAACTAGATTATTGACTCTAGTGCAAGTGGGAGACTGTTGGAAATATGCCCTAGAGCCAATAATAAAAGAATTATTATTATATTTCCTTGTTCATGATAATTGTCTGTTATTCATGCTTGAATTGTATTGTACGGAAACAGCGATACATGTGTGAATACATAGACCACAACGTGTCCCTGGTAAGCCTCTAGTTACTGGCTTGTTGATCAGATGGTCACGGTTTCCTGACCATGGACATTGGATGTCACTGATAACGGGATCACATCATTAGGAGAATGATGTGATGGACAAGACCCAATCCTAAGCCTGGCATAAGATCGTATAGTTCGTAATGCTTATGCTTTTCCAGTGTCAAGTATCTATTCCCTAGACCATGAGGTTGTGCAACTCCCGGACACCGTAGGAATACTCTGGGTGTACCAAACGTCACAACGTAACTGAGTGGCTATAAAGGTACGCAACAGGTATCTCCGAAAGTGTTTGTTGGGTTGGCACGAACCGAGACTGGGATTTGTCACTCCGTATGACGGAGAGGTATCTCTGGGCCCACTCGGTAAGACATCATCATCATGAGCTTAAAGTGGCTAAGGAGTTAGTCACGGGAAGATGGATTACGGAATGAGTAAAGAGACTTGCCATGACGAGATTGAACAAGGTATCGGTATACCGACGATCGAATCTCGGGCAAGTACCGTACCGATAGACAAAGGGAATTACATACGGGGTTATGTGAATCCTTGACATCGTGGTTCATCCGATGAGATCATCGAGGAACACGTGGGAACCAACATGGGTATCCAGATCCCGCTGTTGGTTATTGACCGGAGAGTCGTCTCGGTCATGTCTGCGTGTCTCCCGAACCCGTAGGGTCTACACACTTAAGGTTCGGTGACGCTAGGGTTATAGAGATATATGCACACGGAAACCCGAATGTTGTTAGGAGTCCCGGATGAGATCCCGCACGTCACGAGGAGTTCCGGAATGGTCCGAAGGTAAAGAATGATATATAGGAAGTCCAGTTTCGGCCATCGGGAGAGTTCCGGGGGTCACGGTAGCATACCGGGACCACCGGAAGGGTCCCGGGGGTCCACCGGGTGGGGCCACCCATCCCGGAGGGCCCCGTGGGCCGTAGGGGGAGGGGGACCAGCCCCTAGTGGGCTGGCGCACCCCCCATGGGCCTTCCCCCATGCGCCTAGGGTTGAAACCCTAGGGGTGGGGGTGCCCCCTTAGGCTTGGGGGGCAAGCCACCCCCTTGGCCGCCGCCCCCTGGCCCCTATATATAGTGGGGGGAGAGAGGGCAGCCGAACCTCAGC
>LR738710.1:93407708-93435419 GCA_902687465.1 Secale cereale | reverse complement strand
ATCTCCTACTCCTCCCTCAGGGTCTCGGCGAAGCTCTGCAGCTTTTCCCGTTGCATCCAGCACCACGCCGTCGTGCTGCTGGATCTCCATCAACCTCTCCTCCCCCCCCACTTGCTAGATCAAGAAGGAGGAGACGTCGCTGTACTGTACGGGTGTTGAACGCGGAGGTGCCGTCCGTTCAGCGCTGGGATCATCGGTGACAAGGATCACGACGAGTACGACTCCATCATCCACGTTCCCTTGAACGCTTCCGCTCGCGATCTACAAAGGGTATGTAGTTGCACTCATTTATGCTCGTTGCTAGATGAACTCCTTAGATTGATCTTGGTGAAGCGTAGAAAAAATTTCAATTCTGCTACGTTCCCCAACACCCATCCCTGTCATGTCAAATCTCACTCTTCATGCGGCTCCACGTTGCGCCACCAGCGATGGCTGATTCAGGCAATGTTCGACCAATCCCGCCGCCACGAAACACATCCCGAGGTCCTCTTGCACCGCGGCACCATCCCATCCGCCTAGATCCGGAGCTCGCGACCACCAAAGCCCACCCGCGACCCTTCCCAAATGGCTAGGGTTTCGGGCGTCGGCTCCGGCGTCGGTGGCCATGTCGTCCTCGTCTCATCCGGTGAGTGCATCCCCTCCTCTCCCCTTGCTTCGTCCTCTCTCTCTCCCCCTTCCTCTAACCTCGGCTCTCCTCTTCTCCTGTAAACCTGCAGGCAGGAACATCCATGATGTCTACACGCGCTTCTATTCTTGTAGACTATGTTGGGCCACCAAGCGCAGAGGTTTGTAGGATAGCAGCAATTTCCCTCAAGTGGATGACCGAAGGTTTATCGAACTCAGGGAAGTAGAGGTCGAAGATGGTCTCTCTCAAGCAACCCTGCAACTAAGATACAAGAAGTCTGTTGTGTCCCCAACACGCCTAATACAACTAGGAGTTGTATAGGTGCACTAGTTCGGCGAAGAGATGGTAAAATATGGATGATAGGAGTGGCAAAGCAAAGTAATATAAATCTGTAATAAAAAGTGCAGCAAGCAAACAAGTGGTAAACGTGAGCACAAATGGTATTGCAATGGTGGAAACAAGACCTAGGCTTCATGCTTTCACTAGTGGCAACTCTCAACAACATTAACATAATCGAATCACATGATATTTCCCATAATGGAGACGCACTCGGAGGTCATTCCTTTGTGGTCAAGAGAGGACGAGAATTATGTAGGGCTACAAAAGCACACCTCTAAGTTCGTAGTTCTCAATCTATGGATTTCCCAATGTCACCGCGGCCATCGAAAGATAGTACCACAATCACCACAACATATCTCAATGTTAGTCAAAGACAAGCACCAAGAGACTCTCAATCTTCAATCAACACACAAAAGAGGAAATCACTCATGAAAATATTTTTCTAATCCATGTCCAATAGACCGCTGTCACCTAGGTCTCGGGGATTATACTAGATAAAGACAAGTGAGTACATCAATCCAATACATAGAGGAAGGGGAAATATCATGGGATCACCCTAGATTAACATAGCCTATGATCACAACGAAGATCACATCATGGGAGAGAGAATTGACCACATAGCTACTGGTAGAAACCTCAGCCCCGAGGAGGAACTACTCCCGCATCATGGAGGGAGGAAGCAACGTCGATGGAGATGAATCCGGGGGCACTTCCCCATCCCGGCAGGATGCCGGCACAGGAATTCTGGTCCCCCGAAACTTGGTGGCGATGGCGGCGGAGATCGGAATTGCTTCTGGAGAAAAGAGTTCTGGAATCAGGGTTTCCGCGACGGGAGAAATATATATATGCGAAGGGGCGTCACCAAAGGCGGAGCCGGGGCCCCAGGCGCCCCCCTGGCGCGGCCAGGGGTGGGGCCGCACCGGGTGGCCGCCTGGGCCCCCCTGGCTCCCCTCTGGCCCTGCTTTGGTTTTTCTTGAAGCTCCCGATACGCTGATTTTTCCTGTATTTTTCCCGGAATTTTTAGGGCACTTTTAATATGGGGGAAATCTGAAATAGAAAAACAGCAGAAAACAGGAACTGGCACTGTGGTGCACTGAGTTAATAGGTTAGTCCAAATATGATCAAAAGTGTATGGAAGTGCATAAATATCATAGCAATATCACACAAAAGAGGCATGGAGCAAGCAGAAATTATAGATACGTTTTGGACGTATCAACATCCCCAAGCTTAATTCCTGCTCGTCCTCGAGTAGGTAAATGATAACAAGCATAATTTATGTGGTGACATGCTACCAAAGAGTCTTTCACAATCACATGACAAATGCTTATTGAGATAATGAATCTTTAGTAATTAAGTTACCTCATGAGAATATCACAAAGAACTGAAAGTATACAATATGATACTGAAACACCCAATAGATTTGTAGTGAGCATGGTGTGCAAACATGACAAAGTGATACCTCGCTTGCCCCCTTTAGTGAAGCAAAACATAAATGCAGGAGCACCTCCGAAGTTTAAGTGACGGCTAGATACAATGATTTCAGAATAAGCGAAATCACAATCATGCAGAAGACAATGGTACTTTGGGACGATGCACATTACACTCAGAATGACAATCATGCTCTCAATAGTTGGTGCTTTGAAGAAAGAAGGTGGAGACTCTCGAACCGTGGATTTTGATGGCAAGGTTGAAAACCCGTGGCTGGAAGGAAAGACTAAACATGTACCAGAGCTCGTGGTTTTAAAAAAAGAGATAAAAAACTTTTGGGAGATGCATAATTCGTCAACGAATGCTAGTAGATAACCCAATTACTTCTTATGCTAGACAAGTTTCGAGGAACGGCTCCCACGCGGGGACGATCACATCCCCGTAATCTCCTTTGTTTATCACTGCCAGAGTTTTCTGATTTCTCATGAACAAAGCGTGAAGGAGGGTTTGTTTGTTGCTATTATCTTTTGTGAGCTGGGCGCACTCATGCCAGTCCCTCCTCGTATTAGGGGTTTGCAGATTTGACATGCAATCCCGGGGTAAAATTTGTCCAATCATAATAAGATCATGAATTACCTACTACTTCCTCATGAGCTAAAACAGAGGCACAAAAGAGAAATGCTTTTGAATAATTTTGAGATGGTACAAGAAAGTCTTCGTTAGGAATGGCAAGTAAATACCATATATAGGAAGGTATGGTGGACTCATATGGCATAACTGGTTTCAAGGATATTGGATGCACAAGCAGTCAGTCCGCTTAGTACAGGTGAAGGCTAGCAAAAGACTGGGAGCGACCAACTAAGAGAGCAATGAAGGCCATAATCATGCAGAGCGACAAAGCAACATTGAATCGGGCATGGAAGTTATATCACTACTCAGAAATTAAAGATCATCAAGGCTTGATAGACTTTCTTTACAGTCTTAATTATGCGTGAGCATATGCCAAGTCAATCAAAATAAATTCTTGGAGGAAGATATCACTAAACCATACCACATCATAGGCAAACAAATCATGTTGGTACTTCAATAACACATTAAGAACCCCCAGCTATTTGAGACTAACCATAAGAAAACATGAACTACTAAGCACCATTATGCACATAGCATTTTTATCATAGACATATCAACCAGTGCCACAGAAGCCAACTCTCTTAACAATATAAGAACAATAACTCAAGAGAGTTCCAGAAGCAACAACCTAAACAAAAGCTCTTAAAAAGATAAGCATGAAAACTAAGAGCTAAGCATAACAGCAGCTATGAAAAGATAAAGAACACACACAAGAAGATACGCATGCAAGCCTATGTTGTGTTCTACAGTGGAGTGGAGCGTGTTTCTCTCCCAAAAAATGAAGGCTAGGATCCAACTTGTTTAAGAACAGCAAGTAAAACTAAATAAACTAAAAAGGAAAGAGCAAGATGCTCCAAGCATAGCACATAACGCATGAAGTGATTAAAATATAGTGGAACGAAAGACGAACTGATAATTGTTGATGGAGAAGGGGATGCATGGGGGCATCCCCAAGCTTAGACGCTTGAGTCTTCTTGAATATTTCTTGGGGGTGCACGGGGGCATCCCCAAGCTTGAGCGTTTGACCCTCCTGAATCTTCTTTTATCATCTTCCCTCGCACACTTGAAAACTCCCTTCATACATAACTCATCATAATCTGATTAGCGAGGTTAGTACCCACAATAAAATAATTTTTCCCTACTGGAAATAAGGATAATATTGAAGAGCTACTGTTTCTCAAGATTGCCAAAAGGTTTTTGCAAAGAAAAAGCAAGCTCAAGGTTTGCAAAACGAAGAAAAGGCAAAACGGGACAGAATCTGTGAAAAACAGACCAGCGGGTAGTTAATAATTTTTCGGGGCACTTCTGCAACTCAAATCAAAAAAATCAGAACAGACGCCCGAAAGCCAATTGTATAGAGCACGCTGTCAAAAAATTCAGATCAAAAAGATGATCTGGTGATTTTATACAAATTTTTCTGTCCAAGGACAGAATCTGTTTTCTGGACAGCACGTCACAACTTTTGAACTTTCTTGCAATCGGAGGCTAAACTTGGCACAAAGCTGAAAAATAAAGATACAATGATGTTGCTACAGTAGTAGCAAACATCAAGACCACTAAAAACTGAAAGAACAAACTGAAAGCAAAGATAACAAGGGTTGTCTCCCTAGAGCTCTTTCTTTATAGCCATAAAGATAGGCCTAAGACTTTAATGATGCTCTCGTAGTAATAAGAGTTGAAGAACAAAAGAGAGCATCAAGAAGCAAATACCAAACACATTTAAGCCTAACATGCTTCCTATGCATAGGAATATTGTAATAGAATAATTCATTGAAGCACAAAGCAATAAGCATAGGAAGACAAAACAAGTGCAGCTTCAAAACCTTCAACATAAAGAGAGGGAACTTGATATTATTGAAATATCTATAAGCATATGTTCCCTTCTCATAATAATTTTCAGTGGGATCATGAATAAACTCAACAATAAGCATCACATAAAGCATTGTTACCATGATCCACATGCAAAAAGGTACTCTTACTCTCCACATAAGCATAATCTTTCTCATTGGTAATAGTGGGAGTAGGACTATCATAAACAACTTGAACACTATAGATTAATTGTGTATTAGGAAGATGGTGTTCAACAAGGGAGTAATTCCCTCCATGATTATGACAAGTTTCATAAGGATAATTTCTCCTTATGTCATAGGTACCTTTATAATCACTATAGATTGGAGTTATAACATCATCATAGTAGAGAAGAGCATTATCATTGCTAGCAACTATATTTGTAAACATGTTGTCTTTATTCTTACTAGCAAAAGAATTATCAATTATCACATCACTAGTGGGTAAAGGATTTGCAATCCTATCATCCCCAAGCTTAGAGCTTTCCATATCATCACTTTCAGAGTTGGTACCAAAAAGATTTTCAAGATCATAAGTTGCATTATCATCATTTTCCCAATCAAAATAAGTAACATGCATATCATAATCAAAATCATCTTCAATAGTACCTACGGACGTATCATCAAGATGATAATTAAGGCAATAAACTTCACCTTCTTCTTTAAACTTACAACCGTTAGGATAAAAGTTGATGGGAGGAATATGCTCAGGCCAGGTTGATACCCATTCTTCTTCCTTCTTGCTCCTCTTCCTCCTCCTCTTCTTTTTCTTCTTCTTCACCTTAGGAGGGAGTGGTTGGAGATGAAGCTTCTCCACATATCCTGGTTTATCATTAGAAACAATAGGGGAAACTTGGGAGAAACTCTCCTTTTTATTAGCAGAAATATAAGAGACATTTTTATACTTTGGTAAAGTTCCCTCCTTTCTAATCTTACTTATGTAATCATTTTTATGGAAATTAACAACACAATAGAGATGGCAATTTTGCAAAGTGTTTTTTATTCCTCTGGCATTAACATCTAGCCAAGAAGTCTTTTCTGATAACTCTTCACACATCAAAAATAACATAAGCTCATCATAAAGATCAGGGGTGATCATGTTATCACACAACTGGTTAACAGTTATGTTTTGAAAGTGTATGCATTGAAAATTAAAGTGACCCTCTATACAGCAAAGTTCACAAGTAAAAGGATAAAGGTCACACAATTCTCTAGCAATTTCATTTAAATCTTTGACCCAAGTGATTGTTCTTTCATGCTTATGCTGCTTACAATACTTCTCTTCTTCAATCATAGGCCTTTCACAAGGTCTATCCACTCCACAAAAATTAACATGCTTATATAAAACTTCATTTTTAGGAATTGGATCATGCATGTTGCAATCATCATGAACAATTTCATTTTCTTTGCAAATCTCTTTAAAAGGTTCATGATGCTTGATCCAATCCTCCTTAGGCATTTTAAGATGTGAAGCAAAAGATTTGAGGAAATCAACGAGGAGTTGAAAATCAAGCCCAAACTTAGCACTAAACTTATTAAAACTTGTAGTTTCAACAAAGGACTTAATGCAATCATACTCATAAATTATACCTGACTCTTTACCTTTGTCGATCTCCCAATCTTCAGTGTTGCGTTGAATTCTTTCAAGGAGTTCCCATTTAGCATCAATCTTTTCGTTTGTGAAAGAACCCATAGAGGAAGCGTCGAGCAAATCTTTATCCTGTCGAGAGAGCCTCGCATAGAAATTAGTAATAATCATATCTTTGGGGAGCCCATGGTTAGGACATTTTAGCATTAACGTTTTCAGTCTCCCCCAAGCTTGAGCTATGCTCTCTCCGTCACGAGGATAGAAATTATAAACATAATTCCTATTCTCATGGACTTCATGAAGAGGATAAAACTTGGAGTAAAAGAGAGACTGGATCTCTTCCCAGTCCAGCAGGTGAGAGTCATCTAGTAGCCTATACCATTCCAATGCTTTTCCTTTCAGTGACAAGGCAAATAATTTCCTCATGACTCCATCTCTTGTCAAACCTGAAATCTTAAACAACTCACAAAGTTCTGTAAGTTTCAACAAATGAATACTATGATTGACTGTCCCATCATAACAATCATTCCTAATTATTTCAATTATCCTAAGTGGTATTTGGAACGGGATACATTCAGTAGGTGAAGGAGACTTCTCTACCACGGGTGTGGTAAAGCGGCCTTCCCCAAGCAGCGAACTAAGAGTGCAGTTTTCCATAAACATAACTAGTGAAACTAAAAACAAGAAACGAAAAGATTTAATTGCAAGATCTAAAGATATACCTTCAAACGCTTACTTTCCCGGCAACGGCGCCAGAAATAGCTTGATGTCTACACACGCTTCTATTCTTGTAGACTATGTTGGGCCTCCAAGCGCAGAGGTTTGTAGGACAGCAGCAATTTCCCTCAAGTGGATGACCTAAGGTTTATCAAACTCAGGGAAGTAGAGGTCGAAGATGGTCTCTCTCAAGCAACCCTGCAACTAAGGTACAAGAAGTCTCTTGTGTCCCCAACACACCTAATACTACTAGGAGTTGTATAGGTGCACTAGTTCGTCGAAGAGATGGTAAAATATGGATGATAGGAGTGGCAAAGCAAAGTAATATAAATCTGTAATAAAAAGTGCAGCAAGCAAACAAGTGGTAAACGTGAGCACAAATGGTATTGCAATGGTGGAAACAAGGCCTAGGCTTCATGCTTTCACTAGTGGCAACTCTCAACAACATTAACATAATCAAATCACATGATATTTCCCATAATGGAGACGCACTCGGAGGTCATTCCTTTGTGGTCAAGAGAGGACGAGAATTATGTAGGGCTACAAAAGCACACCTCTAAGTTCGTAGTTCTCAATCTATGGATTTCCCAATGTCACCGCGGCCATCCAAAGATAGTACCACAATCACCACAACATATCTCAAGGATAGTCAAAGACAAGCACCAAGAGACTCTCAATCTTCAATCAACACACAAAAGAGGAAATCACTCATGAAAATATTCTTCTAATCCATGTCCAATAGACCGCTGTCACCTAGGTCTCGGGGATTATACTAGATAAAGACAAGTGAGTACATCAATCCAATACATAGAGGAAGGGGAAATATCATGGGATCACCCTAGATTAACATAGCCTATGATCATAACGAAGATCATATCATGGGAGAGAGAATTGACCACATAGCTACTGGTAGAAACCTCAGCCCCGAGGAGGAACTACTCCCGCATCATGGAGGGAGGAAGCAACGTCGATGGAGATGAATCCGGGGGCACTTCCCAGTCCCGGCAGGATGCCGGCACAGGAATTTTGGTCCCCCGAAACTTGGTGGCGATGGCGGCGGAGATCGGAATTGCTTCTGGAGAAAAGGGTTCTGGAATCAGGGTTTCCGCGATGGGAGAAATATATATATATGCGAATGGGGGTCACCAGAGGCGGAGCCGGGGCCCCAGGCGCCCCCCTGGCGCGGCCAGGGGTGGGGCCGCGCCGGGTGGCCGCCTGGGCCCCCCTGGCTCCCCTCTGGCCCTGCTTTGGTTTTTCTTGAAGCTCCCGATACGCTGATTTTTCCTGTATTTTTCCCGGAATTTTTAGGGCACTTTTAATATGGGGGAAATCTGAAATAGAAAAACAGCAGAAAACAGGAACTGGCACTGTGGTGCACTGAGTTAATAGGTTAGTCCAAATATGATCAAAAGTGTATGGAAGTGCATAAATATCATAGCAATATCACACAAAAGAGGCATGGAGCAAGCAGAAATTATAGATACGTTTTGGACGTATCAATCCACTGGACAGCCTTGCTGCTGCTCGGGATGAAGCAACCATGTAGCCTTCTCCTCCTCCTCTGCATTTAGGTGAGTTGGTCCACTCCTTAATCAAAAATTTATATATAAAGTTGGATTTGGTAGAAATCTATCCATCATATGCGCATTAGGATTTCCCCCAGCAGTGTTGCATGCGCACCAGAGGCTAGGACAGAGCATATTAGCTAGCGTGAGCACATTAAGATTTCCCCAGTAGCGTGGCATGTGCACCAGGGGCCAGGCCAGTGTTTCTCATTCCTCGGTTAAGAGAACGACCACCCAGAAAATATAGATATTAAGCTAGATTTGTAATTATCTATGCGGCCTGGTTTTAGTGGCTTCTTTGAACAAGTGCCTCTTTTTTCCTTTGTGTGTGTTTCTGTGTGTACGTAGCCATTTGAATTTATGTGACTTGATTTTCCTTTAGCAAGTTGATCTTTGTGTTATCACAACATTCATATTAGAGATCAAGTATCTGTTTTATACGTTGGTAAAGCTACTAAGGGAGGAAGTCTTGCAGGAGTTTGGACGGTCAAACATCAGTAGTACTTCAGAATCTATACTTTTTAGTCGGTCATATGTCTATGATAATTTTTTTTCTTGAATATGTCCATTCTAACAAGAATAGAACTAAGATGCTCTCTATCATATCTCTAACAATATTGTATCTGTATGTAGAACTCGGAGGAGAAATCAGAATTGTCGTCAAAGTAGCAACTATGAAAGGTAACATATGCAATTTTGGTTGTTTTCTTCAAACATGATTTGGCTAACTTTTTTGCCTTTCTCAAATTCTAATTTGCAAATACATTTTTAGTTTCTGAATTACAGAGATAAAAATGTATACGGGGAAGGATGTTAATAGAGTAACAAAGGTTACAAAACTCACAGGAATCAAAATGACAACACTAGAATAAAGAGGTGACTTAACTTGAATAAGTTTGTTTTACTATTGTTCAAGCTACTACAGACCGGCAGTGTGTAGAGGTGAGCATGGCCATCGCTGGATCTGCACTTGTGCAATAGGCTGGCTGCTGCTGGATGTGAGTAGAGCGGCGGCTCGTGGGGAGCAGGCTAGCGACAGCTCTGACCTCCTATCTTTCTCTCTATAGCTCCATGTACCATCGCGCCTGCGTGGATTATTTGCAGCTGCAAGTGCCCAACAGTAGCAGCTTGCAGGGCACCGTCTCTCCTGGGAAAGATTCAGTGCACGTTCGCCTTTGTTAGCCCTTGAACAGATAAGCACAATTCAAAAATATTTGGTTTGTTTAAAGAGTGCTCTTTTATAAGGGTGGGTATTGCAAATGTATTTCAAATGGTAGTTGAAAAATATTGAATTTGAAAACATGGCATGTGCCATAGCTGAAATGATAGTTGAATTTGTACTCATTTGATAATGTCGACCTTTCTTTATTGTGGTTCCATAGCAAAGCATGTGCACTATGGTATGGAAGGTTAATCATGTGGGTGCATACAAAATACCTACGGCCATGTTGCAACGCACGGCAATTACCTAGTATATTTTTAAAATTAGAAATGTACAACCTGATGCATCTACACGAAAAAGACAGAAAGTTGACTGGAGAAGGTAGACTTGTTATTTTTTTGCTGAATCTTGTTAAATTATTAAGCATATCAACGAGCTAGTCAACCTTCTTTTTCTCTTCTTATTCACATGAGTCAATCTTTCATTCTTCTCTAGTCGTATATACTTGCATGTGCTGCCTATTTTTTTTATTAGATACGCAAGTATGCATGTACAACATCCATGCAAATAGTGCCTAGTTTGGTATCTCTTTGAATTCCTAATGGATTTTTTTATTTAAAAAAGAGGAAAACATATCTTAATAAATGGGTGACAGAAGCATGATGTCACATGCATGGAATTAGCGTAGGGCTTGGCCAGCTGGCCAGATTGGCCTACAGTACCTTGTTGTCTCGGGCACAAACATAGATGTATGCATATACATATTTGATGAATTGACATACCTCATTTTTCCTTTTCCTTGAGATTCTCGCTCATGCACGTTTGGACTTATCATTATGTAAGATAATGGTAGACCTATATGCACATAAGATTGGGGTTACATAACTTGCACATATCTGTTAATCCCTATCATCAAAGAAGAAATCAATGGTGTATGTATTTTTGACCAATGTGGATGAAAAAGGCATATGAGGCTGATTTTATTTTCATAATGTAGGAGTCCAAATGTTTTTTCAATAATTACAATAGAAAAAGGAGTCTCGATTGATTAATATGCTGAAATCATTGATGACATCATCAAAGTAGTGAAGGAAATATGCCCTAGAGGCAATAATAAAGTTATTATTTATTTCCTTATATCATGATAAATGTTTATTATTCATGCTAGAATTGTATTAACCGGAAACTTAGTACATGTGTGAATACATAGACAAAACAGAGTGTCCCTAGTATGCCTCTACTAGACTAGCTCATTGATCAAAGATGGTTATGTTTCCTAGCCATAGACATTAGTTGTCATTTGATCAACGGGATCACATCATTAGGAGAATGATGTGATGGACAAGACCCATCCGTTAGCTTAGCACTATGATCGTTTAAGTTTTACTGCTATTGCTTTCTTCATGACTTATACATGTTCCTATGACTATGAGATTATGCAACTCCCGAACACCGGAGGAACACTTTGTGTGCTACCAAACGTCACAACGTAACTGGGTGATTATAAAGGTACTCTACAGGTGTCTCTGAAGGTACTTGTTGGGTTGGCGTATTTCAAGATTAGGATTTGTCACTCCGATTGTCGGAGAGGTATCTCTGGGCCCACTCGGTAATGCACATCACTATAAGCCTTGCAAGCATTGCAGCTAATGAGTTAGTTGCAGGATGATGTATTACGGAACGAGTAAAGAGACTTGCCGGTAACGAGATTGAACTAGGTATTGAGATACCGACGATCGAATCTCGGGCAAGTAACATACCAATGACAAAGGGAACAACGTATGTTGTTATGCGGTTTGACCGATAAAGATCTTCGTAGAATATGTAGGAGCCAATATGAGCATCCAGGTTCCGCTATTGGTTATTGACCGGAGATGAGTCTCGGTCATGTCTACATAGTTCTCGAACCCGTAGGGTCCGCACGCTTAACGTTTGATGACGATCGGTATTATGAGTTTATGAGTTTTGATGTACCTGTCACATCCCTAGCTAGCACTTGCATTAGGACCTGACTAGAGTGTGCATCATGTCTACTTTCAAAGAAAATTGAAATGGGATTAACAGAAACCCCAGCACCCCTCCCCTAACAACTAGGGTTTGATAAAATATTTTCCAATGTACCCAAAATGCCCTTCAAAATGTTCATCATTTCTGCCTTGGTCCTAAACCTCTGCCAAAAATGGTGCACATTTTTCTAGGACAATCTAGGGCTTTGGATTAAATCATATGGTATTTGAATTTGGGCATTTAAATGCTACAAAATATTTTAAATGCTCAAATAATCATAAACTATAATGTTTCCTACTGTTCATGTTATATACAGCAGGTATGACAAGTGTTATGAGTTACAAAAATGCTTTGGCATATTATTTAATTAAACAAAGTTGCAAAAGAAATGAAACAGAAAAGGAAATAGAAAAAAAGGGAGAGAGAAAGCTTACCTGGCGCCCACCCGGCCCACCTGCCGGCCCAACCCAGTTGCCGCTCCAGCGAGCTGCTTGGCTCGGCCAGGCAGGCAGGCAGGTGCTCGACGGCGACCATGACGCGCGCCACGCAGCTGCCCGCCGCCTTGCTTCACCCCCTCGCCATCCTGGAGGGATGGTTTGACCCTCCACGTCCTCCTCGACCCCGCAGACACCTCCACCTCCCCCCAGTTCCTCTCCTCCGCTCTCCCCGCGCCATGGCCGACGCCGCCGTGTTTGCACCGTCGTAGAAGCCGCGTCCACCGTCGTCCCTGAGCTCCGCCTTGGTGTCCATCGTCTCCGCCATCCTCGACTGCTTCGAACAGGCCGAGCCCCGAGCGCTCGCCCGCCCTGGAGACGCCCCCGACCTCTTCTTCCCCAACTCCGGCCGCGGAGATCCCCCTCGCCGTTCTGCTCAGCTCCGACCACCACCGAGCTCGCTCCGGTGCTTGCCGCAACCCCTGTGAGCCTAGCTACCCCCTCCCCCTCTCCGTTGGCTCCCTTTTGCCCTGTAACACACTGCACGAAGCTCGCCCGCACGCACCACCGCCGTGCTCGCCGCTGGTGATGCTCCGGTGACCATTTGGTCACTGGCACCCGTCCAACTTATTCACCGCAGCACGTAGATGCGAACGGTGCTACACACGCATCGCCTAGGCCCCTGCAGCCGTTTCTCCACACACGTCCGACGCCGGTCGCCGCCGTCGAGCTCGTTGCCGTCGTCTCCGGCCACCCCAGGTCCGGCGACCACCTCCATCCGACGCGCAATGGCAAGGGCTATCCAACGCACCCAACCGCAGCTCGAGCCGTGCACCGTAGGCGTTTTCCGAAGCCCGCCGCCGCGTTTGGCCTCGCTGGCGGCTAAACGCCGGCGAGTTGGACCTGTTTTGACCACGGGTTTGACCCCCTGGGTCAATGACATGTGGGCCCTGCCCGCAAGTCAAACCTAGTTTAGGTGTTAATTTAATTTTAATTAGCTAATTAGTTTAGTCACTGACACGTGGGCCCTGGCCCCACTGACAGCTAATTAGTTTTAGTTTAACTCTAATTAACTCAGTTAATTAGCTGTGACACTGACATGAGGGACCCACTGGTCAGGTTTGACTTGGACTGGCCCTGTTGACTAGCTGATGTCAGCATGATGTCATGCTGACGCAGTAAAGGTTTTCTGGGATTTTTAGATTTAAAAATAATTCAGGAAATTCCAGAAAATACCCAAAACTTCTAAAAATCATATAAAATCAACCATAGCTCAGATGGAAAAGATTTATATATGAAAAATGATCAGAAAAATCCAATCTTTCTAATGGCACTAGTTTCATGCATGTTTGAACAAGTTAACTTGATATTTATATCAAAAACATGATAATGCACTTATTTAAATAATAGTTTGAACCTCAATTTGAATCCTTGATTCAAATAGGTTCAAACCCTTCTGGTTTTAGTTGCATTAGCCAACACGCATGCATCTTGCCATGTCATAAACATGCATCATATTGTTGCATTTGTTTTTTAATGATTGTATCGTCGGTATTCCCTGTGTTAGGTCCTGCTCCCGAGGATACTGCTGTGTATCCAGTTGAAGAGCAGTACCCGACAACTACCTTATCAGGCAAGCAATCATTGATCATTCCGATACAAACCCAATCTTCTCGCTCCTGCTCTCTTTTACTGCATTAAGGCAATAGCGCGTGAACTGCTACTTGCTGCGGTAGTTGAACCCTATTCCCTTGCATGACCTGTCATTGCCACAGTAAATAGTTGAAACCCACTAGCATGTGTAGGAGTTGATTGAGCCATGTGATGTGTGATCCACCATGCTATTTACTTATGTTGCCTGCTATGCTTAGAGTTGTGTCTGGTCTGGTTCATCTGGGTGATGGATCAGAGTGAAATGATCATACCGATAAAGAGAGGGAAGTGTGGAACACGCTTGGTAAAGGTATCGATGAAAGGCCATGTAGGAGTACATGGTGGGTTGTTTCATTGGAATCGTCCATAGGACCCGAGATCTGTGTGTGTGATTCAAGTTACAGTTACTACCACACATTGGGCCCTGAAATATGACCCCGCTCGACTTATTGACTGCCCTTGTACTCTGTCCAGGAGTTGCAACTAGTTTCTGGTGTTTATAGTTTACTGGAGGTCGTGCGCAGCGCTGACCCTCGGGGTGGGCTGTGATGCGACAGGTACGTGGCACGGTGTACCGGTTGCCCGTTTGGTGACTCGGGAACCCTGTACACGTCATTTGGGGCCGTGAGCGACACCCCGGCCGGATCTCCCCACGGATGGAACCCAAATAGGCGATAAACCTGGACGAGAGACTTGAGTGGTTGGTTAGGTCGTGGTCTACACCCACGTCGGCTTTTGCTTGAAGTCTGTCGAGCACATGTCATGTGCAGACGCTAAGTGGTGAAAACATGTGTGAAGAAGTACACCCCTGCAGGGTTATCAATCTATTCGAATAGCCGTTGTCCGCGGTACGAACTACTTGGTTGCTCTTACAGTTCATAGACAAGTTGATGGTTACTACTAAAAGCCTCAAGATAAGTGTGAGTGCCGTGGATGGCCCTTCCGTAGGATGACGGAAGAGGATCCTCGGTAGTGTATTGATGTGGTGAGTAGAGGACTCGTGTTCGTAATAACATCTTACAATCTGTTGAGAGTTATAGTATAGGTTAGCCAAGGTCAAAGCTGGCATTCTGCTACGAACTCCACTACCCCCCTTGATAATGTTGCATGTATTATAGGTTCTGTGGTAAGACTTGCTGAGTACCTTTGTACTCAGGTTTGCTTAATAACTGTTGCAGAGGAGAACCCTGCCCCTGCTGATGGGTTCTACATAGACGTTGACGTCGACGAGTAGCTTGACACCCAGACGGTGATCTGGAGCTTGTGAAGGGCCTTGTAGATAGTCAGGCTACACCAAGCCTGTTTTATTTTCTAAGTTGTCTGTACTCAGACATGTAGCTTCCGCTTGTGCTTGTATGACTGTATGACTTGAGTGTTGGGTCATGTGACCCCTACCTGTATGAATATGTTATGTATGGCTCTTGGAGCCTTTTAAATAAAGTATTTTGAGTCATAGAGTTCTGTTGTGATGCAATGTTGTATTTGCACATATTGAGCATATTGCGTGTATGATTGAAATGCTTGGTATGTGTGGGATCCGACACCTAGATGTTTTCCTTTGGTAGCCTATCTTACAGGGAAATGCCTCCTAGTGATTCCAATGAGCCTTGGTAGCTTGCTACTGCTCGGAACACGTAGGCTGGCCGGCATGTGTCCTTCTTCGTTCCTGTGTCTGTCCCTTAGGGGAAATGTCGCGCGTTGTTCCTTTAAGTCCATGTAGCTTGCTACGACTTGGGTTCGTACGTTGATGACCGACACGTTCGTTGCTGGGTCATGGATGCCTGTCTCTGTAATTTAGTGCCACTTTTGGTTTATAACTAGCCATGTCGGCCCGGGTTCTCTGTCATATGGATGCTAGCGACACTGTCATATACGTGTGCCAAAATGCGCAAACGGTCCCGGGCCAGGTAAGGTGGCACCCGTGGGGTTACCGTGCGTGAGGCCGCAAACTGATATGATGTGTTACAGCTAGATCGGTGTGACTTAGGATCAGGGTCCTGACAGTACCGAAGGAGTTCGGAGTCCCGGATGAGACCGGGGACATGACGAGGAGTCTCGAAATGGTCGAGACGTAAAAATCGATATATTGGACGACTATATTCGGACATCGGAAAGGTTCCGAGTGATTCGGGTATTTTCGGAGTACCGGGGAGTTACGGGAATAGAAGAGAGAGGCCAAAAGGAAGGAGGCGCGTGCCCCCCTTCTAGTCCGAATTGGACAAGGGGTGCAGCCCCCTTTTCCTTCTCCCTCTCCCCCTCATTCCTTCTCTCCTACTCCGGAAAGGAAAGGGGAATCCTACTAGGACTTGGGAGTCCTAGTAGGACTCCCCATACTTGGCGCGCCCCCTCTAGGGCCGGCCTCTCCCTCCCTCCTTTATATACGGGGGCAGGGGGGCACCCAAAGACACACAAGTTGGATTGTTCCAGCCGTGTGCGGTGCCCCCCTCCACAGAAACACACCTCGGTCATACCGTTGCAGTGCTTAGGCGAAGCCCTGCGCCGGTGAATACATCATATCCGTCACCACGCCGTCGTGCTGACGAAACTCTCTCGTGAAGCTCAACTGGATCAAGAGCTCGTGGGACGTCATCAAGCTGAACGTGTGCTGAACGCGGAGGTGCCGTACATTCGGTGCTTGATCAGTTGAATCGCGAAGAAGTTCGACAACATCAACCGCGTCACTTGACGCTTCCGCTCCCAGTCTACGAGGGTACGTAGACACACTCTCCCCTCTCGTTGCTATGCATCTAGTAGATAGATCTTGCGTGATCGTAGGAAAATTTTAAAATACTACGTTCCCCAACAGTGGCATCATGAGCCAGGTCTATGCATAGATGATATGCACGAGTAGAACACAAGTGAGTTGTGGACGATACTAGTCATACTTCTTACCAGCATGTCATACTTTGATTCGGCGGTATTGTTGGATGAAGCGGCCCGGACCGACATTACGCGTACGCTTACGCGAGACTGGTTCTACCGACGTGCTTCGCACACAGGTGGCTGGCGGGTGTCAGTTTCTCCAACTTTAGTTGAATCAAGTGTGGCTACGCCCGGTCCTTGTGAAGGTTAAAACAGCACATACTTGACGAAACATCGTTGTGGTTTTGTATGCGTAGGTAAGAACGGTTCTTGCTAAGCCCGTAGCAGCCACGTAAAACTTGCAACAACAAAGTAGAGGACGTCTAACTTGTTTTTGCAGGGCATGTTGTGATGTGATATGGTCAAGACATGATGAGTTATACTGTTTTTGTATGAGATGATCATGTTTTGTAATGTTATCGGCAAATGGCAGGAGCCATATGGTTGTCGCTTTATTGTATGAAATGCAATCGCCATGTAATTGCTTTACTTTATCACTAAGCGGTAGCGATAGTCGTAGAAGCAATAGTTGGCAAGACGACAACGATGCTACGATGGAGATCAAGGTGTCGCGCCGGTGACGAAGGTGATCATGACGGTGCTTTGGAGATGGAGATCAAAAGCACAAGATGATGATGGCCATATCATGTCACATATTTTGATTGCATGTGATGTTTATCTTATTATGCTTCTTATTTTGCTTAGAACGACGGTAGCATTATAAGATGATCCCTTACTAAATTTCAAGGTATAAGTGTTCTCCCTGAGTATGCACCGTTGCGAAAGTTCGTCGTGCCGAGACACCACGTGATGATCGGGTGTGATAAGCTCTACGTTCAAATACAACGGGTGTAAGCCAGTTTTGCACACGCAGAATACTCGGGTTAAACTTGACGAGCCTAGCATATGCAGATATGGCCTCGGAACACTGGAGACCGAAAGGTCGAGCGTGAATCATATAGTAGATATGATCAACATAAGATGTTCACCATTGAAACTACTCCATCTCACGTGATGATCGGACATGGTTTAGTTGATTTGGATCACGTGATCATTTAGATGACCGGAGGGATGTCTATCTAAGTGGGAGTTCTTAAGTAATATGATTAATTGAACTTTAATTTATCATGAACTTAGTCCTGGTAGTATTAGCATATCTATGTTGTAGATCAATAGCTCGCGATGTAGCTCCCCGTTTAGTTTTCATATGTTCTTAGAGAAAACCAAATTGAAAGATGTTAGTAGCAATGATGCGGAATTGTTCCGTGATCTGAGGATTATCCTCATTGCTGCACAGAAGAATTATGTCCTTGATGCACCACTAGGTGACAGACCTATTGCAGGAGCAGATGTAGACGTTATGAACGTTTTGACAAAAGCTCGATATGATGACTACTTGATAGTTTAGTGCACCATGCTTTACGGCTTATAACCGGGACTTCAAAAACATTTTGAAACGCCACAGAGCATATAAGATGTTCCAAGAGTTTAAATTAGTATTTCATACTCATGCTCGTGTCGAGAGGTATAAGACCTCTGACAGTACTTTGCCTACAAGATGGAGGAGAATAGCTCAACCAGTGAGGATGTGCTCAGATTGTCTAGGTAGTACAATTGCTTGAATCAAGTGGGAGTTAATCTTCCAGATAAGATAGTAATTGACAAAGTTCTCTAGACACTATCACCAAGTTAGTAGAACTTCGTGATGAACTATAATATGCAAGGGATGACGAAAGTAATTCCCGAGCTCTTCACGATACTGAAATCGGCGAAGGTAGAAATCAAGAAAGAGCATCAAGTGTTGATGGTTAACCAGACCACTTGTTTCAAGTAAAGGGCAAAGGGATAGAAGGGGAACTTCAAGAAGAATGACAAGCAAGTTGTCACTCCCGTGAAGAAAGCCAAAGCTAAACTCAAGCCTGAAACAAGTGCTTCTACTGCAAAGGAAATGGTCACTAGAAGTGGAACTGCCCTAGATATTTGGCGGATAAGAAGGATGGCAAAGTGAACAAAGGTATATTTGATATACAGATTATTGATGTGTATTTTACTAGTGTTCATAGCAACCCCTCGGTATTTCATATTGGTTCAGTTGCCAGAGAGTAGTAACTCGAAATCGGAGTTGCATAATGAACAGAAACTAGTTAAAGGATGAAGTGACGATGTGTATTGGAAGTAGTTCCAAGATTGATATGATCATCATCCCACACTCCCTATACTTTCGGGATTAGTGTTGAACCTAAATAAGTGTTATTTGGTGTTTGTGTTGAGCATGAATATGATTTGATCACGTTTATTGCAATACGGTTATTCATGTAAGTTAGAGAATAACTGTTGTTCTGTTTACATGAATAAAACTTTATATGGTCATAGACCCAACGAAAATGGTTTGTTGGATCTCGATCGTGGTGATACACATATTCATAATATTAAAGCCAAAAGATGCAAGGTTAATAATGATAGTGCAACTTATTTGTGGCACTGCCGTTTAGGTCATATTGGTGTAAAGCGCATGAAGAAACTCCATAGTGATGGACTTTTGGAATCACTTGATTATGAATCACTTGGTGCTTGCGAACCATGCCTCATGGGCAAGATGACTAAAACTCCGTTCTCCGGAACAATGGAGCGAGCAACAGATTTGTTGGAGATCATACATACAGATGTATGTGGACCATTGAGTGTTGAAGCTCGCGGCGGGTATCGTTATTTTCTGACCTTCACTGATGATTTGAGCAGATATGGGTATATCTACTTAATGAAGCACAAGTCTGAAACATTTGAAAAGTTCAAAGAATTTCAGAGTGAAGTGGAGAATCATCGTAACAAGAAAATAAGAGTTTCTACGATATGATCGTAGAGGTAAAATATTTGAGTTAGCGAGTTTGGCCTTCAGTAAAAACAATGTGAAATAGTTTCACTACTCACGCCACCTGGAACACCACAGTGTAATGGTGTGTCCGAACGTCATAACCGTACTTTATTAGATATGGTGCGATCGATGATGTCTCTTACCGATCTACCACTATCACTTTTGGGGTTATGCATTAGAGACAGCTACATTCACGTTAAATAGGGCACCATCTAAATCCGTGGAGATGACACCGTATGAACTGTGGTTTGACGAGAAACCTAAGCTGTCATTTCTTTAAGTTTGGGACTGCGATGCTTATGTGAAAAACTTTCAACATGATAAGCTCGAACCCAAATCGGAGAAGTAAATCTTCATAGATACCCAAAAGAAACTGTTGGGTACACCTTCTATCACAGATCCGAAGGCAATGTCTTTGTTGCTAAGAGTGGATCCTTTCTAGAGAAGGAGTTTCTCTCGAAAGAAGTGAGTGGGAGGAAAGTAGAACTTGATGAGGTAATTGTACCTTCTCCCGAATTGGAAAGTAGAACATCACAGAAACTAGTTCCAGTGATTCCTACACCAATTAGTGAAGAAGCTAATGATGATGATCATGAAACTTCAGATCAAGTTTCTGCTGAACTTCGTAGATCAACCAGAGTTCGTTCCGCATCAGAGTGGTACGGCAACCCAGTTCTGGAAGTCATGTTACTAGACCATGATGAACCTACGAACTATGAGGAAGCGATGATGAGCCCAGATTCCGCAAAATGGCTTGAGGCCATGAAATCTGAGATGGGATCCATGTATGAGAACAAAGTGTGGACTTTGGTTGACTTGCCCGATGATCGGCAAGCCATCGAAAATAAATGGATCTTCAAGAGGAAGACTCACGCTGACGGTAATGTTACTGTTTACAAAGCTCGACTTGTTGCGAAAGTTTTTCAACAAGTTCAAGGAGTTGACTACGATGAGACTTTCTCACCCGTAGCGATGCTTAAGTCTGTCCGAATCATGTTAGCAATTGCCGCATTTTATGAAATCTGGCAATTGGATAACAAAACTGCATTCTTTAATGGATTTATTAAAGAAGACTTGTATATGATGCAACCAGAAGGTTTTGTCAATCCTAAAGGTGCTAACAAAATGTGCAAGCTCCAGCGATCCATCTATGGACTGGTGCAAGCATCTCGGAGTTGGAATATACGCTTTGATAAGTTGATCAAAGCATATAGATTTATACAGACTTGCGGTGAAGCCTGTATTTACAAGAAGTGAGTGGGAGCGCTACAACCTTTCTGATAAGTATATGAGAATGACATATTGTCGATCGGAAATGATGTAGAATTTTCTGGAAAGCATAAAGGAGTGTTTGAAAGGAGTTTTTCAAAGAAAGACCTTGGTGAAGCTGCTTACATATTGGGCATCAAGATCTATAGAGATAGATCAAGACGCTTGATAAGACTTTCGATGAGTACATACCTTGATAAGATTTTGAAGTAGTTCAAAATGGATCAGTCAAAGAAGGAGTTCTTGCCTGACTTGTAAGGTGTGAAGTTCAGTAAGACTCAAAGCCAGACCATGGCAGAAAAATATAGAGAGAATGAAAGTCATTCCCTATGCCTCAGCCATAGGTTCTATAAAGTATGCCATGCTATGTACCAAACATGTTGTGTACCTCGCCATGAGTTTGTCAAGGGGGTACAATAGTGATCTAGGAGTAGATCACTGTACAGCGGTCAAAATTATCCTTAGTAACTGGATGACTAAGGAAATGTTTCTCGATTATGGAGGTGATAAAGAGTTCGTCGTAAAGGGTTACGCCGATGCAAGCTTTGACACTAAATCCAGATGACTCTAAGTATCAGTCTGGATGCGTATTGAAAATGGGAGCAATTAACTAGAGTAGCTCTATGCGGAGCATTGTAGACATAGAAATTTGCGAAATACATACGGATCTGAATGTGACAGACCTGTTGACTAAACTTCTGTCACAAGCAAAACATGATCACACCTTATTACTCTTGGGTATTAATCACATAGCGATGTGAACTAGATTATTGACTCTAGTAAACCCTTTGGGTGTTGGTCACATGGTGATGTGAACTATGGGTGTTATTCACATAACGATGTGAACTATCGGTATTAAATCACATGGCGATGTGAGCTAGATTATTGACTCTAGTGCAAGTGGGAGACTGAAGGAAATATGCCCTAGAGGCAATAATAAAGTTATTATTTATTTCCTTATATCATGATAAATGTTTATTATTCATGCTAGAATTGTATTAACCGGAAACTTAGTACATGTGTGAATACATAGACAAAACAGAGTGTCCCTAGTATGCCTCTACTAGACTAGCTCATTGAACAAAGATGGTTATGTTTCCTAGCCATAGACATGAGTTGTCATTTGATCAACGGGTTCACATCATTAGGAGAATGATGTGATGAACAAGACCCATCCGTTAGCTTAGCACTATGATCGTTTAAGTTTTACTGCTATTGCTTTCTTCATGACTTATACATGTTCCTATGACTATGAGATTATGCAACTCCCGAATACCGGAGGAACACTTTGTGTGCTACCAAACGTCACAACGTAACTGGGTGATTATAAAGGTACTCTCCAGGTGTCTCCGAAGGTACTTGTTGGGTTGGCGTATTTCAAGATTAGGATTTGTCACTCCGATTGTCGGAGAGGTATCTCTGGGCCCACTCGGTAATGCACATCACTATAAGCCTTGCAAGCATTGCAGCTAATGAGTTAGTTGCAGGATGATGTATTACGGAACGAGTAAAGAGACTTGCCGGTAACGAGATTGAACTAGGTATTGAGATACCGACGATCGAATCTCGGGCAAGTAACATACCGATGACAAAAGGGAACAACGTATGTTGTTATGCGGTTTGACCGATAAAGATCTTCGTAGAATATGTAGGAGCCAATATGAGCATCCAGGTTCCGCTATTGGTTATTGACCGGAGATGAGTCTCGGTCATGTCTACATAGTTCTCGAACCCGTAGGGTCCGCACGCTTAACGTTTGATGACGATCGGTATTATGAGTTTATGAGATTTTATGTACCGAAGGAGTTCGGAGTCCCGGATGAGACCGGGGACATGACGAGGAGTCTCGAAATGGTCGAGACGTAAAAATCGATATATTGGACGACTATATTCGGACATCGGAAAGGTTCCGAGTGATTCGGGTATTTTCGGAGTACTGGGGAGTTACGGGAATAGAAGAGAGAGGCCAAAAGGAAGGAGGCGCGTGCCCCCCTTCTAGTCCGAATTGGACAAGGGGTGTAGCCCCCTTTTCCTTCTCCCTCTCCCCCTCTTTCCTTCTCTCCTACTCCGGAAAGGAAAGGGGAATCCTACTAGGACTTGGGAGTCCTAGTAGGACTCCCCACACTTGGCGCGCCCCCTCTAGGGCCGGCCTCTCCGTCCCTCCTTTATATACGGGGGCAGGGGGGCACCCAAAGACACACAAGTTGAATTGTTCCAGCTGTGTGCGGTGCCCCCCTCCACAGAAACACACCTCGGTCATACCGTTGCAGTGCTTAGGCGAAGCCCTGCGCCGGTGAATACATCATATCCGTCACCACGCCGTCGTGCTGACGAAACTCTCCCGTGAAGCTCAACTGGATCAAGAGCTCGTGGGACGTCATCAAGCTAAACGTGTGCTGAACACGGAGGTGCCGTACGTTCGGTGCTTGATCGGTTGAATCGCGAAGAAGTTCGACAACATCAACCGCGTCACTTGACGCTTCCGCTCCCGGTCTACGAGGGTACGTAGACACACTCTCCCCTCTCGTTGCTATGCATCTAGTAGATAGATCTTGCGTGATCGTAGGAAAATTTTAAAATACTACGTTCCCCAACAAGTAGTAGTTTGCTTGAACTCTTCATTTTTTGTGGTGGTCGAACTCTTCCTTATTCCTTATAGTTGGCAGCCATATTATGCAATAGCAATGCATGAGTTTGCATGTGATTGTCTTGGAAATATATTTTTTTAATAGAAAAGGCATACAAGACTTGGATGAAAGATGTGTATGTGACACGCCAAACTGTTTTTACATGATTTTATTTGTATGTAATACTGCATCTTTTTAACCTTAACCGTTAATATATAAAATTGTTGATCAAGATAATTTAATCTATGTGGGCAAACATGATTGCTTGTTTGTCTCTTGTTTAAATAATATGATAGATGGAACGTGATGAAGCTTGACTTGTGTTGCACCTTTTTCCCTTGATTTTGCAGTTGCACGCAGCAACTGGATGCAGGGGAAGCTATAGAGCAAGTATAATCTCTCACTCTCCTTACCGTTCTACTACAATACTCTTGATAATGCATAAACAACAAAGATTACATGGCCTTTAACCTTTGTATGTGTCTAATATCTTGTCTCTATCACTAGTTGCGTCATGTCAATGCATGGCCTTTAACAGTTCATTTTGTCATTTTCTTTGTAGATTCAAAAGATATATGGATAAATATATGGGTGCATGACAAGTATACTACAATGATGCTATGACGATGTTCTGGTTCATGATGATGATGAATGCTTCCGGTTTTTGTTAAGTTGTAGGGATGTTGTTCCTATTGGATGATCTTCTTAGGTTAAGTTTATTAAGTTGTAGAGGCGTTGATGGATGCTTTCAGTTTAAGTTTCGCTGTCAGAAATATATTTAGATTATGCATCACATTTGATTGATGTACCTCTTGTAATATCCACTACTGTAATCCAACAGTTTTATCCAATATATGTTTTCTTTCTCTCGTGTGTATATTCTTTTATTTTTTTTCTCACTTGATATAGATAATTATTTCCATTATCTAGAGCATTAATTGAATATTATTATTAACAATATATGTACGAACACATGAAGCGTTGCAAAATCTTTGTTGCCAAGCAATGAGATTTGGCTTCCTGCACAATGATCGCCAACGTATAAAAGTGTTGTAATAGTCGATTTTATCTGTTGTACTCTTGCAAAGGTTCATTTTACCAACGGAACAATAAGTGTTGCATTACGCGCTAGCAACACTCGATAAGGCAACGCATCCCAAACCGTTGGTAAAGGAACTAACAACGCATATATGGACTTTTAGATACGGAAAAAACCGTTGCTATAAGTGGGGTCTTGTTGTAGTGCACCTACGTTATACTCACGCTTTTGTATCCTTTTGTCATGCCATCTTTTAACTTTTTCTTTGAATAACTTGGCATTCTCGTAGGCCTGGGTTCTCCATTCATCGAGACAGCCAATATCAAATAGCCTCTTTTCACCGGCAAGTTTGAAATCATAATTGAGCTCTTTGATAGCCCAATATGCCTTATGTTCTAGCTCAAGAGGTAAGTGACAAGCTTTTCCATATACCATCTTATAAGGAGACATACCCATAGGATTTTTGTATGCAGTTATATAGGCCCATAATGCACCATCTAGTTTCTTGGACCAATTCTTTCTAGACTTATTAACTGTCTTTTGCAAGATTAATTTCAACTCCCTATTACTAAGTTCTACTTGACCAGTAGTCTGTGGGTGATAAGGTGATGCAATTCTATGGTTGACATCATACTTAGCTAGCATCTTACGGAAAGCACCATGAATAAAGTGTGAACCACCATCAGTCATTAGATATCTAGGGACTCCAAACCTCGGGAATATAACTTTTCTAAGCATCTTAATAGAGGTGTTATGATCAGCACTACTAGTTGGAATAGCTTCTACCCACTTAGTAACGTAATCAACAGCAACCAGGATATGTGTGTACCCATTAGAGGAAGGAAAAGGTCCCATATCACTAGTAGAAAACAGGGCTTTGGTTCGGGCCTTGCGAGCCCATTAGTCACGGTTCACCCACAAACCGGGACCCATGGGTGCATACGTCCCAGTTCGTGCGGCTTAGGGGTCGGCCGGGCCTCGTTGGGCATCTGTCCCGGTTGTTCTGGAACCATTTGCCCCGGTTCAAGGCAAGAACTGGTACCAATGGTCCTCGCTCCTGGCCCAGACCCATTGGTACCGGTTCGTGCGGGGAACCGGGACAAATGGGTTACCTTTAGACCCGGTTCCTGAGACGAACCGGGACCAATGAGTTTCCTATATATAACCCCTCGCCCACCACTTCCTCTGCTCTGTTTTTTATGGCCGACCGGGGGGAGCTGTATGGTGCTCTAGCTAGCTCACCTCCTATGTACATGAGGTGTTCGATGAAATGCCGGAGTCACACTAGTTAAGCTTTTCTCCTCTCGAAGCTCGAACTCCAAGCTCCATTTTCTCCGAGATTTGTCTAGTTTTAGCGGTCCGTCATGTTCCATCCCCGTCTTCACCGCCGTCGATCGCCCCCGCCGATCTCGTCACCAGCACCACCGTGGTGAGCCTCTTGTTCTGTCCATGCTTTTCTTACTTTTATTGTTGCTTGTTATTATTGCTTTAGATAGATATTTGTCTTATTTTCTTACGTTTATTATTGCTTGTTATTATATAGTGCGATGGTTTTGATATCCGCCCACGTCGGCCCTCGTCCTATCTACGATTCGGATGTGGTATATTATCTTTAATTTATAACTATTTGTTTTAATGTTTATGACAATTATGCCGACCAACCTGACATAGATGTTTTTATATGTCTAGGATCTAGTTGAACCGGAATTTCCAACCGACCCTCTTGTGGAGAGGTTAAATTTAGTCGAAGAGGAAAACATTTCCTTGAAGAAAAAATTGGAAAAAAACAGAGGAGGAGGAGATGGAATTGGAGTTACATGTTGCGGAAGTCGTCAATGATCACAAGATCAAGATGGACCCTATTGTCAAGAGGTTAAATTTAGTTGAAGAAGAAAACAAGTACTTGAAAGAAAAACTAAAAAAAATTGAGGACGAGAAGATGATATTGGAGTTGCATGTTGCGGATATCGTTGATGATCACAAGATCAAGATGGATGCCATGCGCTTGAAGATTAGAAAGATTAGAAAATATGACATTCATACCGAGGCTTGGTATCATTATGTCGTTGGATCAATTGTTACCTTGGTTGCGATTATGATCGCATTTGTTGTTGCATTGAAATGTTCTACATAGTTGCAATGTATGGTTTAATTAGATGCTCTAGAGATATGCATGTACTTTGAATGGCATGTGATGATGAACTTATATTAATTTCATCACTTATCTATCCATGATGTTCTGTAATGGTTTTGTACACGAAGTGCATCCAGTTTTTGCCGTAACCCTCTCTACTTTTTTGCACATGTTATGTGGGTGAAATGATGATACCATGCCAACTTTCAACCTTTTCAGAGTTCATTTGAAATGCTTTTCAATTTCAGGGTCATTTAGCTCAAAAAAATCAGTAAATGCATGAAAATTAGCAAATGAGGTCAGAAATGATTGAAAATTGATGATGTTGCTTTGAATGGTGCATTCTGAACACAGAAAAAGACTATAGTTCAAATAAGTTCAAAAAAATGAAATCCCTTTGTAACAGACGAGTTCTCGTCTGAAATCCTGGTTCCTCGAAAGAGATTGTCCGTTTTGTACACGAAGTGCATCCAGTTTTTGCTATAACCCTCTCTACTTTTTTGCACATGTTATGTGGGTGAAATGATGATACCATGCCAACTTTCAACCTTTTCAGAGTTCTTTTGAAATGCTTTTCAATTTCAGGGTCATTTAGCTCAAAAAAATCAGTAAATGCATGAAAAATAGCAAATGAGGTCGGAAATGGTTGAAAATTGATGATGTTGCTTTGAATGGTGCATTTTGAACACAGAAAAAGACTGTAGTTCAAATAAGTTAAAAAAATGAAATCCCTTTGTAACAGACGAGTTCTCGTCTGAAAACCTGGTACCTCGAAAGAGATTGTCCGTTTTGTACACAAAGTGCATTCAGTTTTTGCTGTAACCCTCTCTACTTTTTTGCACATGTTATGTGGGTGAAATGATGATACCATGCCAACTTTCAACCTTTTCAGAGTTCATTTGAAATGCTTTTC
>LR738710.1:93353794-93407662 GCA_902687465.1 Secale cereale | reverse complement strand
GCTCAAACAAATCAGTAAATGCATGAAAAATAGCAAATGAGGTCAGAAATGATTAAAAATTGATGATGTTGCTTTGAATGGTGCATTCTGAACACAGAAAAAGACTATAGTTCAAATAAGTTCAAAAAAATGAAATCCCTTTGTAACAGACGAGTTCTTGTCTGAAATCCTGGTACCTCGAAAGAGATTGTCCGTTTGTACACGAAGTGCATCCAATTTTTGCTATAACCCTCTCTACTTTTTTGCACATGTTATGTGGGTGAAATGATGATACCATGCCAACTTTCAACCTTTTCAGAGTTCTTTTGAAATGCTTTTCAATTTCAGGGTCATTTAGCTCAAAAAAATCAGTAAATGCATGAAAAATAGCAAATGAGGTCAGAAATGGTTGAAAATTGATGATGTTGCTTTGAATGGTGCATTTTGAACACAGAAAAAGACTGTAGTTCAAATAAGTTAAAAAAATGAAATCCCTTTGTAACAGACGAGTTCTCGTTTGAAAACCTGGTACCTCGAAAGAGATTGTCCGTTTTGTACACAAATTGCATTCAGTTTTTGCGGTAACCCTCTCTACTTTTTTGCACATGTTATGTGGGTGAAATGATGATACCATGCCAACTTTCAACCTTTTCAGAGTTCATTTGAAATGCTTTTAAATTTCAGGGTTATTTAGCTCAAAAAAATCAGTAAATGCATGAAAAATAGCAAATGAGGTCAGAAATGGTTGAAAATTGATAATGTTGCTTTGAATGGTGCATTTTGAACACAGAAAATACTGTAGTTCAAAAAAAGAAAAAAATTAAATAAGTAAAAACAAAATAAACTTTAATAAAGTAAAATAAACAAAATCTAATAAAATAAACAAAAATCGCAACAGTAAAGTAAAATAAACAAACTTTAATAAAATAAACAATAATATCAACAGTAAGTATTTTGTAGAAAGTAGAAACAAAACTAAAAAATAAAGCAACAAAGAAAAAAATGGAAAAAACCACCTACTAGGCCGCCACGGCCTGAATACGACTAGAAACCCAACAGTGGGCCAGGATTCAGGCCCGCAGAAGGCCCAGTAGGCCCACAGGCATAGTAGTGTCAAATTAGGCCTGTAAGCCTGCAATGGAGAGGAGCTCAAGAGAGGTGCGGCAGTAGTGCTTATAAACCACTACGCGCCCCTCTCAACTAGCGAGGTGGGACTAAATTTTTTGGTCATCCACGGGCGCATTGGTACCGGTTCGTGGCACCAACCGGGACCAATGCCCCCCTTTAGTCCCGGTTGGTGCCACCAACCGGGACCAATGGCCTCTTTTTCCTGCTCTCTGGGCTGCTGAAAACTGGCCATTTGTCCCGGTTCTTGCCACCAACCGGGACTAAAGGAGGGAATTGGTCCCGGTTGGTGCCACGAACCGGAACCAATACTTCTGCTATATAAGCAGCCCTTGGAAGATTTTCAGATTGCCATCGTCCCAGCAGCCCGACGCCGCCAGGCTGCTCGCCGTCCCCGCCGCCGTCGCCCTGCCTCGTCGTCGCCGTCCCCGCTGATGTCTACACACGCTTCTACTCTTGTAGACTATGTTGGGCCTCCAAGCGCAGAGGTTTGTATGACATTAGCAATTTCCCTCAAGTGGATGACCTAAGGTTTATCGAACTCAGGGAAGTAGAGGTTGAAGATGGTCTCTCTCAAGCAACCCTGCAACTAAGATACAAGAAGTCTCTTGTGTCCCCAACACACCTAATACACTTGTTAGATGTATAGGTGCACTAGTTCGGCGAAGAGATGTTAAATGGCAAGTAATATGGATGGCAAAACAAAGTAATATAATTCTGTAATAAAAAGTGCAGCAAGCAAACAAGTGGTAAACGTGAGCACAAATGGTATTGCAATGGTGGAAACAAGGCCTAGGGTTCATACTTTCACTAGTGGCAACTCCCAACAACATTAACATAATCGAATCACATGATATTTCCCATAAAACATGCAGAGGGGACACACTCGGAGGTCATTCCTTCGTGGTCAAGAGAGGACGAGAATTATGTAGGGCTACAAAAGCACACCTCAAAGTTCGTAGTTCTCAATCTAAGGATTTCCCAATGTCACCGCGGCCATCCAAAGAGAGTCCCACAATCACCACAACATATCTAAAGGATAGTCAAAGACAAGCACCAAGAGACTCTCAATCTTCAATCAACACACAAGAGAGGAAATCACTCATGAAAATATTTTTCTAATCCATGTCCAATAGACCGCTGTCGCCTTGGTCTCGGGGATTATACTAGATAAAGACAAGTGAGTACATCAATCCAATACATAGAGGAAGGGGAAATATCATGGGATCACCCTAGATTAACATAGCCTATGATCACAACGAAGATCACATCATGGGAGAGAGAATTGACCACATAGCTACTGGTAAGAACCTCAGCCCCGAGGAGGAACTACTCCCGCATCATGGAGGGAGGAAGCAACGTTGATGGAGATGAATCCGGGGGCACTTCCCCATCCCAGCAGGGTGCCGGCGCAGGAATTCTGGTCCCCCGAAGCTTGATGGCGATGGCGGCGGAGATCGGAATCGCGTCTGGAGAAAAGGGGTCCGGAATCAGGGTTTCCTTGACGGACCTTAAATATATGCCAAAGGGGGTCACCAGAGGGGGTCAGGGGTGCCCAGGCGCCCCCCGGCGCGGCCCGGGGGGGCCGCGTGGGCAGGCCGCCTGGAGCCCCTGTGGGTCCCCCCCGGCTGTACTTTGGCCGCACGGTGGCTCCTGGAACGCTGATTTTTTATATATTTTTTCTGGATTTTTCCTGGCAGTTCTCGTAACGTGAAAACCTAAAATACAAAAACAGCCGAAAACAAAAACTGGCACTGGGGTGCACTGAGTTAATAGGTTAGTCCAAATATGATCAAAAGTGTATGGAAGTGTATAAATATCATAGCAATATCACCCAAAAGAGGCATGGAGCAAGCAGAAATTATAGATACGTTTTGGGCGTATCAACATCCCCAAGCTTAATTCCTGCTCGTCCTCGAGTAGGTAAATGATAACAAGTATAATTTCTGTGGTGACATGCTATTAACCATATAGGACTTATTCATAGTAATATGACAAAAGCTTACTGAGACAATGAATCTGTAGTAATTGAGTTGCCTCATGAGAAAATCACAAATGACTGAAAGTTTTACAACATGACATTGAAGCATCAAATAGATTTGCAATGAACATGATGTGCAAATATGATAAAGTGATATCTAGCTTGCGCCCTTTAGTGAAGCAAAACATAAATGCAGGGGCACCTCCAAGGTTTAAGTGATGACTAGATACAATGATTTCAGAATAAACGATATCACAATCATGCAAAAGACAATGCTACTTTGGGACAATGCACATTACACTCAGAATGACAATCATGCTCTCAGTAGTTGGTGCTTCAACATAAAAGTAAAATAATGCTTATGTGCTAGAGCTTTTTATTTTGAAAACATGGAAGCAATTTTGTCAACGGTAGTAGTACTTCATATGTGTCATGCATAAGACATCCTATAAGTTGCAAGCCTCATGCATCGAATACTAATAGTGCTCGCACCTTGTCCTAATTAGCTCGGATTTCCATGGGTTATCATTGCATTGCATATGTTTCAACCAAGTGTCACAAAGGGGTACCTCTATGCCACCTGTAGAAAGGTCCAAGGAGATAGATCGCATTTGATTTCTCGTTTTTGATAGATCTCAACTTGAGGACATCCATACCGGGACAACATAGAAAATAGATGATGGACTCCTCTTTAATGCATAAGCATATTCTCATAAGAGATTGAGGATTAAGGTCCAAGCTAAAACTTCCACCATGATGCATGGCTTTGGTTGGCGGCCCAATGTTCTTCTCTAACAATATGCATAGTCATTCAACCCACGGTAAATCACCCTTACTTCAGACAAGACGAACATGCATAGCAACTCACATGATATTCAACAGAAGTGTGACAGTTGATGGTGTCCCCAGAAACATGGTTACCGCTCAGCAAGCAACTTATAAGAAATCTGTCGGTGTACTAAGGTAGGGGTACCTCAGTACCCCAACTTGTGCACGGGCAGTTGCAGCTTCCCGCGGCAGGGTTTACCACACGCTCGCCGGAGACCTTTCTGCTCCTTATTAAACCATTCAGAAACAAAGTATACAAGACAGAAAATCGAGACCCCGGCAAGTGGAGCTTGCCGGGAAGGCCGTACCAGGCTCAAGACTGCCTCACTAGCACAAGGCCCTGGCAAGAGGAGCTTGCCAGGATGACTAGAAGACACGCCTCGGCGCTACGTGCGCCCCGGCAAGGGCCCGGGGAGCGGCAAGCTCCCGGGCCCGGCAAGATCAAGGCCCCGGCAAGGTGCTTGCCGGGAAAGTTGCACTGTGTGCCCGCGCTCCAGCTCATCGGCCCACGCGTCGCCCTGGGGCCTATCCAGGGACGCGTGGCGGATGGCTGTGCAGCCTGGGGGACACGGTGGCACTCCACGGTGGTGGATCCATCGCCGTGGCAAACGGAGACGCAAGGGCGGGAGCTTTTGGGGTCGACGGCGACGGGCATTAAATGCCCTTGTCCCCCACTGTCAAAGTAGGTATAGACCACTGTTCGCGCACTGTAGATCCACTGTTCCCGCACTGTTACAACTACCACCTCTTTTACGTTTTTACCCCTTTCTCCTACGCTGACACCTGTCGGTGACCCCTTGCACTATAAAAGGAGGCCCATGCACAACGTGGAGGGGGTTCGGAAGCTAGATCACTCATACGCTCGGTGTAGCTGCTTCTTCAAGCTCCCGAGCTCTCCAACTTAATAGACAACCAAGCAGGAGTAGGGTTTTACGCGTCTACCGCGGCCCGAACCTGGGTAAAACTGCCCGCGTGCTCGCTCCGATCTGCTCTTCGTGCTCCCTCCGCCCTCGTACCGCACAGACAAGGGGCTCCGGTCCCATAGGTGTTCGTGGCGGACAGTTTCCCCCGACATCTTTTGGCGCGCCAGGTAGGGGGCGTCGAGGTTGTGCGAACCTGATCCGGCGTTCGCGCGGGCGCATTCTTCATCAACCTCTCCGAATTCGTCAACTTCACCAGCAACAGCTCCATGGCCCCGAAGAAGAAGGCTTCGGAGGTCGGAGGCCCGTCTGCGTCTCACCCGCCGCCACCAGAGCCAACGGTGGGCGGGGGAGACGCCGTCGGAAGAGTGGCCGCCGGTGAGGACACTCACGGCGCCACCAGATCCAAGAACAGGACGGACGACCGAACCTCGGTCTCCGTGGACGCACCGCGTCCCTCTCAGCACACAACAACCCAGCAGCGCCATGTCACAGGAGGTGGCATCCGTTTGCTGGGCCAAGGCCAAACAGGAGGCTCGCGGGACGCCCCGAACCCTCGCCCGGGCACAAGCAAAGCGAAGGCGCCGGCGCGGGACCCCGCTCCTTCTAACGCCGTTAGAAGTCCGAGCGTATCCCGCTCCTCGCACCGCTCGCCCGCGTTCCCCTCCACTCCGGCAGAAGCGCTCGCAAGAGCGCAACTGCTCCTCGACTTCCCTCCAGCGGCAGACAAGGCCGAAGACTGGAGGGCCACCATCCAGAGCCTGATAGCCTTCGCCAACAACGATTCTCCACAGCAGCCGGCAGCCTCGCGGCCGCGGCAAGCTGAGAAGACGAAGGCTGACGGCGACAAGACCGCCGGGGGTGCTACAAGCGTGCACTCCCCGCCGCGGAAGCAGAAGACGCCACCCCGCCGGAACAACGCCAACGACGGCTCCACAGCCTCGTCGGACCCGCGGGCCCGTCGGGACCAGCGCCAGGTCCTCGACGACCGGCAACAAGAAGACGCTCGGACAAGAATCGAGCGCCGCCGAGAAGCTCGGCGACAATCAGACCAGAGAGCTGGGAACGCTGTCGACGCGCACGCGCCCGGTGAACCAGGCGACTTGTCGTACGCGGCAGGCTGCCCTGCGTTCACCCGCGAGCTGCGGCGCGTCCAGTGGCCCAGCATGAAGAATTTTAAGCCCGACGTACCGGAGAAGTACGACGGCAAGACGCACCCCTCGGAGTTTCTCACCGTCTACACCATCGCGGTGCAGGCTGCCGGGGGGCGCGACGAGAAGATCTTGGCAAATTACTTCCCGCTTGTGCTTAAGCCGAACGTCCGTTCGTGGCTTATGCACTTGCCGGAAGGTTCCATCTCTTCTTGGGCCGACCTTTGCCACCGGTTTGTTGGCGCCTTCACCGGCGGCCACAAACCCCACGGCCAGGAGAGCGATCTCCATATTCTGGCCCGGAAGGAGGGAGAAACCCTGCGCAAGTACATCCAACGCTTCAGCCGTGTGCAGCACAACATCCCTGATGTCCACCCTGCCGCGGTTATCAGCGCGTTCCACCAGAACGTGCGTAACCGCCGCATGCGTGAAGAAATGGCGATGACCAAGATTCGGGATGTCAGCGAGCTCTATGCTCTGGCTGACAAGTGCGCACGCGCAGAAGAGGGGAGGAGACTCCCCGGGGAGGATGCTGGCGCAGGAGGAAGCGACAGCGACGACGCCGCCCCGGCAAAGAAGAGCCGGCGGCGGAATAACAGAAGGAAAGGCAAGAAAGAGGTGCTTGCCGTCGAGAAGTCCGGCAAGGAGGCCCCCGCCAAGCAAACGCAGGCTGGCGGCTCCGGCAAGGAGCCTGCCCCTGTAGCGGCGGCCGACAAACCGGGCAGCTCCGACAAGCAATACTGTAAGATCCACCGCACCAAGGGTCACGATCTCTCCAACTGCAAGCGCGTCGAGTACCTCGTCGAGCAGCAGAAAGCTGAGTACGAGAGGCGCGACAAGGAGAAGGCCCAAGGTGGCGGGGAAGAGCCAAGCAAGAAGCGGCCATTCAACGGCCGGGGAGGACGCCGCGGCAAGGCCAAGCAGCGGCAAGGAGACCGACCCTCCCCGGGGCCGCGACAAGGACGAAGATGACGACGAAGACATGGAGGACGAGGATAACAGCGAGCAGGAGTTCCAGAAGGCCATGGAGGTCCTCTGCGTCGACGGTGGCGCCTCTCTGCATACCTCCCACCGCCAACTGAAGCAGTGGGTGCGTGAGGTGAATGCAGCAGAGCCGCCCGTGGAGTCGCGCAGGCTCCTCAAATGGTCCAGCACGCCCATCATTTTTTATCTTGAGGATCACCCTGACCGCACCACGGCGGTCAGGTGCTTGCCGATGCTGGTCTCACCCACCATCCGCAACCTCAAGGTCACCAAAATGTTGGTTGACGGCGGGGCCGGGCTGAACTTGATCTCCTCTGCTGTGATCAAGAAGCTCCAAATTCCAGATGGCGAGCGCGAAGAGACCGGTTCTTTCCAAGGAATCAACCCGGGAAGGAGCAAGCCCAAGGGAAAGATCACTCTGCCGGTGACCTTTGGCGGGGAGCTCAACTTCAGGACTGAGCGCATCACTTTCGACGTCGCCGATATTCCATTACCCTACAACGGAATACTTGGCCGTCCTGCCCTCGCCAAGTTCATGGCAGCTTCTCATTATGCTTACAACGTACTCAAGATGCCGGGGCCGATAAGCGTCATCACTGTCCACGGCGACAAGAAGGATGCGCTTGTCTGCGCCGACAAGATCTACCGGGATGCGGCAGCTGCGGCCGAGAAGGATACTCTTGCCGCTGAAGCTCCCGGGGGAAGAAGACGAAGACCAAGTCCGGCAAGTGCTCTGGGACCCACTCCGGCAACCGCACCTCTTCGGAGTGCTGCGCTGCCGTCGAGGACGTTCCATCGAGCTCCACCGGCAAGAGTAAGAAAGGAATGGCCGCTCCTCCGGCAACCAAGAAAGTGTCCGCCAAGGAGGACGGCACTGGTGGTACCTTCACCATCAGTGCCACCCTTGACAGCAAATAGGAAAGCGCGCTCGTTGCCTTCCTGCGGGCGAATGTCGATGTGTTTGCCTGGCAACCATCTGACATCCCCGGTGTTCCCAGGAAGGTAATTGAGCACAAGCTTGCTGTTTGTCCTCATGCGCGGCCCATCAAGCAGAAAGTGAGGAAGCAAGCCGTGGAGCGCCAAGAATTCATCAACGAGGAAATCAAGAAGCTAGAGGCAGCAGGCCTAGTTAGAGGTGTAATCCATCCAACGTGGTTGGCAAATCCAGTCGTCGTGCGCAAGGCCAACGGGAAGTGGAGACTGTGTATAGACTTCACCGATGTGAATAAAGCATGTCCCAAGGATCCCTTCCCTTTGCCGCGCATTGACCAGATTGTTGACTCCACTGCCGGATGTGAGCTACTCTGTTTTCTTGATGCATATTCAGGCTACCATCAGATCTTTATGGCCAAAGAGGATGAAGAGAAGACTGCATTTATCACTCCTTGTGGCACTTATTGCTTCATTCGCATGCCATTTGGATTGAAGAATGCAGGCTCAACATTTGCAAGGGTAGTGTACACTGCTTTTGAGCCACAGATCCACAGAAATGTAGAAGCTTACATGGATGACATCGTGGTGAAGAGCAAGAGCAAGGACACCCTGATCCAAGATTTGGAAGAGACATTTCAGAACCTGCGCGGGATACAGCTCAAGTTGAACCCCGAGAAGTGCGTCTTTGGAGTCCCCTCCGGCAAGCTTCTCGGGTTCTTTGTGTCACAGAGGGGGATTGAAGCCAACCCCGACAAGATTAAAGCCATTGAGCAGATAGAGGCCCCAAAGCGCGTCAAGGATGTCAGGAGGCTTGCAGGTTGTGTGGCTGCCCTCAGTAGGTTCATTTCAAAGTCTGCAGAACGCGCCCTACCTTTCTTCAAAATCTTGAAGAAGGCAGGTCCCATGAAGTGGACTCCGGAAGCGGAGGCGGCGCTGCAGGATTTGAAACGGTACCTGTCCTCCACTCCGATACTTGTCGCACCTAGACCACAGGAAAAGTTGTTGCTATACCTAGCAGCAACCAACCAAGTGGTTAGTGCTGCGTTAGTAGCGGAGAGGGAGTCCGACGAGGAGTCAGCACCACCGGCAAGCGAATCCAGCGACAAGCAGGGGGCTGCTCCCGCAAGCTCTGGCCCCGACAAGGATAACTCTACGCAGGAACAGGTTGAGGTGCGGAAGAAGATGGTGCAGCGCCCAGTGTATTTTGTGAGTTCCCTTCTCCAGGGGGCTAGATCAAGATACTCTGGTGTGCAAAAATTGCTTTTCGGCCTCCTCATGGCCTCGAGAAAGCTGCGCCATTACTTCCAAGCCCATGAGATAACAGTGGTCACTCGCTTTCCGCTGAAGAGGATATTGCACAACCCAGAAGCGACAGGCAGGATCGTTGAGTGGGCACTAGAGCTGTCGAGCTTTGGACTCAAGTTTGAAAGTACTTCAACCATACAGAGCCGAGCTTTGGCAGAATTCATAGCTGAGTGGACCCCAACGCCCGATGAAGAAGTCCAAGAAACAAGTGCACCCGTACAAGAAGCGACAAGTGAATGGGTAATGTATTTTGACGGTGCCTTCTCGCTGCAAGGCGCCGGTGCTGGCGTGGTACTCATCGCGCCCACCGGAGAGCACCTCAAATATGTTATCCAGATGCACTTTCCCAGGGAGCAAGCGACAAACAACACTGCAGAATATGAAGGCTTGCTCGCCGGCCTCAGGATTGCGGCTGAACTTGGGATCAGGAAGCTGATTGTGCGGGGAGATTCTCAGTTGGTGGTCCGGCAAGTCAACAAGAACTATCAGAGCCCTTTGATGGAAGCTTATGTCGATGAAGTGAGGAAGCTTGAAGAGCACTTTGAAGGTCTGCAGATGGAGCACATCCCGAGAACTCAGAATGAAATTGCAGATGGCCTTTCAAAGTGTGCTTCGATGAAGTTACCTGTGGAACCAGGGACCTTCTTGCTCAAGCTGACTCAACCATCCGTTACACCATCAATTGGGCAGTCCAAGAAGAGAAAGTTGGTCTCCGGCGACTACTTGCCGGCGGATCTTCCTGAAACCGCCGCCAAGGTCCCCAAGATCAACAACCACAACGCTGAGGAACAGTTTGTTGGAAATATGCCCTAGAGGCAATAATAAATTGGTTATTATTATATTTCCTTGTTCACGATAATTGTTTATTATCCATGCTAGAATTGTATTGAAAGGAAACTCAGATACATGTGTGGATACATAGACAAACACCATGTCCCTAGTAAGCCTCTAGACGACTAGCTCGTTGATCAATAGATGGTTACGGTTTCCTAACCATGGACATTGGATGTCGTTGATAACGGGATCACATCATTAGGAGAATGATGTGATGGACAAGACCCAATCCTAAGCCTAGCACAGATCGTGTAGTTCGTATGCTAAAGCTTTTCTATATGTCAAGTATCTTTTCCTTAGACCATGAGATTGTGCAACTCCCAGATACCGTAGGAATGCTTTGGGTGTACCAAACGTCACAACGTAACTGGGTGGCTATAAAGGTGCACAACAGGTATCTCCGAAAGTGTCTGTTGGGTTGGCATGAATCGAGACTGGGATTTGTCACTCCGTATGACGGAGAGGTATCTCTGGGCCCACTCGGTAGGACATCATCATAATGTGCACAATATGTGATCAAGGAGTTGATCACGGGATGATGTGTTACGGAACGAGTAAAGAGACTTGCCGGTAACGAGATTGAGCAAGGTATCGGTATACCGACGATCGAATCTCGGGCAAGTGCTATACCGATAGACAAAGGGAATCGTATACGGGGTTGATTGAATCCTTGACATCGTGGTTCATCCGATGAGATCATCGTGGAACATGTGGGAGCCAACATGGGTATCCAGATCCCGCTGTTGGTTATTGGCCGGAGAGTTGTCTCGGTCATGTCTACATGGTTCCCGAGCCCGTAGGGTCTACACACTTAAGGTTCGATGACGCTAGGGTTATAGGGAAAGTATGTACGCGGTTACCGAATGTTGTTCGGAGTCCCGGATGAGATCCCGGACGTCACGAGGAGTTCCGGAATGGTCCGGAGGTAAAGATTCATATATGGGAAGTCCTGTTTTGGTCACCGGAAAAGTTTCGGGCGATATCGGTAATGTACCGGGACCACCGGAAGGGTCCCGGGGGTCTACCAGGTGGGGCCACCAGCCCCAGAAGGCTACGTGGACTAAGTGTGGGAGGGGACCAGCCCCAAGGGGGCTGGTGCGCCCCCCCACCAAGTTCCAGGGCGCCCCAAGAGGGGAGGGGGGCAAACCCTAAGGCAGTTGGGCCCTAGGGCCCAATAGTGGTGCGCCTCCCCCTCTCTCCCCCTTGGCCGCCCCCCTAGATGGGATCTAGGGCTGGCCGCACCCTAGGGGAGGGAAACCCTAAAGGGGGGCGCAGCCCTCCCTTCCCCCTATATATATGTGAGGTTTTAGGGCTGTTTGACACACGAGAAAGTCTCCCTCTTGGTGCAGCCCTACCCCTCTCCCTCCTCGTCTCTTGCAGCGCTTGGCGAAGCCCTGCTGGAGTCCCGCGCTCCTCCACCACCACCACGCCGTCGTGCTGCTGTTGGTTGGAGTTTTCCCAACCTCTCCCTCTCTCCTTGCTGGATCAAGGCGTGGGAGACGTCACCGGGCTGCACGTGTGTTGAACGCGGAGGCGCCGTCCGTTCGGCGCTAGGATCATCGGTGATTTGGATCACGACGAGTACGACTCCATCAACCGCGTTCTCGTAACGCTTCCGCTTAGCGATCTACAAGGGTATGTGGATCCAACTCTCCTCTCGTAGATGCATCTCCTAGATTGATCTTGGTGAACGTAGGAAAATTTTTGTTTCCCATGCGACGTTCCCCATCAGTGGCATCATGAGCTAGGATCTTGCGTAGATGCTTTCACGAGTAGAACACAAAAGGGTTTGTGGACGTTGATGTTTAGATTGCTTCCCTCCTTAGTCTTTCTTGATTCAGCGGTATTATGGGATGAAGCGGCCCGGACCAACTTTACATGTCCACGTACATGAGACCGGTTCCATCGACAGACATGTGACTTTTGTTGCATAAGATGGCTGGCGGGTGTCTGTCTCTCCTATCTTAGTTGAATCGGAATAGAACAAGGCGGTCCTTGTAGAAGGTTAAATAGCAACTTGAATATCACCGTTGTGGCTTTGCGTAGGTAAGAAGCGTTCTTGCTAGATACCCATAGCAGCCACGTAAAACATGCAACAACAATTTAGAGGACGTCTAACTTGTTTTTGCAGGGTATGTATGTGATATGATATGCCCAATGACATGATGAGATATATTTGATGTATGAGATGATCATGTTGTAATAGTTAATATCGACTTGCATGTCGATGCATACGGCAACCGGCAGGAGCCATAGGGTTGTCTTTAATTTTTGTATGACCTGCGTGTCAATCATTAAGCGCTATGTAATGCTTTACTTTATCGCTAAGCGGTAGCAATAGTAGTAAGAGCATGGTGGGCGCACGACAACCTCGATGGCGACACGATGATGGAGATCATGATGATGGGGATCATGGCGTGGCGCCGGTGACGATGGAGATCATGCCGGTGCTTTGGAGATGGAGATCAAAAGCACGAGTTGATGGCCATATCATGTCACTTATGATTTGCATGTGATGTTAATCCTTTTATGCATCTTATTTTGCTTAGGACGGCGGTAGCATTATAAGATGATCCCTCACTAAAATTTCAAGATGAAATTGTGTTCCCCCCGAGTGTCCGCCATTGCGAAGGTTCGTCGTTTCGAAGCACCACGTGATGATCGGGTGTGATAGACTCTACGTTCGCATACAACGGGTGCAAGCCAGTTTTGCACATGCAGAACACTCGGGTTAGACTTGACGAGCCTAGCATGTATAGACATGGCCTCGGAACACGGAAGACCGAAAGGTCGAGCATGAGTCATATAGTAGATATGATCAACATGTAGATGTTCACCATTGACACCACCTCATCTCACGTGATGATCGGACTTGGGTTGGTGAATCTGGATCATGTCACGCTCGAATGACCAGAGGGATGTCAATTTGAGTGGGAGTTATAAATAATTTGATTAGGTAATAACTCACTTATCATGAACAATAGTCTAAGTTGCCTTTGCAAATTATGTTGTAGACCAATAACTGCGTTGTAGCTCCCTGTTTAATACGATCCTAGAGAAAGACTAAGTTGAAAGATATTGTAAGCAAGGATGCGGACTGGGTCCGTAGTCCGAGGAGTGTCCTCACTGCTGCACAGAAAGCTTACGTCTTTGATGCACCGCTCGATGTGCAAACCCCTACAACGTTGTCTGTGGATGTTGTGAACACCTGACAGAGACGTCCTGATGACTACTTGATAGTTTAGTGCACCATACTTTACGGCTTAGAATCGGGATTCCAATGACGTTTTGAACGCCATAGAACATATGAGATGTTCTAAGAGCTGAAATTGGGATTTCAGGCTCATGCCCGTGTTGAGAGGTATGAGACCTCTGACAAGTTCTTTTGCCAAAAAGATGGAAGAGAATAGCTCAACTAGTGAGCGTGTGCTCAGAATGTCTGGGTGCTAAAATCACTTGAACCAAGTGGGAGTTAAATCTTCCAGGTGAGATAATGGTTGACGGAATTCTCTAGACACTATCACCAAGCTGCTAGAACTTCGTGATGAACTATGACATGCAAAGGATGGTGATGATCCCGGTGCTGTTAGCGGTTCTTAGTACCGCAAAAGTAGAAATCAAGAAGGAGCATCAAGTGTTGATGGTTTAACAAGACCACTGGTTTTAAAAGGGGTAAGGGCTAGAAGGGAAACTTCATGGATGGCAAACCTGTTGTCGCTCTGATGAAGGAACCCATGGTTGAACCCAAACCTCGAGACTAAGTGCTTCTATTGTTAGGGGAACGGCCACATGGTAGCGGAACCACCCCAAATACATGGTAGATATGATAGCTGGCAACTTCAACAAAGTATATTTGATATACGTGTTATTGATGTGTACCTTAGTAGTACTCCTTGTAGCACCTGGGTATTGGATACCGGTTCAGTTGCTATTATTAGTGACTTGAAGCAAAAGCTACGGACTGAACGGAGACTAGCTAAGGACGAGGTGACGATGTGTGTTGGAAGTGTTTCCAAGGTTGATGAGATCACCATCGCACTCTTCCTCTATTTTCGAGATTAGTGTTGAACCTAGATAAATGTTATCAGGTGTCTACGTTGAGCATGAAAATGATTAGATCATGTTCATCGCAATACGGTTATTCATTTAAGTTAGAGAATAATGGTTATTCTGTTTACATGAATAATACCTTTATGGTCATGCACCCAATGGTTCGTTGAATCTCGATCATGGTAATACACACAATGATAATATTAATGCCAAAAGATGTAGAGTTAATAATGATAGTACCACTTTCTTGTGGCACTGCCGCTTAGGTCATTTTGGCATAAAATGCATGAAGAAACTCCATGCTGATGGATGTTTGGAGTCACTTGATTTTGAATCACTTGACACATGCGAGCCATGCCTCATGGGCAGGATGACTGAGATCCCGTTTTCAGGTACAATGAAACGGGCAAGTGACTTGTTGGAAATCATACATGCTGATGTATGTGATCCAATGAGAATTAAGGCGTGTGGTGGATATCGTTATTTTCTCATCTTCACTGACGATTTGAGTAGATATGGTATATTTACTTAATGAAGCAAAAGTCTGAAACGTTTGAAAGGTTCAAAAATTTCAGAGTGAAGATTAAGAATCATCATAACAAGAAGATCATGTTCCTACGATCTGATCAAGGGGATATTATCTTAATTATGAGTTTGGCAATCACTTAAGACATTGTGGAATTGTCTCGCAGTTGAAGTCCCCTGGAACACCACAGCGTAATGGTGTGTCCGGACATCGTAATCGAACCTTATGAGATATGGTGCGATCTATGATGTATCTTACCGATCTACCGCTGTTATTTTAAGGTTATGCATTAGAGACAGCTGCATTCACTTTAGATAGGGCACCATCTAAGTCCGTTGAGACGACGTCGTATGGTTTGGCTAGAAACCAAAGTTGTCGTTTTCTTAATGTTTGGGGTTGCGATGCTTATGGCTTCAGCCAGGAAAAGCTCGAACCCAAAGCGGACAAATACATCTTCATGGAATACCCACTGGTAACGGTTGGGTATACCTTCTATCTCAGATCCAAGGACAAAATGTTTGTCGCTAAGAATGGGTCCTTTCTCGAGAAGGAGTTTCTCTCGAAAGAATTGAGTGGGAGGAAGATAGAACTTGATGAGGTTGTCGAACCCTCACTTCAACCGGAGAGTAGTGCAACACAGAAAGATGTTTCTGTGGAACCTACGACAGTTGAAGAGGATACTAATGATAGTGATCATGAAGCTCCAGATCAAGTTGCTATCGAACCTCGTGGGTCGACAAGGATGTGTACTACTCCTGAGTGGTACGGTGATCCTGTCTTAGAGGTCATGTTGTTGGACAACGATGAACCTACGAACTATGGAGAAGCGATGGTGGGCCCATATTCCGACAAATGGTTAGAAGCCGATAAATCCGAGATAGGATCCATGTATCAAAACAAAGTATGGACTTTGGTGGACTTGCCCTGTGATCGACAAGCCATTAAGACAAATGGATCTTTAAGAGTAAGACGGATGTGGATGGTAATGTCACCGTCTATGAAGCTCGACTTGTGGCGAAGAGTTTTCCACAAGTTCAAGGAGTTGACTACGATGAGATTTTCTCACCCGTAGCGATGCTTAAGTCCGTCGGAATCATGTTAGCATTAACTGCATTTATGATATCTGGCAGATGGATGACAAAACAAGTTTCCTTACCAGTTTTCGTGAGGAAAGGTTGTATGTGATACAATCAGAAAGGTTTTGTCGATCCTAAGGATGCTAAAAGATATGCTAGCTCCAACGATCCTTCCATGGACTAGAGCAAGCATCTCGGAGTCGGAATATACACTTTGATGGAGTGATCAAAGTTTTTTGGGTATACAAAGTTTGGTGGAAACTTGTATTTACAATAAAGTGAGTGGGAGCACTACAACATTTCTGATAAGTATATGTGAATGACATATTGTTGATCCGAAATGATGTAGAATTTCTGGAAAGCATAAAGGGTTGTTTGAAATGAGTTTTTCAAATGAAGACCTGGATAAAGCTGCTTACATATTGGGCATCAAGATCTATACAGATAGATCAAGACGCCTGATGATACTTTCAAAAGATCACACACCTTGGCATGATTTTGAAGAAGTTCGAAATAGATCAGTCAAAGAAGGAGTTCTTACCTGAGTTGTAAGGTGTGAAGTTGAGTAAGACTCAAAGCTTGACCACGGCAGAAGAAAGAGGAAGGACGAAGGTCGTCCCCTATGGTTTTGTCATAGGCTCTATACGATATGCCATACTAAGTACCGCACCTGATGTGTGCCTTGCCACATGTCTGGCAAGAGGGTACAAAGGTGATCCAGGAGTGGATTACTAGATAGTGGTCAAAGTTATCCTTAGAGGAATAAGGAAATGTTTCTCGGTTATGGAGGTGATAAAGAGTTCGACGTAAAGAGTTACGTCGATGCAAGCTTAACACCTATCCGGATAACTCTAAGTGGAGATACCGGATACGTATAATGGAGCAACAGTTTGGAATAGCTCCAAGTGGAACGTGGTAGCAGCATCTACGATATGACATAAAGTTTTGCGAAGTACATAGGGATCTGAATGTTGCAGACCCGTTGACTACAACCTCTCTCACAAGCATAACATGATCAAACACAGAACTCATTGAGTGTTAATCACATATTGATGTGAACTAGATTACTGACTCTAGTGAACTCTTTGGATGTTGGTCACATGGCGATGTGACCTGTGAGTGTTAATCACATGGCGATGTGAACTAGATTATTGACTCTAGTGCAAGTGGGAGACTGTTGGAAATATGCCCTAGAGGCAATAATAAATTGGTTATTATTATATTTCCTTGTTCACGATAATCGTTTATTATCCATGCTAGAATGTATTGATAGGAAACTCAGATACATGTATGGATACATAGACAAACACCATGTCCCTAGTGAGCCTCTAGACGACTAGCTCGTTGATCAATAGATGGTTACGGTTTCCTAACCATGGACATTGGATGTCGTTGATAACGGGATCACATCATTAGGAGAATGATGTGATGGACAAGACCCAATCCTAAGCCTAGCACAGATCGTGTAGTTCGTATGCTAAAGCTTTTATATATGTCAAGTATCTTTTCCTTAGACCATGAGATTGTGCAACTCCCAGATACCGTAGGAATGCTTTGGGTGTACCAAACGTCACAACGTAACTGGGTGGCTATAAAGGTGCACAACAGGTATCTCCGAAAGTGTCTGTTGGGTTGGCACGAATCGAGACTGGGATTTGTCACTCCGTATGACGGAGAGGTATCTCTGGGCCCACTCGGTAGGACATCATCATAATGTGCACAATATGTGATCAAGGAGTTGATCACGGGATGATGTGTTACGGAACGAGTAAAGAGACTTGCCGGTAACGAGATTGAGCAAGGTATCGGTATACCGACGATCGAATCTCGGGCAAGTGCTATACCGATAGACAAAGGGAATCGTATACGGGATTGATTGAATCCTTGACATCGTGGTTCATCCGATGAGATCATCGTGGAACATGTGGGAGCCAACAGGGGTATCCAGATCCCGCTGTTGGTTATTGGCCGGAGAGTTGTCTCGGTCATGTCTACATGGTTCCCGAGCCCGTAGGGTCTACACACTTAAGGTTCGATGACGCTAGGGTTATAGGGAAAGTATGTACGCGGTTACCGAATGTTGTTCGGAGTCCCGGATGAGATCCCGGACGTCACGAGGAGTTCCGGAATGGTCCGGAGGTAAAGATTCATATATGGGAAGTCCTGTTTTGGTCACCGGAAAAGTTTCGGGCGATATCGGTAATGTACCGGGACCACCGGAAGGGTCCCGGGGGTCTACCAGGTGGGGCCACCAGCCCCAGAAGGCTACGTGGACTAAGTGTGGGAGGGGACCAGCCCCAAGGGGGCTGGTGCGCCCCCCCACCAAGTTCCAGGGCGCCCCAAGAGGGGAGGGGGGCAAACCCTAAGGCAGTTGGGCCCTAGGGCCCAATAGTGGTGCGCCTCCCCCTCTCTCCCCCTTGGCCGCCCCCCTAGATGGGATCTAGGGCTGGCCGCACCCTAGGGGAGGGAAACCCTAAAGGGGGGCGCAGCCCTCCCTTCCCCCTATATATATGTGAGGTTTTAGGGCTGTTTGACACACGAGAAAGTCTCCCTCTTGGTGCAGCCCTACCCCTCTCCCTCCTCGTCTCTTGCAGCGCTTGGCAAAGCCCTGCTGGAGTCCCGCGCTCCTCCACCACCACCACGCCGTCGTGCTGCTATTGGTTGGAGTTTTCCCAACCTCTCCCTCTCTCCTTGCTGGATCAAGGCGTGGGAGACGTCACCGGGCTGCACGTGTGTTGAACGCGGAGGCGCCGTCCGTTCGGCGCTAGGATCATCGGTGATTTGGATCACGACGAGTACGACTCCATCAACCGCGTTCTCGTAACGCTTCCGCTTAGCGATCTACAAGGGTATGTGGATCCAACTCTCCTCTCGTAGATGCATCTCCTAGATTGATCTTGGTGAACGTAGGAAAATTTTTGTTTCCCATGCGACGTTCCCCATCACAGTTTGCTCCTGCAGATCCTCGGGTCTGTACAGTTGAAGCAAGCGTTCCCGACAAGCCTCGCCCCGACGAGCTTGCCGGGGGACCCTCAGCTCCGGCAGAACCAGAGGTCTTTGCCGTAGAAGCTGAGGTTCCCGCAGCGGCCCTCGAGCCTTTAGTCCTTGCCGCCGAGCCCCGGGCTCCGGCATGGGCGCAGCAAATCGTCCTTTTCCTTCAAACTGGAGAACTTCCCGACAGCCCAGAAGAAATAGAGAAGATAACTAGACAGTCAAGTATGTACCAGTTCGTGGATAACGAGCTGTACAGAAGAAGACTCAATGGTGTCAGATTGAAGTGCATCTCCAGGGAAGATGGACAGAAGCTGCTGGCAGAAATACACGGAGGCATATGCGGCCACCACATTGGCGCAAGGGCACTTGCCGGGAAAGCTTTCCGGCAAGGGTTCTTTTGGCAAGAAGCCCTCCAAGATGCAACTGCACTAGTAACCAAGTGTGAAGCGTGCCAGTTCCATGCAAAGCAAATTCATCAGCCAGCTCAGGCTCTCCAAACAATCCCTTTGTCCTGGCCCTTCTCGGTCTGGGGGCTCGATATACTCGGCCCTTTCCCTCGTGCTGTCGGGGGCTTTGAGTACTTGTACGTTGCAATCGACAAGTTCACAAAGTGGCCAGAAGTGGAGCCAGTGAGAAAGGTGACAGCACAGTCAGCAGTCAGGTTCTTCAGATCGATTGTTTGCCGTTTCGGGATCCCTAACAGGATCATCACCGACAACGGTACACAATTCACTAGTCGCACCTTCATGCAGTACGTCCAAGACCTTGGCACCAAGGTCTGTTTCGCTTCTGTTGCTCACCCAAGGAGCAACGGTCAAGCGGAGAGGGCCAATGCTGAAGTGCTGCGCGGACTCAAGACAAGGACCTTTGACAGGCTACGCAGGTGCGGAAGAAATTGGATAGAGGAGCTACCGGCGGCTCTTTGGTCAATCAGAACGACACCAAGTCGAGCCACCGGACAGACACCCTTTGCTCTAGTCTATGGAGCAGAGGCAGTTCTCCCCACGGAACTCGTATACGGATCTCTTCGAGTGCTCGCTTATGATGAGCTCGAGCAAGAGCAACTGCGGCAAGATGACGCGTTGCTCCTCGAGGAGGGACGTCTCCAGGCTGCTGTACGAGCTGCTCGATACCAGCAAGCCTTGCGTCGCTACCATAGCCGCAAGGTCAAGGCCAGGAGTCTCGAGGAAGGCGACCTTGTTCTTCGGCGTGTTCAGTCCGCCAAGAATTCCAACAAGTTGACGCCGAAGTGGGAAGGCCCTTATCGGGTGAGACAAGTTACGAGGCCCGGCGCTGTCCGCCTCGAGACCGAAGAAGGCTTACCGGTGAGCAACTCCTGGAACATAGAGCATCTTCGCAAGTTTCACCCATAAGGCGCGGTTGCCGTGATCCGCTCCGGCAACCACCTTTTGTACAAGCTTTGCCGCTGTCGCATGTAACCCTTTGTACAAAGCCGGGCGCAGACCCCGTGCATCAGTAAAGTCTTTGTGTTTTTCGCACCAATTGCCTTTTGCATGCTTTTCTTCGCTATTTGCATGTTTTGTTTGGCATTTGGTGCAACACTCAAATATCCGGTAAGCATTAGCACGCCGAAAGGCCATGTACTTGTTTCCCTCTTCTTTTTCCTTCGCCTCTTAAGCAGAAGGAACGTTCCTCGCGCACAAGTTTGCCGGGGGGAAGGAGGTGGAGGGGGAACCAAGCGCTGTTCAAGAAAGAGAAGCCTTACCGGGAAGCAAGCAATATATGAAAGCTAAGTTGTTAGAATTTGACCAGTTCAAATTTTAAATTTTAGTTGTCTTCCTTGAACAATCACACTTTGTATGGAAAACCTGTGCGCGGAGGAACCTACCCCTAGCTTGCCGCACCCTTATCTTGTTTCCGAGTTCGCTCAATGATTTAAGTGAGCTGCGACAAGTGTCGCGCCCTTGCTTCGTTTCCGAGTACGCTCAGCAAGCTAAGTGTGTTGCGACTAGCCGCGGCGAGGTTGCTTGCCGGTGAGGCCTTGGCCAGCAGGCTGCTCAGAGTCCAGCACTCAGCGCTCGCGGCAAAGGCCCCTTGCCGGCAAGCTCCCCGGGAGCGTAGGGTGAAAATCATACAAAGTCAAGGATTAAGACAAGGAAGATAACATAGCACTGATTGATCAAAATGAGATAAATATCTTACAAAGGATAACTTGTCACAATGGACTAATAAGTTCATGACATCATGTGCAGAAACAAAAAGAGATAAAGATAATGGAGGCCTAATCTACGCGGTCGCCCTCCTTCCTGGAGATCTTGGCCACCTTGGCAATGATGTGGGCGACCTGCTCCTTCAAAGCCTCCGTGTTCGCGTCGGCCGGCAAGCTGCGAAGAACGTTGGTGAGGTTGATGCCCGGATTGCGGTACACGATCTTCGTCAGCACGCGCTCCAGAGTCCCCGCGCAGAGCAGGCGCGTCTCCTCGGCCAGTTGCGCGGGGATCTTATTCCGCAGATCAGCAAGGGCCGGCGCGATTCCCCTGAAGAAGAGGCTGAGCTTGGCGCTGTGTGGGAGGTTTGGATCCGGGGAGTAGATGAGGTGCTCCAGCTTCAACGCCAGCAGCTCCTGGTCGATGTTGGACGCGCAAGACACTAAGTCCTCGGTCCATACCTCAACAGTTTTGCGGAAGAGCTCGGCCGCTTTGTTGGCGCTGTCCACTAGGGTCCGCTCCTTGCGGAGCTCCTCCTTCAACTTGGTCTCCCGGGCCCGGGCAGCATCGAGTGAATCCTTCAGTGTAGAGACCTTCAACTCCAAGTCCTCGATGGAGTCCTTGGCGGTCTTCAACTCGTCGCCCCTCTAAGAAAGACGCACCTGGAGTTCTGAGTTGGTGTGGGCGTCCTTCTCGCGCTCCGTGATGAGCGCGGCAACCTTCTCCGCGCTCACCTTCAGCGCCTTCTCCAGCTGCACGACCTTGGCGGCGAGCTCCTTCTTGGCGGTTTCCGCGGCAACCGCGGCGGCTTTCGCCTCCTTCAGTTCCCCGCCGAGGGCCACCTCCCGAGCGGCAAGGTCCTCTTCATGGGAGTCGAGTTGGACCTTCCGCTGGGCGAGTTCTCCTTCTCGCCGGGACAGCTCCACCCCGGCGAGCCGCTGCTGCTCTTCAGCCTCAGCCTTCTCCAACACCCATTCCTGGTACTCGCCGGCAAGCCGCTCGCGCTCCTCCGCCACCTCGCGGAGGGCCGCCTGGTTGGCGGCGCTGAGCTCCGCCGCGCGCTTCTCCATCTCCGCGGCGGCCTTGGCGGCAAGGGCTTCCCGGGAAGCGAGCTTCGCCTGCCTGGCCCGGTAAAGGGCCAGGAGCTGGTGGAGCAGCTTCTCCTCCTCGGGCCCTTCACTCCCGCCGGGCGCCTCGACAATCTTCAGGCCCGCGGAGGCGAGGACTTCCCCGTCAAATGCCTCGCCCTCCGCGGGAGCTCGCGACGACGAACCCCACGGCATCTGGATGAAGACGCCGTTGGGGGCCTCGAGGTAGTAGCCCTGATCCTTGCTGGCGGAGGGGTCGGCGGCCGGCGTAGCACTTGATGCTCCCGCCGCCTCCGGGTCGGCGGTGCGGTCGCCGTCCCCCTCCCCGGCCGCTGCGTCCGCAGCCGGAGCGGTCTCCTGCGCGGCCGGCTCGGCGGCCCTCGCCGTGTCCTCGGCGGCGGGGACGTCGCCGCCGCCGCCCTGCGCGCCCTCCTCATCCTCGATGTTCATGACTTCCGTCTCCATCGGCTCGGGAGGAGGAGGATCTAAGAAGAAGAAGAAGAAAAAGAAGTTCAAGCAAATATCCAAAAAGAGACGAAGCCAAGAAGACAAACTACAAGACATACCTTGGCGGACGTCCTCAGCGGCGGGCTCCCTCGCCGGGGAACTATGCCTTGGTGGAGTGGCCGCCCTCGCCGGGCTGCTCGCCCTTGGCGGGGTACTCTGCCTTGGCGGAGTACCCGCCCTTGGCGGAGCACTCTCCCTTGCCGGGGAGTTCGGCCTTGGCGGGGACGGCGGGGCCTGCGGCTCCTCAATGACGGTCTCCGGGCGCTCCTGCCGTTGTGGCTCCACCTCTGCACAAGAGAAAAAAACAAGAAACATCAAGACGTTGAAAGAAGACAAAATCCCTAAGCGCATCCCGACAAGCGGAAGGATGGACCCCAGACTTACGCTGGGGGCTGCTCCTCGGAGCAGCGCTTGGGTCCGGCAGGGTTGGCTCCGGCACGTCCCCTGTTGCCGCGGTGGCCGAGCCTTCCGCGACCTCGACCACAGGCGCCTTGGCTTTCTTCACCACGCGCTGAACCAAGGTCCTGAAATCAAAGCAGCAAACAAAGTCAGCATCAACGATAGTCAAGACAAAACTCGAGAAGGTGTAAGATCTTGGATTCTTACTCCTGATCCTCCTCGTCGTCCTCGCTCAAGGCGGAGAAGTCGTACTCCACCTGGGGCGCGTCTGCACGAGGAGCGGAAGACGAAGATTCCCTCGCGCGCTTCGTGGTCCCTGGGGCTGGGGGCTGCGTAGACCCAGCCCCTGTGGTAGACGGCGCCCGAGGAGCGGGCGGAGCCGTTGCTCCGCTCCGAGAAGACCCCTGTCGGCTCGACGCCGGCCTGCGAGGCGCCTCCGTCATGGCCCGCGCGCGGGCCGCCTCTGCTGTGGCTGGTGCGCCGGTCGCCCTTGGCGCGGCTTGGCTCCCCCGGGGAGCTGCCCGGCGAGCTGGTTGTTGCCGGGGCGCCTGCGCCCTCTCCCCCGTCGCCGCCTTGCGGAGACGCTTCGGTCGGGACTGCCTTGGGCTTGCCGGGAGCGGAGAGCTCTCCGACGAGGAGAGGTCGTCGGCGTAGAGCTCCGTAGATCCGTCAGAGTCCTCGACCTCCTCCTCCTCCTCCCCGGCTGGCCCGCTAGGCCCAACGCCCTGTGCCGCGGCCTCCTTTCCCTTGGCGCCTCCGCTTCCTCCGGCGCCTCCGCTTCCCGCGGCGCCTCTGTTCCCTCCGGCAGCGCCATCCCTTGCCGCGGCCTCGGCCGCGATCCCGTGGATCCCGGAGTGCCTCAGAGAGGGGACCCCGGCGAGTGCGTCGGGAGGGAGTTGCAGCAATCTGCGGATCTCCGCCTCCTCCGCCTGGCTGGACGCATCCGCAACCTCCGCCTCCTCAGGCGTGTATCCAAAATCTCCTGCCGCTGCGGCTGCAGCGGCCTCTTCAGCCCGAGAAGCCATGTAGGCAATCTCCTGGTCGGTGGTGTCCCGCGTGTGCTCCTTGACGTCATTCTTGTTCTTCGCCACCTCCACGAGGTTGTCGTAGAAGTTGAGGACGTCGATGGGCTTGGGCAGAATCCACGTGCGGTCCACGCCGTGCGAATCGCAAGCGGGCATCATGGCCCGGAGAGGATCACAAGCTGTGCTGTTGCAGAGGGGCACCACTTCCCGGGGAGGTCTGAACCACTCAGGGTGTGCCGGGTCATATTTGAAGAGTTCCCGGACCATCCCCTTCAGCTCCAGCGTCGTGAAGTTGAAGTTTAGCCCGGGGCGCAGCCTCATTATATCCGCCGGGCCGCCGTACTCCCAGGCCGGCCTTTTCCTATCTTGGAGAGGGGCGGCGGAGGAAGTTTGCGCCTACCTCTGCAACGGACAGTTTTGCCACCCGAAGACGAAGAATCCGGATGAGCGCGATGTCGAGCTTGACGTCGTCCGAGTCTAGCTCGCTCCAGTCCCTGCCGCGCGCGATGGGCGTTGTGCGCGGCGCGGTGAAGGCCTGCGGCTCGTCCTCAACAACCCAGCACCACTCCGCGCGCCATTCCTCCCACTTGCCGCGGAGCTCCCCCGGCAAGTAGGACCCCTTCTTGTTCAGACGGAAAACCCAGGAAATTCCTCCGGAGAGGGGGGCATCGGCCTCTGCTCTAGGGGTGAAGAAGTGCCTAAAAAGCGCTACATTTGGGTGTATTCCTATGAAGTTTTCGCACATATGTGCGAAAACCGCCATTGTGAGGATGGCGTTGGGGGTGAAGTCAAGAAGATGGAGGCCGTAGGTGTGCATGATATCGCAGAAGAAATCAGAGAAAGGAGGACAAAGACCGCAGTGACAGAAAGCTGCGAAGAAGTAGTACCCGCCGGGGTAGTTGTCCTTGGCGGCGGCCGGATATGCTCGCGTGCGGGGGTGCGCCTTGGTTTCCTTGGCCCAGAACAAGTAGTACTTGTTCCAGAGCTCCCGCGCGCCGAGCCTCGGCGGGAAGACGAGGTTCTGCTTCCGGTACGCGGCGAGCTTCGCCGCTTGCTCCGACTTCTCCCTCTTGGCCTTCTCCGCCTTCGCCTTGTCGGTCTTCGGGGCCATGGCGGACGCGGCGGAAGGAGGGGGACGAAGGGCCTGGCGACGCCGGAGTGGCAGGCGACGGCTGCGGAGGTGTGGAGGCGGAGCGCAAAGGGATCTCTGGAGGAAGAAGAAGAAGCAATGAAAGCGCAAGGAGGGGAACCGCTCCTGCTTCCTCTGCTTTTATGGGGGAGTGGGGGGCGTTTCGCCCTTTTCATTGATGGAACGTGGGCACGTCCCATCCCACGACGCCGCAATCGACGCGTGCCGTTACAGGGGGGATGCGGCGGATACGGAAGTGGATTCGGCACGCTGTGGGCCGCGTGTGCCCGTGCACTGTTTTGGGCCTGGCCCAACAACGCTGGGCACCGTGTGTGGCCCAGGCCCGGGGGCTCCTGTCGGTGTACTAAGGTAGGGGTACCTCAGTACCCCAACTTGTGCACGGGCAGTTGCAGCTTCCCGCGGCAGGGTTTACCACACGCTCGCCGGAGACCTTTCTGCTCCTTATTAAACCATTCAGAAACAAAGTATACAAGACAGAAAATCGAGACCCCGGCAAGTGGAGCTTGCCGGGAAGGCCGTACCAGGCTCAAGACTGCCTCACTAGCACAAGGCCCTGGCAAGAGGAGCTTGCCAGGATGACTAGAAGACACGCCTCGGCGCTACGTGCGCCCCGGCAAGGGCCCGGGGAGCGGCAAGCTCCCGGGCCCGGCAAGATCAAGGCCCCGTCAAGGTGCTTGCCGGGAAAGTTGCACTGTGTGCCCGCGCTCCAGCTCATCGGCCCACGCGTCGCCCTGGGGCCTATCCAGGGACGCGTGGCGGATGGCTGTGCAGCCTGGGGGACACGGTGGCACTCCACGGTGGTGGATCCATCGCCGTGGCAAACGGAGACGCAAGGGCGGGAGCTTTTGGGGTCGATGGCGACGGGCATTAAATGCCCTTGTCCCCCACTGTCAAAGTAGGTATAGACCACTGTTCGCGCACTGTAGATCCACTGTTCCCGCACTGTTACAACTACCACCTCTTTTACGTTTTTACCCCTTTCTCCTACGCTGACACCTGTCGGTGACCCCTTGCACTATAAAAGGAGGCCCATGCACAACGTGGAGGGGGTTCGGAAGCTAGATCACTCATACGCTCGGTGTAGCTGCTTCTTCAAGCTCCCGAGCTCTCCAACTTAATAGACAACCAAGCAGGAGTAGGGTTTTACGCGTCTACCGCGGCCCGAACCTGGGTAAAACTGCCCGCGTGCTCGCTCCGATCTGCTCTTCGTGCTCCCTCCGCCCTCGTACCGCACAGACAAGGGGCTCCGGTCCCATAGGTGTTCGTGGCGGACAGTTTCCCTCGACAAAGATACATAAGCAACATATTCTTTACCACAATAGTTTTTAGGCTACTTTCCCATGAGCTATGTATTGCATGGTTAGTTTGCTTAGTACAGGTGGAGGTTAGCAAAAGACTGGGAGCGACCAACTAAGAGAGCAATGACGGTCATAATCATGCAGAGCGACAAAGCAATATTGAATCAGGCATGGTAGTTATATCGCTACTCAGAAACAAAAGATCATCAAGGCTTGACAGACTTTCTTTACAGTCTTAAATATGCGTGAGCATACGCCAAGTCAATCAAAATAAATTCTCGAAGGAAGATATTACTAAACCACACCACATCATAGGCAAACAAATCAAGTTGGTACTCCAATAACACATTGGGAACCCCCCCCCCCCCGGCTATTTGAGATTATCCATAAGAAAACCTGAACTACTAAGCACCATCATGCAAGTAGCATCTTTATCATAGACACATTAACCAATGCAACGGAAGCAAACTCTCTTAATGAGGTGAGCATGATAATTAAAGAGGGTTCAAGCAACCAACTAAACAAAAGCTCTTTGAAAAGATAAGCATGAATACTAAGAGCCGAGCACGATAGTAGCTATTAAAAGATAAAGAACACACACAGCATAGATAGACATGAAAATTCTATGTTATGTTCTAGGTAGAGGTGGAGCGTGTTTCTCTCCCACATAAAGGAATGCTGAGTTCCGACTCGTTATGAAAAACTAAAAAGAAAACTAAAAGCAAGACGCTCCAAGCATAGCACATAACACATGAAGTGATAAAAATATAGCGGAACGAAAGACGAACTGATAATGTTGATGGAGAAGGGGATGCACGGGGGCATCCCCAAGCTTAGACGCTTGAGTCTCCTTGAATATTTCTTGGGGGTGCACGGGAGCATCCCCAAGCTTGAGCGCTTGACACTCCTGAATTTTTTTTATCATCTTCCCTCGCACACTTGAAAACTCCCTTCATACATAACTCATCATAATCTGATTAGCGAGGTTAGTACCCTTAATAAAATAATTATACCTTGCTGGAAATAAGGATATTCTTGGAGTACTACTGTTTCTCAAGATTACCAAAATGTTTTTGCAAAGAAAAAGCAAGCTCTTGATTTGCAAAGTGAAGGAAAGGCAAAACAGGACAGAATCTGTGAAAAACAGAACAGCAGGTAGTAATTGATCTGTTCGGGATACTTCTGCAACTCAAATCAAAAAACTCAGAACAGAAGCACGAAATACAATTATATAGAGAACGCTGTCGAAAAAATTCAGACCAAAAAGATGAACTGGTGATTTTATACGAATTTTTCTATCCAAGGATAGAATCTGTTTCCTGGACAGCACCTCACAACTTTTGAACTTTCTAGCAATCAGAGGCTATACTTGGCATAAATATGAAGCAAAGATACAATGATGATGCTACAGCAGTAAACAACATCAAGACACAACAAAAGCAAAAAATTTATTCATGTGGGCTGCCTCCCAAAAGCGCTTTCTTTTATGCCTTTAAGCTAGGCATAGGACTTTAATGATGCTCTCGCAAGAATAAGAGCTGAAGAACAAAAAAGGGCATCAAGAAGCAAATGCCAAATACATTTAAGCCTAACATGCTTCCTATGCATAGGAATATTGCAATAGAATAATTCATTGAAGCACGAAGCAACTAGCATAGGAAGGCAAAACAAGCATAACTTCAAAATACTCACCATAAAGAGAGGAAACTTCTTATTATTAAGATATTTAGAACCAAGCCTCCCTCTCTCATTATAAATTCCAGTGGCATCATGGATGAACTCAACAATATAAGCATCACATAAAGCATTGTTACCATGATCCACATGCAAAAAGGTACTCTCACTCCCCACATAAGCATAATTTTTCTCATTGGTAATAATGGGAGTAGGACTATCATAAGCAACTTGAACACTATAGATTAGTTGTATATTAGGAGGGTGGTGTTCAACAAGGGAGTAATTCCCTTCATGATTATGACAAGTTTCATAAGGATAATTTCTCCATATGTCATAGGTACCTTTATAATCACTATAGATTGGAGTTATAACATCGTCATGGTAGAGAAGAGCATTATCATTGCTAGCAACTATATTTGTAAACATGTTGTCTTTATTCTTACTAGCAAGAGAATTATCAATTATCACATCACTAGTGGGGATAGGATTTGCAATCCTATCATCCCCAAGCTTAGAGCTTCCCATATCTTCACTTTCATAGTTGGTACCAAAAACATTTTCAAGATCATAAGCAGCATTATCATCATTTTCCCAATCACAATAAGTAACATGCATATCATAATCAAAATCATCTTCAATAATACTTACGGACGTATCATCAAGATGATAATTAGGGCAATAAACTTCACCTTCTTCTTTAAACTTACAACCGTTAGGATAAAAGTTGATAGGAGGAATATGCTCAGGCCAGGTTGATGCCCATTCTTCTTCCTTCTTGCTCCTCCTCCTCCTCCTCTTCTTTTTCTTCTTCTTCTCCTTAGGAGGGGGTGGTTGGAGATGAAGCTTCTCCACATATCCTGGTTTATCATTAGAAACAACAGAGGAAACTTGGGAGAAACTCTCCTTTTTATTAGCAGAAATATAAGAGACATTTTTATACTTTGGTAAAGTTCCCTCCTTTCTAATCTTACTTATGTAATCATTTTCATGGCAATTAACGACACAATAGAGATGGCAATTTTGCAAAGTGTTTTTTATTCCTATGGCATTATCATCCAGCCAAGAAGTCTTTTCTGATAACTCTTCACACATCAAAAATAACATAAGCTCATCATAAAGATCAGAGGTGATCATGTCATCACACAACCAGTTAACAGTTATGTTTTGAAAGTTCATGCATTGAAAATTAAAGTGACCCTCTGTACGGCAGAGTTCACAAGTAAAAGGATAAAGGTCACACAATTCTCTAGCAATTTCATTTAAATCTCTAACCCAAGTGATTGTTCTTTCATGCTTATGTTGCTTACAATACTTCTCTTCTTCAATCATAGGCATTTCACAAGGTCTATCCACTCCACAAAAATTAACATGCTTATATAAAACTTCATTTTTAGGAATTGGATCATGCATGTTGCAATCATCATGAACAATTTCATTTTCTTTGCAAGTCTCTTTAAAACGTTTATGATACTTGATCCAATATTCCTTAGGCATATTAAGATGTGAAGCAAAAGATTTGAGGAAATCAACAAGGAGTTGAGAATCAAGCCCAAACCTAGCACTAAACTTATTAAAACTTGTAGTTTCAACAAAGGACTTAATGCAATCATACTCATAAATTATACCTGACTCTTTACCTTTGTCGATCTCCCAATCTTCAGTGTTGCGTTGAATTCTTTCAAGGAGTTCCCATTTAGCATCAATATTTTTGTTTGTGAAAGAACCCATAGAGGAAGCATCGAGCAAATCTTTATCCTGTCGAGAGAGCCTCGCATAGAAGTTAGTAATAATAATATCTTTGGGGAGCCCATGGTTAGGAAATTTTAGCGTTAACATTTTCAGTCTCCCCCAAGCTTGAGCTATGCTCTCTCCGTCATGAGGATAAAAATTATAAACATAATTCCTATTCTCATGGACTTCATGAAGAGGATAAAACTTGGAGTGAAAGAGAGACTGGATCTCTTCCCACTCCAGCAGGTGAGAGTCATTTAGTAGCCTATACCATTCCAATGCTTTTCCTTTCAGTGACAAGGCAAATAATTTCCTCATGACAAACTCCCTCGATACACCTGCAAGCTTAAATAATGAACATAGTTGTGACAGATATAGCAAGTGTTCACGGGGACGTCTGTCTCCTGCATAACGATTAGCCAAAACATAATTGATAATACCAACCGGTATTTTATAGGGCACAATTTCAGTAGGAGGAGGAGCAACCACCACAGGTGTGGGGTGTCCTCCCGCAAGCAACGATCCAATAACAAGGTTTTCCATAAGCATAACTAGTGAAATAATAAAAAACAAGAAACAAAAAGATTTAATTGCAAGATCTAAAGATATACCTTCAAGCGCTCACCTCCCCGGCAACGGCGCCAGAAATAGCTTGATGTCTACACACGCTTCTACTCTTGTAGACTATGTTGGGCCTCCAAGCGCAGAGGTTTGTAGGACAGTAGCAATTTCCCTCTAGTGGATGACCTAAGGTTTATTGAACTCAGGGAAGTAGAGGTTGAAGATGGTCTCTCTCAAGCAACCCTGCAACTAAGATACAAGAAGTCTCTTGTGTCCCCAACACACCTAATACACTTGTTAGATGTATAGGTGCACTAGTTCGGCGAAGAGATGTTAAATGGCAAGTAATATGGATGGCAAAACAAAGTAATATAATTCTGTAATAAAAAGTGCAGCAAGCAAACAAGTGGTAAACGTGAGCACAAATGGTATTGCAATGGTGGAAACAAGGCCTAGGGTTCATACTTTCACTAGTGGCAACTCCCAACAACATTAACATAATCGAATCACATGATATTTCCCATAAAACATGCAAAGGGGACACACTCGGAGGTCATTCCTTCGTGGTCAAGAGAGGACGAGAATTATGTAGGGCTACAAAAGCACACCTCAAAGTTCGTAGTTCTCAATCTAAGGATTTCCCAATGTCACCGCGGCCATCCAAAGAGAGTCCCACAATCACCACAACATATCTAAAGGATAGTCAAAGACAAGCACCAAGAGACTCTCAATCTTCAATCAACACACAAGAGAGGAAATCACTCATGAAAATATTTATCTAATCCATGTCTAGACCGCTGTCACCTTGGTCTCGAGGATTATACTAGATAAAGACAAGTGAGAACATCAATCCAATACATAGAGGAAGGGGAAATATCATGGGATCACCCTAGATTAACATAGCCTATGATCACAACGAAGATCACATCATGGGAGAGAGAATTGACCACATAGCTACTGGTAAGAACCTCAGCCCCGAGGAGGAACTACTCCCGCATCATGGAGGGAGGAAGCAACGTTGATGGAGATGAATCCGGGGGCACTTCCCCGTCCCGGCAGGGTGCCGACGCAGGAATTCTGGTCCCCCGAAGCTTGATGGCGATGGCGGCGGAGATCGGAATCGCATCTGGAGAAAAGGGGTCCGGAATCAGGGTTTCCTCGACGGACCTTAAATATATGCCAAAGGGGGTCACCAGAGGTGGTCAGGGGTGCCCAGGCGCCCCCCCCCCCCCGGCGCGGCCCAGGGGGGCCGCGTGGGCAGGCCGCCTGGAGCCCCTGTGGGTCCCCCCCGGCTGTACTTTGGCCGCACGGTAGCTCCTGGAACGCTGATTTTTTATATATTTTTTCTGAATTTTTCCTGGCAGTTCTCGTAACGTGAAAACCTGAAATACAAAAACAGCTGAAAACAGAAACTGGCATTGGGGTGCACTGAGTTAATAGGTTAGTCCAAATATGATCAAAAGTGTATGGAAGTGTATAAATATCATAGCAATATCACCCAAAAGAGGCATGGAGCAAGCAGAAATTATAGATACGTTTTGGACGTATCACCCGCCGCCGTCGCCCTGCCTCTTCGTCGCCGTCCCCGCCGCCGTCGCCCTGCCTCTTCGTCGTCGTCCCCGCCGCCGTCGCCCTACCTCGTCGTCGCTGTCCCCGCCGACCTCGCCGTCCCCGTCTCGCCGCCGGCCGTCTGCCCTCTCGTCGTCGCCGTCCCCGTCTCGCCGCCGACCGTCGCCTTCCCCGCCGCCCGTGCCCCGACGTCGTCGCCCTGTGAGCGTCGTCGGCCCCCGATCCCCTTCCTCTGTTAGATGAATTTTCTAAATATATTAGAAAATTATAGTAATTATACAAATGTTAGATGAATTTGCACATTTGTATATAGTAATTATACAAATGTTAGATAAATTTTAAAAATGTTACTTAGTTATATACACAAATGTTAGATGAATTTTATGTTTTTATAGTTTTTTTATAGTTTTAGTGATAGAATGTAGTTGAACTAGTTGAATTAAATAGAACTAGTTTATTTTTTTAGTAAAACTAGTTTACTTTAGTAAGAACTAGCTAGTTTAGTTTATTTATAGTAAGTGCTTATTAGTTGAACTAGTTGAATTAATAGAACTAGTTTATTTTTAGTAAAACTAGTTTATTTTTAGTAGGAAACTATAGTTCAGTTTATTTATAGTAAGTGCTTATTAGTTGAACTAGTTAATAGAACTAGTTTTTATTCTTAGTAGAACTAGTTTAATTTTATAGAACTGGTTTATTATTTTAGTTCAACTAGTTTGTAGAACGAATTCTTAGTAAAATTAGTAGAACTATAGTTCATTTTTATTTATAGTAAGTGCTTAGTTGCACTAGTTGAATTAATAGAACTAGTTTATTCTTTTAGTTCAAGCAATTATTCCCGCATCGACGTCGACGATGCCTATCCCGCATCATCCTCGTCGACTCAACGGAGGCCTGCTTGATCAAAGGGGTCATGTTCGGGACTGGGCTCCGCCGGGCTGGTATTGGGAGGTGCTTCCTTCCGGTGGGCGCAACTTGATGAGGAGCCAACCCGTTGTTGACCCTAACCTTCTTTGGTGGCGGGCGCGCGGGCCAGTGACGGTGCGGAGGCTTGAGGACCCCGCGGAGGTTGTACGTCACCGTGTCAGCGAGGAGGACGAACACGTCCGTCGCTACATGGTTGCGTTGCAGGGCAGGTTCGACAATACATGGCAGGTTCTTCAGGGATCTCACTGGAGCTATGATCCTGTGATGGTACCTTCTCTTTAGGTGTCCACCGCCCGCGCCGATACCCGTCGTTCGCTAGGGTTTTAGCTTTATTAATTAATTAGTGATGCTATATGTATGATACTATTCGAGATGTATTAGTGATAATATTCGACGATGTACGGACGTAAGAGATGATTTAGTTTTGCTTATTGAATGCTCAAAGTGGAGTCCAACCAAATCTCCATGTCAATATATATGAGTCCTATAATTAAGACATTTTGATATGTTTTTGTTTATATTTTCAACCATTGAATTTTGGCATGACTTGTGCTACAATATGTAGGAAATGTCGTCGTCTGACGATGACGATAGGATCCCAGCGTGCGACTGGTGTGGCGACGACCGGGGTCAGTGCGATAGGCCACACCTGGTAGACGATCGATGCTTCAGTGTTAAGCTCGATGAGGCCTTCGATTTTGAGACGGTATGCAACACGACAAGTCTTGTTTGGTAATTAAGCATGACTTATGCTTTCTTTTCAATGCGTAATTTCCGTCTTTTACAATTCGACTAGCTTATCCAATGCCATGCAAGACGCTATGTCTTGGAGCATCTGGATTTCGAAGATCATGAACGTATGGAAACAAAGCAAATTTATCTCAGGACCCATCATGATTCTGATTTTCTTATAAAGCTATACAATTCGGAGAGTGTAGTCCATTTTGGTTGCTCAAACTGGAAAGCACTGTGCAAGGCATATGATTTTCAGGAGGGTATGTATGTCACCTTTGACCTTGGTGATGATGACGATGGCATGTGGGTCTTTGTTGATACGCTTCCAGTTCTACCTCTATGTGAGTTTCTCAAACATATTTATTAAGTAATTTATGTTGCATTGTGTCTTTCAAAATAATTGACAGCTTATTTCCATTAACAGCTTATTTCCATTCTTCAAGAAATATACGGAAGATGGTAGACAGAACCCACTACACCGATGGTGCGGAATTAACTTGTCAGAAGAAAAATCATCTTGTCTCGTTGCTTTCTGATTCTGAGCGTTACAATACCTATGCTAAAATTCCTGCACATTATGGTCAATACGTGCCACTAGTGCACGTGTTGAGCTACGGTAACATCCATGTAGATGTCATGGTAAGATTTGTGGCCGATCATCTTTTGCACAAATTCTTCTAAAACTAAACTACATTACTAACTACGAAGTTATTACTATATTTTTCAACAGAAAATCCCTTCGGATTGTGTGCCTCATCTGATGTTTCTGTTGGGGAACGTAGTATTTTAAAATTTTCCTACGATCACGCAAGATCTATCTACTAGATGCATAGCAACGAGAGGGGGGAGTGTGTCTACGTACCCTCGTAGACCGGGAGCGGAAGCGTCAAGTGACGCGGTTGATGTTGTCGAACTTCTTCGCGATCCAACCGATCAAGCACCGAAAGTACGGCACCTCCGCGTTCAGCACACGTTCAGCTTGATGACGTCCCACGAGCTCTTGATCCAGTTGAGCTTCACGGGAGAGTTTCGTTAGCACGACGGCGTGGTGACAGATATGATGTATTCACCGGCGCAGGGCTTCGCCTAAGCACTGCAACGGTATGACCGAGGTGTGTTTCTGTGGAGGGGGGCACCGCACACGGCTAAAACAATTCAACTTGTGTGTCTTTGGGTGCCCCCTGCCCCCGTATATAAAGGAGCAAGGGAGGAGGGCCGGCCGGCCTCCTATGGTGCGGCTAGGGCAATCCTACTAGGAATAGGATTGCAATCCTATTCCTAGTAGGAGTCCATCAAGAAGGAAGAGAGGGAAAGGAAAAGAGGGAGAGGTGGCGCCACCTCAATTCTAGTCCAACTAGGATCCCTAGGTGGGGCGCCGGCCAGCCTCTATGGGCTGCCTCTCTCTTTTCCTTAAGGCCCACTATGGACCATCCCCCCTCGTAGGGGGTTCCGGTAACCCCCTCCGGCAATCCAGTTAAATCCGAAACTTTTCCGGAACACTTCCGGTGTCCGAATATAGTCGTCCAATATATCAATCTTTATGTCTCAGACATTCCGAGACTCCTCGTCATGTCCGTGATCTCATCCGGGACTCCGAACTACCTTCGGTACATCAAAACTCATAAACTCATAATACTGATCGTCATCAAACGTTAAGCGTGCGGACCCTACGGGTTCGAGAACTATGTAGACATGACCGAGACTCATCTCCGGTCAATAACCAATAGCGGAACCTGGATGTTCATATTGGCTCCTACATATTCTACGAAGATCTTTTATCGGTCAAAACCGCATAACAACATACGTTGTTCCTTTTGTCATCGATATGTTACTTGCCCGAGATTCGATCGTCGGTATCTCCATACCTAGTTCAATCTCGTTACCGGCAAGTCTCTTTACTCGTTCCGTAACACATCATCTCGTGACTAACTCATTAGTCTTTTGCTTGCAAGGCTTATTGTGATGTGTGTTACCGAGAGGGCCCAGAGATACCTCTTCGACACTCGGATTGACAAATCCTAATCTTGATCTATGCCAACACCACGAATACTTTCGGAGACACCTGTAGAGCATCTTTATGATCACCCAGTTACGTTGTGATGTTTGATAGCACACAAGGTGTTCCTACGGTATTCGGGAGTTGCATAATCTCATAGTCATAGGAACATGTATAAGTCATGAAGAAAGCAATAGCAGTAAAACTAAACGATCATAGTGCTATGCTAACGGATGGGTCTTGTCCATCACATCATTCTCCTAATGATGTGATACCGTTGATCAATTGACAACTCATGTCTATGGCTAGGAAACATAACCATCTTCGATCAATGAGCTAGTCTAGTAGAGGCATACTAGGGACACTCTGTTTTGTCTATGTATTCACACATGTACTAAGTTTCCGGTTAATACAATTCTAGCATGAATATAAGACATTTATCATGATATAAGGAAATATAAAATAACAACTTTATTATTGCCTCTAGGGCATATTTCCTTCAGTCTCCCACTTGCACTAGAGTCAATAATCTAGTTCACATAGCCATGTGATTTAACACCGATAGTTCACATCGTTATGTGATTAACACCCATAGTTCACATCGCCATGTGACCAACACCCAAAGGGTTTACTAGAGTCAATAATCTAGTTCACATCGCTATGTGATTAATACCCAAGAGTAATAAGGTGTGATCATGTTTTGCTTGTGAGAGAAGTTTAGTCAACGGGTCTGTCACATTCAGATCCGTATGTATTTCGCAAATTTCTATGTCTACAATGCTCTGCATAGAGCTACTCTAGCTAATTGCTCCCACTTTCAATACGCATCCAGATTGATACTTAGAGTCATCTGGATTTAGTGTCAAAGCTTGCATCGGCGTAACCCTTTACGACGAACTCTTTATCACCTCCATAATCGAGAAATATTTTCTTAGTCATCCAGTTACTAAGGATAATTTTGACCGTTGTATAGTGATCTACTCCTGGATCACTATTGTACCCCCTTGACAAACTCATGGCAAGGTACACAACATGTTTGGTACACAGCATGGCATACTTTATAGAACCTATGGCTGAGGCATAGGGAATGACTTTCATTCTCTCTATATTTTTCTGCCGTGGTCTGGCTTTGAGTCTTACTCAACTTCACACCTTACAAGTCAGGCAAGAACTCCTTCTTTGACTGATCCATTTTGAACTACTTCAAAAATCTTATCAAGGTATGTACTTATCAAAAGTCTTATCAAGCATCTTGATCTATCTCTATAGATCTTGATGCCCAATATGTAAGCAGCTTCACCAAGGTCTTTCTTTGAAAAACTCCTTTCAAACACTCCTTTATGCTTTCCAGAAAATTCTACATCATTTCCGATCGACAATATGTCATTCACATATACTTATCAGAAAGGTTGTAGTGCTCCCACTCACTTCTTGTATATGCAGGCTTCACCGCAAGTCTGTATAAATCTATATGCTTTGATCAACTTATCAAAGCGTATATTCCAACTCCGAGATGCTTGCACCAGTCCATAGATGGATCTCTGGAGCTTGCACATTTTGTTAGCACCTTTAGGATTGACAAAACTTTCTGGTTGCATCATATACAAGTCTTCTTTAATAAATCCATTAAAGAATGCAGTTTTGTTATCCATTTGCCAGATTTCATAAAATGTGGCAATTGCTAACATGATTCGGACAGACTTAAGCATCGCTACGGGTGAGAAAGTCTCATCATAGTCAACTCCTTGAACTTGTCGAAACCCTTTCGCATCAAGTCGAGCTTTGTAAACAGTAACATTACCGTCTGCGTCGGTCTTCCTCTTGAAGATCCATTTATTTTCGATGGCTTGCCAATCATCGGGCAAGTCAACCAAAGTCCACACTTTGTTCTCATACATGGATCCCATCTCAGATTTCATGGCCTCAAGCCATTTTGCGGAATCTGGGCTCATCATCGCTTCCTCATAGTTCGTAGGTTCATCATGGTCCAGTTACATGACTTCCAGAACCGGGTTGCCGTACCACTTTGATGCGGAATGAACTCTGGTTGATCTACGAAGTTCAGCAGAAACTTGGTCTGAAGTTTCATGATCATCATCATTAGCTTCCTCACTAATTGGTGTAGGAATCACTTGGAACTAGTTTCTGTGATGTTCCACTTTCCAATTTGGGAGAAGGTACAATTACCTCATCAAGTTCTACTTTCCTCCCACTCACTTCTTTCGAGAGAAACTCCTTCTCTAGAAAGGATCCACTCTTAGCAACAAAGACCTTGCCTTCGGATCTGTGATAGAAGGTGTACCCAATAGTTTCTTTTGGGTATCCCATAAAGATTTACTTCTCCGATTTGGGTTCGAGCTTATCATGTTGAAACTTTTTCACATAAGCATCGCAGTCCCAAACTTAAAGAAATGACAGCTTAGGTTTCTCGTCAAACCACAGTTCATACGGTGTCATCTCCACGGATTTAGATGGTGCCCTATTTAACGTGAATGTAGCTGTCTCTAATGCATAACCCCAAAAGCGATAGTGGTAGATCGGTAAGAGACATCATCGATCGCACCATATCTAATAAAGTACGGTTATGACGTTCGGACACACCATTACACTGTGGTGTTCCATGTGGCGTGAGTAGTGAAATTATTTCACATTGTTTTTACTGAAGGCCAAACTCGCTAACTCAAATATTTTACCTCTACGATCATATCGTAGAAACTTTTATTTTCTGTTACGATGATTCTCCACTTCACTCTGAAATTCTTTGAACTTTTCAAATGATTCAGACTTGTGCTTCATTAAGTAGATATACCCATATCTGCTCAAATCATCAGTGAAGGTCAGAAAATAACGATACCCGCCGCGAGCTTCAACACTCATTGGCCCACATACATCAGTATGTATGATTTCCAACAAATCTGTTGCTCGCTCCATAGTTTCGGAGAACGGAGTTTTAGTCATCTTGCCCATGAGGCATGGTTCGCAAGCACCAAGTGATTCATAATCAAGTGATTCCAAAAGTCCATCACTATGGAGTTTCTTCATGCGCTTTACACCAATATGACCTAAACGGCAGTGCCACAAATAAGTTGCACTATCATTATTAACCTTGCATCTTTTTGGCTTCAATATTATGAATATGTGTATCACACGATCGAGATCGAACAAACCATTTTCATTGGGTGTATGACCATAGAAGGTTTTATTCATGTAAAAAGAACAACAATTATTCTCTAACTTACATGAATAACCGTATTGCAATAAACATGATCAAATCATATTCATGTTAACACAAACACCAAATAACACTTATTTAGGTTCAACACTAATCTCGAAAGTATAGGGAGTGTGCGATGATGATCATATCAATCTTGGAACTACTTCCAATACACATCGTCACTTCATCCTTTAACTAGTTTCGGTTCATTATGCAACTCCCATTTCGAGTTACTACTCTTTAGCAACTAAACCAGTATCAAATACCGAGGGGTTGCTATGAACACTAGTAAAATACACATCAATAATCTGTATATCAAATATACCTTTGTTCACTTTGCCATCCTTCTTATCCGCCAAGTATCTAGGGCAGTTCCACTTCCAGTGACTATTTCCTTTGCAGTAGAAGCACTTAGTTTCAGGCTTGAGTTTAGCTTTGGGTTTCTTCATGGGAGTGACAACTTGCTTGTCATTTTTCTTGAAGTTCCCTTTCTATCCCTTTGCCCTTTACTTGAAACAAGTGGTCTGGTTAACCATCAACACTTGATGCTCTTTCTTGATTTCTACCTTCGCCGATTTCAGCATCGTGAAGAGCTCGGGAATTACTTTCGTCATCCCTTGCATATTATAGTTCATCACGAAGTTCTACTAACTTGGTGATAGTGTCTAGAGAACTTTGTCAATTACTATCTTATCTGGAAGATTAACTCCCACTTGATTCAAGCAATTGTACTACCCAGACAATCTGAGCACATGCTCACTGGTTGAGCTATTCTCCTCCATCTTGTAGGCAAAGTACTGTCAGAGGTCTTATACCTCTCGACACGGGCATGAGTATGAAATACGAATTTCAACTCTTGGAACATCTCATATGCTTCGTGGTGTTTCAAAACGTTTTTGAAGTCCCGGTTATAAGCCGTAAAGCATGGTGCACTAAACTATCAAGTAGTCATCATATCGAGCTTTTGTCAAAACGTTCATAACGTCTACATTTGCTCCTGCAATAGGTCTGTCACCTAGCGGTGCATCAAGGACATAATTCTCTGTGCAGCAATGAGGATAATCCTCAGATCACGGAACAATTCCGCATCATTGCTACTAACATCTTTCAACTTAGTTTTCTCTAGGAACATATAAAAAAATAAACGGGGAGCAACATTGTGAGCTATTGATCTACAACATAGATATGCTAATACTACGGGGACTAAGTTCATGATAAATTAAAGTTCAATTTAATCATATTACTTAAGAACTCCCACTTAGATAGACATCCCTCTAGTCATCTAAATGATCAAGTGATCCAAATCAACTAAACCATGTCCGATCATCACGTGAGATGGAGTAGTTTCAATGGTGAACATCTTATGTTGATCATATCTACTATATGATTCACGCTCGACCTTTCGGTCTCTAGTGTTCCGAGGCCATATCTGCATATGCTAGGCTCGTCAAGTTTAACCCGAGTATTCTGCGTGTGCAAAACTGGCTTACACCCGTTGTATTTGAACGTAGAGCTTATCACACCCGATCATCACGTGGTGTCTCGGCACGACGAACTTTCGCAACGGTGCATACTCAGGGAGAACACTTATACCTTGAAATTTAGTAAGGGATCATCTTATAATGCTACCGTCGTTCTAAGCAAAATAAGAAGCATAATAAGATAAACATCACATGCAATCAAAATATGTGACATGATATGGCCATCATCATCTTGTGCTTTTGATCTCCATCTCCAAAGCACCTTCATGATCACCTTCGTCACCGGCGCGACACCTTGATCTCCATCGTAGCATCGTTGTCGTCTCGCCAACTATTGCTTCTACGACTATCGCTACCGCTTAGTGATAAAGTAAAGCAATTACATGGCGATTGCATTTCATACAATAAAGCGACAACCATATGGCTCCTGCCAGTTGCCGATAACATTACAAAACATGATCATCTCATACAAAACCATATAAATCATCATGTCTTGACCATATCACATCACAACATGCCCTGCAAAAACAAGTTAGACGTCCTCTACTTTGTTGTTTTAAGTTTTACGTGGCTGCTACGGGCTTAGCAAGAACCGTTCTTCCCTACGCATATAAAACCACAACGATGTTTCGTCAAGTATGTGCTGTTTTAACCTTCACAAGGACCGGGCGTAGCCACACTTGATTCAGCTAAAGTGAGAGAGACAGACACCCGCCAGTCACCTTTAAGCAACGAGTGCTCGTAACGGTGAAACCAGTCTCGCGTAAGCGTACGCGTAATGTCACTCCGGGCCGCTTCATCTCACAATACCGCCGAAGCAAAGTATGACATGCTGGTAAGCAGTATGACTAGTATCGCCCACAACTCATTGTGTTCTACTCGTGCATATCATCTACGCATAGACCTGGCTCATGATGCCACTGTTGGGGAACGTAGTATTTTAAAATTTTCCTACGATCAAGCAAGATCTATCTACTAGATGCATAGCAACGAGAGGGGAGACTGTGTCTACGTACCCTCGTAGACCGGGAGCGGAAGCGTCAAGTGACGCGGTTGATGTTGTCGAACTTCTTCGCGATCCAACCGATCAAGCACCGAAAGTACGGCACCTCCGTGTTCAGCACACGTTCAGCTTGATGACGTCCCACGAGCTCTTGATCCAGTTGAGCTTCACGGGAGAGTTTCGTCAGCACGACGGCGTGCTGACAGATATGATGTATTCACCGGCGTAGGGCTTCGCCTAAGCACTGCAACGGTATGACCGAGGTGTGTTTCTGTGGAGGGGGGCACCGCACACGGCTAAAACAATTCAACTTGTGTGTCTTTGGGTGCCCCCCTGCCCCCGTATATAAAGGAGCAAGGGAGGAGGGCCGGCCGGCCTCCTATGGTGCGGCTAGGGCAATCCTACTAGGAATAGGATTGCAATCCTATTCCTAGTAGGAGTCCATCAAGAAGGAAGAGAGGGAAAGGAAAAGAGGGAGAGGTGGCGCCACCTCAATCCTAGTCCAACTAGGATCCCTAGGTGGGGCGCCGGCCAGCCTCTATGGGCTGCCTCTCTCTTTTCCTTAAGGCCCACTATGGACCATCCCCCCTCGTAGGGGGTTCCGGTAACCCCCTCCGGCAATCCAGTTAAATCCGAAACTTTTCCGGAACACTTCCGGTGTCCGAATATAGACGTCCAATATATCAATCTTTATGTCTCGGACATTCCGAGACTCCTCGTCATGTCCGTGATCTCATCCGGGACTCCGAACTACCTTTGGTACATCAAAACTCATAAACTCATAATACCGATCGTCATCAAACGTTAAGCGTGCGGACCCTACGGGTTCGAGAACTATGTAGACATGACCGAGACTCATCTCCGGTCATTAACCAATAGCGGAACCTGGATGTTCATATTGGCTCCTACATATTCTACGAAGATCTTTTATCGGTCAAAACCGCATAACAACATACGTTGTTCCTTTTGTCATCGGTATGTTACTTGCCCGAGATTCGATCGTCGGTATCTCCATACCTAGTTCAATCTCGTTACCGGCAAGTCTTTTTACTCGTTCCGTAACACATCATCTCGTGACTAACTCATTAGTCTTTTGCTTGCAAGGCTTATTGTGATGTGTGTTACCGAGAGGGCCCAGAGATACCTCTCCGACACTCGGAGTGACAAATCCTAATCTTGATCTATGCCAACACCACGAATACTTTCGGAGACACCTGTAGAGCATCTTTATGATCACCCAGTTACGTTGTGACGTTTGATAGCACACAAGGTGTTCCTACGGTATTCGGGAGTTGCATAATCTCATAGTCATAGGAACATGTATAAGTCATGAAGAAAGCAATAGCAGTAAAACTAAACGATCATAGTGCTATGCTAACGGATGGGTCTTGTCCATCACATCATTCTCCTAATGATGTGATCCCGTTGATCAAATGACAACTCATGTCTATGGCTAGGAAACATAACCATCTTTGATCAATGAGCTAGTCTAGTAGAGGCATACTAGGGACACTCTGTTTTGTCTATGTATTCACACATGTACTAAGTTTCCGGTTAATACAATTCTAGCATGAATAAAAGACATTTATCATGATATAAGGAAATATAAAATAACAACTTTATTATTGCCTCTAGGGTATATTTCCTTCAGTTTCAGAATGGTCGCCTCAATGTTATGAGCTTATTCCCGTACTCGTCAGGTCATCATCCTACACATAACTGTCCATACAGGATTTCTAAATCCAATGAAGACTTGACAATCAAAGATTGGAAGAAATGTATGGTCAGTCGTAGGCAGCTATATGGAAGTGACATTGTGCGAAAGCCAAGAATTGGAGACATGATAATCTGAATTCTCCATAATGGAGAGTCAGGGCCTATCTTATTTTATGCTATTTCACCTTAGAGAGGGTGTACTTAATTAAGTCTGGCTACTTATGATCATGTGCTAAGAAGTTGTTAGATGACTATGATGATGATGATAAGCATGACTTGTTATTATGACAACGAGTAGAAGTTGTGAGATGACGATGATGATGGGTACGACTTTTTTATTATGACAACGACGATGACGATTTATTATTAATTATGATGATGCATTGTTATATGAGCATACACGGAGACAAGAGAGGACACTTCTCTCTATTTAGCTAGCTAACACAATATATGAAACGCCTAAGTTAACCATAAAAAACCCACAAAACCCCCCTCCTTCAGAAAAAAAAAACATAGACCCTAACCCCTGAAGTGCTGACGCGTCGAAGCTTATTTGTCCCGGTTGGTGCTACAAACCGGGACAAAAGGCCCCCTGCCAGCGCAAGCCGCAACTGCCACGTGGTGGGCCATTAGTCCCGGTTGGTATAGGAACCGGGACTAATGGTCTAGGGCATTTGTATCGACCGTTTAGTCCCGGTTCCCCATCCGGGACAAATGGCCCTGACGAACCGGGACAAATGGCCCTTTTTGCACTAGTGTATAATCAAAGCCCCAAACATCAAAAGGTTCAATAACAAGTGAATAATTCACAGGCATTTCTTGATGTCTACTAATATTACCAATTCTTTGACATTCATCACATGATAAGACAAACTTACGGGCATCCTTGAAGAGAGTAGGCCAGTAAAAACCGGATTGCAATACCTTGTGTGCAGTTATGTCTCCCGCATGGTGTCCTCCGTAAGCTTCGGAGTGGCACTTGCGTAGGATATGTTCCTGTTCTTGCTCAGGCACACAACGTCTAATAATACCGTCTACTCCTTCTTTATAAAGATGTGGGTCATCCTAGAAGTAATGTCTAAAATCATAGAAGAACTTTTTTCTTTTGCTGGTATGTGAGGCTAGGAGATATAAACTTAGCAACAATCTAATTAGCATAATCAGCATACCAAGGAGCAGTACGAGAAGTACTTATGACAGCTAGTTGTTCATCAGGAAAGCTATCATCAATAGGTTGTGGGTCATCAAGTATATTCTCTAACCTAGACAAGTTATCTGCTACGGGGTTCTCAACTCCCTTTCTATCAATAATATGCAAGTCAAATTTTTGCAGCAAGAGAACCCATCTAATAAGTCTAGGTTTAGCATCTTTCTTTTCCATAAGGTATTTGATAGCAGCATGATCAGTGTGAATAGTTACTTTAGAATCAACGATGTAGGGTCTACACTTATCACAAGCAAACACAACTGCTGAAAATTCTTTCTCAGTGGTAGCATAATTTCTTTGGGCACTATCTAGAGTTTTACTAGCATACTAGATAACATTCAATTTCTTATCAACTCTTTGCCCTAGAACTGCTCCTACAGCATAATCACTAGCATCGCACATAATCTCAAAGGGTAAATTCCAGTCAGGAGGCTGGACAATAGGTGCAGAGATCAATGCTTTCTTAAGTATTTCAAATGCTTCTAGACAGTCATCATCAAAGACAAAAGCAATATTTTTCTGTAAAAGATTAGTCAGAGGCCTGGAGATTTTGGAGAAGTCCTTAATGAACCTCCTATAAAACCCGGCATGACCAAGGAAACTTCGTATACCTTTGATATCCTTAGGGCATGGCATCTTTTCAATAGCATCAACTTTAGTTTTGTCAACTTCAATACCTCTTTTAGAAATTTTATGTCCCAAGACAATGCCTTCGTTAACCATAAAGTGGCACTTCTCCCAATTCAAGACCAGATTAGTGTCTTCACATCTCTGCAAAACTCGATCAAGGTTGCTTAAGCAGTCATCAAAAGAAGTTCCGTAAACGGAGAAATCATCCATGAATACCTCAACAATCTTTTCACAAAAATCAGAGAATATAGCCATCATGCATCTTTGAAAGGTAGCAGGTGCATTACATAAACCAAAAGGCATACGTCTATAAGCAAAGGTACCGAAAGGACAAGTGAAGGTGGTCTTCTCTTGATCCCTTTTGACGCAAGTATTTGAGAGAAACCAGAATAACAATCTAGAAAGCGGAAATGAGTATGTTTGGATAACCTTTCTAGCATTTGATCAATAAATGGTAAGGGGTAATGATCTTTCTTAGTAGCCTTATTTAACTTACGGAAATCAATTACCATCCTATAACCTGTAACTATCCTTTGCGGGATCAATTCATCTTTATCATTAGGGACGACAGTCATACCTCCTTTCTTAGGAACGCAATGGATAGGACTTACCCACTGGCTATCAGCAATGGGGTAGATAATACCTGCCTCTACAAGCTTTAGAATTTCCTTCCTTACCACTTCTTTCATCTTAGGATTTAATAGTCGCTGATGATCGATAACTGGTTTAGCATTTTCTTCCAATTTTATCTCGTCTTGACATATAGTGGGACTAATGCCCTTAAGATCATCCAGAGTATATCCAATAGCAGCTCGGTGCTTCTTCAGAGTTTTCAATAATCTTTCTTCTTCCTGCTCTGAAAGGTTAGCACTAATAATAACATGATATATCTTCTTTTCATCAAGATAAACATACTTAAGATTATCAGGTAAAGGTTTAAGTTCAAACACGGGATCACCCTTGGGTGGAGGAGGATCCCCTAGGATGTCAATAGGTAAGTTGTTTTTCAATACGGGTCCCTGTTTAAAGATTATTTCATCTATCTCCCTTCTCTCATTCATATGTATATCATTTTCATGGTCTAGCAAGTATTGCTCTAAAGGATCATTAGGTGGCACGACAATAGAAGCAAGACCAATAATTTCACTGGGTGGTGCCTTTTCAAGGGGTTGTCTACGGAATTTAGCAAAGTTAAAATCATGAGACGTATCCCCTAATCCAACAGTAACAATATCTTTCACATAGTCTACCTTGGCATTAACGGTATTCAAGAAGGGTCTACCAAATATAATGGGGAAGAATGCATCTTGTGGGGAACTAAGAACAAGAAAGTCAGCAGGGTATTTAACCTTCCCACACAAGACTTCAATATCTCTAACAATCCCAACTGGTGAAATAGTATCTCTATTAGCAAGCTTAATAGTAACATCAATCCCCTCTAACTCAACATGTGCAATATCATGCATGATTTCGTTATACAAGCCAAGAGGAATAATACTCGCACTAGCACCTACGTCACATAAACCATGATAGCAATGATCTCCTATCTTAACAGAGATGACAGGCAAGCCTACAACAGGTTTATGTTTAGTCCTAGCATTGGGTTTGGCTATTCTAGCATACGCTTCTTGGAGATAAATAACATGTCCAGCTAAATCTTCCACCAAGAGATCTTTAACCATAGCAACACTAGGTTCAACTTTAATTTGCTCAGAGGGTGTAGGTGTTCTAGTATTACTCTTACGAACTACAGTTGAAGCTTGAGCATGATCCTTTATCCTAACAGGGAAAGATGGTTTCTCAATATAAGCAGCGGGAATAACAGGGTCAACATTATAAGTGATAGTCTTTTTTTCAAATTTAATAGGTTTGACTACTTTTACTTCAACTAGCATAGTGGCCCGCTCGATGCGCGGGCTAGAACATTTTAATTCCTGATAATGAAAACATATTATTTGATTTGTCTACAGAAAAATTGGGAGTATGTGATGACATTTACAAATATAAGATTTTTGTGAACATATTTTTTCTTATGTATTTTTGGTTTTCACATATAAATATATGTTATCCCTTTATCATTTAGCAGCTTATTATGCATGTCATTTTTTTATGTATCTCCTTGAGCAAATTATGTTTTGTGTCGCTTTTATCGCATTTCGATCAGGTTTCATTGACCGCCGACATCCATATGGAAGTGATGAGCCAGCACCGGTCCAAAGAGAGTGTGAGTTTCTTGGGGGTGGTGTTGTCCCCAAGCACTTAACTGGACATGTTAGTCAGTTTCCAAAAGCTAGGCAGCGTAAAACTTCATTCCAACCTCGACATCGGCATCCCAGCTTTGTTTTCAACCTTATATTGTAGACATAATATGATGGAGTTGCTGCAAAATAAAAATAGCTATGTTGTTCCATGGGATAAAAAGATAAATGGGTAAATCATGTTTAAGTTATTAACATGATCTCTACATACACTTTATCTACGTCAGCAGCCAATTACCTCATATGGTACATGATATTTGTCAGATGTGTTCTCAGATCGTCCGCACACTAAGATATGTATTTATATGTATTTAGGACAGTATAACGGCACTTAATCCCAGCCCTCTCACGCATTTGGAGATTTTGGCCGTCAGATCTTGCACCAGACTCGTTTCTGGCCGTTGGATGCGAACGTGGTCGCAGCCTGGGCCTGCTGTCCTAAGGAGCAGCTACTCCGGTGGCTGTTTTGGGCTACTGTGGTTGATTGGGCTGGTGTTGGGTCATGTGGCCCATTCTATGCGCGACGCGTGCCCAACCTGCTCTCTTCCCCAATCTAGCCTCTCTCACGATCGTCTCTCACCAGGCAAGCGCCACGCAAACCCTAGCCATCCCAGCCGCCGCCGACTCCTGTAGCTCATCGCTCCACGCCGATGAATTCCCGCATCCCACCGTCAACTCCACCGCCAACCCCGCCACTTCTCATTACCTTCCCACTTCCCTCTGTGGCCATGTCACCAACTCGCTGTCGCCTTCTATCCTCCTTGCCGTGGCCATAGATTCTCTTCTCTCCTCCTTGCCCAGTAGTTCACTTGGCGCCCTTTCTCGCTCCACCCCCTCCGCTTCATCTCTGTCTTCAGCGACCATGCTGTATGGGCAGCGCAAGCATGTCCGCGACTCAGGTCGCCGTCTCAAGCCCCTATGGAGCGCTTGCCTCGTGTTCTTTTTGTGTTTTTTACTACTGAATTCTTGAATTCTTGTTCATGCAGGAATTTGGGGATCGAGCTGCTAATTACCTCGTCTTCTAGAAAATTTGATCTGGTGAGCAGAACAATCGCTGGAAGATCAACCAGTTATTTGTGGTAGACAAAACTAACTACTATTTACAACTTGATTGAAACATTGGGTGTAAGCTTGATTATTTACACAGCAATGAGCACTCCTCCGTTCCCTCAACTTCTAACAAAAATTGGCTATTGTTAAGCCTGATTTGTCTTTTACATAATCTTCTGTCAGTTTCAGTTCAGAAGTGTTTGTTGTGCCCTTTACCTATTGAAGAAACACGATTACGGAAATCACAGTCCATCCATACATTTCGGTAGGCAAATAGTTCAGTTCAGGATCATGATGATGACTTTTTCTTATTTTCAGTTCATGATAAGTTTTTCTTACTTCCAGTTTACAGATTATTATCCACATTAGCAAACCTGGGGTCTTCCTACTGTTCCTTTTTAATGGTGTCTCTTACTGTGCTTCACTAGCCTGTATGTTTATTTTCATTTTTTTTACAATGCGGATGTTGATGATTCAATCTATATAACAGATTTTAAGTTGGATTCGGGTTTATAACACATAGTGTGCCTCTTTGGCCTGTTGTTAGTATTGCCATGTATGGTATATCGTTTAACTCAAAGTTAATAATATGTTGCAGCTGACGCAGCTTGATATTAGAGCAATAATGAAAGCCTTCACATCTGCTTACGTGGTTGCACTGCTTATGCAGGACACTGTTTATCAGGTGGCATCTCTCATATACTAATACATTTTTATCTGAGAAGATGAGCCTGTTTTGCTATGGTTTGAAGCTATAAATTTTGTTGAAAAGGGACTGTATTTAATTATTAGTTGCGGCATAGGTGTGAACTAGCTACTCGATGTAGAAATAGCAATTATATTGCAGCTTCCATTTCTTTTTGGTTTTTTTCAAGTTAGCATGCCTCTTACGGTCTTATGTGCATTTCCAGGTGCAATTCTAAGGCTTTATGGATCTGGACGAGTTGGTGTGACAATGGTCGAGGAAGTGATGGCGTACTCTCATCTCACGCGTTGACCAATACCAGAGGATGTGAGTTCTCTCAATATCTGTTTTTCCTTAGGTGGTTAATTCTACTCATATGTAACATGTTTTTTTTCTTTCAGTTTGTAACCACTGCTGCACTGCCCTTTCTACAGTTCTCCCACCTTAGTAATATTATTTTCTTTTAGGTTTGCAAGGATTCTATATTTCACGTAATTTGATGCACACTACTACCTCTGCACTCTGTGACTTATCTTCACCACGACACAGTTCTAAGCACTTCTCAAAGTATGCATATTGACACTTTGTACAGCTTGAGAGTTGGGGGCTGCTTCAGGATCTGCTTCAGGATCCACATTTTTTGCGTGAGCATGGTTGTAGTCATGGTTCATTTTCCAGTTTGGTTTGTCTATACCGAATTGAAATATTGTTCAAAATACCAGTTTGGTTAGTCTGTTGTTGCTGCATCTTCTCTTCTCATGAAGATATGTACAATGCTAATTCCCAGTTTCCAAACCTTATCTAATGTTTTCACACTTCATTTTTTCTCAAATATTTATATTGTTCTTTCTGCATGATGGATGGACACAAACACACCTTATGTTATTGGTGCAGCGCTGCCGGAGGCCATGCAAATTCTATAGCACCTGATTATCCAGTTTTGACATAGACGGACATGGATTCCCAAAGCATTATAGTCAAAATCAAGGAGATGAGAGAATCGAGAAACATGGACGAACATGGATTCCCAAAGCAAACTAGAAAATTGAGGAACATGTGATTAGATAAGACACCGGGGAGTAGAAATTAGAACCATCAAACAACCAAAATCAGAATCAGGAGGAGAGAAGGCGTTGGGACAACTTCCTTGCATTTTTCACCACAAGTTTGCAACCTATTTTTTCATATGGAAATGACTTGTGGCGCATTTTATTGAATATCAAAGTGAGTTGCATTGTTGAACACTGAAGGCAAAAGCATTAGGATTTTCTATTGTCACACCACGACGCTTTACACTTGACAAGCTTCCTCGCCTATCTGTGCTTTGATTTCTAACGATGATATATATGCTGCCCATAGAGAATGGCTAAAGTAGTTACATTGATGTACAATGTTTTCCTGGGTCATGTTATAAATTGCATTTTCTCGGTTCATCTCGGACCATTCTATTTTCATAATTGTATTTATTACAAATGAATACTTATATCTCCTTTACATGCTGTATCTCTAAATTTTCTTATGTAACTTACGTTTCATAGTGCTTTATATTTCTGGAATCACCAACCATTTTATTGTGAAAATGGACGGGCACATCAACGCGTGCCCATCATGATCTAGTATTACATTATGACTTCCTCCATCTCAACAGCAAAATAAATATCTTCCACGATGATCGTCTCTATACTATCACTGTCATATGATAGCAAAATGAAAGAGTCAGATACAAAGATACAATACTGAAAAAGAAACAAAAAAAACATTTTAAGAAATTGTAGTTTTCATAACCTGTGTGGATGCATAATTATTAAAAAAAGGCTGATAAGAACCGAAATTTTTCACCCACAAAAAAAAACTAAATTTTTTGCGTGTATCATTTCTTAAATGCTAAAGTTAAGCTCTTACATTTTGGGCGGACAAGTTGTTAATCCGGATGAAAAATATATTGTATGTACAACATCAAATCAGTGTCTTTAGCTTTCTCATGAACTTATTTTCATATTTTATTTATTTCATATTCTAGATGTTGACATATTTTACTATAAACTTGGTCAAACATAGAAAACTTTGTCTTAACTAATACAGCTTATATTTTGAAACTTGCTCATTGTAATTTTTGTTTTTCCGGCTTGGTTCCTGTCATTGTTGCTATAGTGAGGCAAAGCTAACATGACATACTTCCAGATCTTCTATTGGCATGAGTTTGCCATGAAAAAAAACATAATATCCTTACCGGATTAATATCGAATGCAAGCAGTTCCCAACATGTGCATTGTCCCTGCTAGAAGTCAGCTGGTACATTGGTTATTTCTTGTAATTATTCAATTGGTATGATGGTAAAGGTAGTGATCAGCAAGATAACTTGTATACCATCTGTCCTCTGTGCATGTGAGAAATTGGTCATATCACAGCATCCATTGATAGATATATGCGTATTACTTACTCGAGTTTGATAGTGCTTCACTAAAAACTGTAGAAAAATGTAACATATGCAATGCATGGCCAACTTATTTCTAGCACATACATGTGTCAATCGTCAGAGAAACTCTTTTTGTTCTTAATTTCATATTGATAGTTATTTTATGCAACGTCAAGTAGAAATGTATTGTTCAAAATTTAATACTTATCCTTCACTCTGATAAAATGAATGAAGATTCATCATGGTACACTGACCACCCTAATATATGCATCCAACAATGTAGCCCACACAATGGAATTAAGAAGTGCACGGAAAACTTCAATTTCAGGATGAGTTGGGCATTGTCAAAACCTTCTTTGACATAGCTTTGATAGCTTGACACTAACCAAGAGGCATATGAATCCTCCTTGTACCCCAAGAAGCATCATCCAATTGTAATCCCTTTAACCTGCAACAAAATCAACAAAAAAAAGTCCACATCAAAGGAAAGATTACTTGTTATAGGTTTACTATCCAATGACGCTTGAATTTGTCTGCTCTGGCAAAGAGAAAATCCACAGATGTACTACCTGTTGAGAAGATCTCCACGCCTGGCAGTACGGACCAGCCACAAATATGTTGGGCGCCATGGCAAGCTGTAACACGAACGCAGAAACATACGGCCTGTCTTGGCAGACCATTGCTGATTGGAAACGAATAGTAATTCTCAACCTTTGTATCAGAGTTATCATTCTAACGTGATTTTCCATGTAACTTGTTCCACGCAACAAATAATAAAGCTGTGGCAATATCTGGAAAATTAGTATACTGTCCCGTGATCAACAGACACCTCTTCTCTTATTAGATATCCTATGACAATCAGCACATAAATAAAAAAAGATGAATAAAACATACTCCCTCCGTTCCTAAATATTTGTCTTTCTAGTGATTTCAACAAGTGACTACATACAAAGCAAAATGAGTGAATCTACATTCTAAAATATGTCTACATACATCCGTATATTGTATCCATTTGAAATGTCTAGAAAGACAAATATTTGGGAACAGAGGGAGTATAAATCAAGAATACATGCATGATGTGCTCCCACAAATAAAATATAGGAACAATCAAACAAAGATGTATACACACCCGTTTCTATTTTTGGATTATGTCTATGCATGAAGGCTTCCATCTTGTATATATACAAGTTTCTAGCTCACGTCTGGGTAGGTGCATAAGTCTTACATCTTGCCTCATGTCGTGGCTGCGCATCCAGATTGCATCTACCGATAGAAGCAATCTGCCGTGAATCGTTGTTGATGAGTTCGATTTGGGCGATGGCTACAGTAGCGGCTGCGACCTTGGTCCATGATTAGAATGCCTTCAAGTTATGTTACACGCGTACAGTGATATGGATATGGGAATACGGGAATATGACATTTAAAAATTGAATTTCCGAGGATACCACACAGGGCATGAATCAAATAGTTTAGCAGTGCATAATAAACTAAATTAATAAAAAGTCCGAATGTACATATTAAAAAATGGCGTTGAAGATATTCTTACACTGTATTGAGGAACAAAATTATTCAAAAAGATATCTAATTAATACAGTAGTTGTTCAGTTGGTGACGGCAGTTGATCGGGCACAAAATTGAGAATATTTAAACTGCTTGGTACTGATTGATGCTCATACATGCGCATGCATGTTCCTTTTCACTTCATAAGGATCAAGGCGCGTGCGCGCCGGCGCTGTGGGCAATGGAACAGGGCCCTATGTCCAAGCTACGTACTAAGTTTAGCTAGCTAGTACCATTGAAAGTATAGAACGACCGCAGCTTACTTCCATGCAGACTCATGATGGATCGGCGAGACGTTACGTTGCTGCCGGCGAGACGCTGTATCGCAACCGGCGGAGCCGTGAGATCGGCAGATCGCCATGCAACTATGCATCGCTGCCGGGAGACGTTGTATGGCTATCGGCGGCGCGGTGACATCGGCAGATCGCCATGCAACTGCGAGATGTTTTTTTTGCGATCTGACTTCTAGCGATCAGGCTAGGCCCGCTATAAATCGTAACTACTCCATATGTATGCCGGATGAATCCATTGTATCTTAGACGTTTTCTACTCTTTTTTCCTTTGTTCTATATAATGGCACCGGTGGGTAATTTTCTACAGCTTAAGTTAAATCTAATGGCTGTTAATCTTTGGTCCAACAAATACACGGTTGGATGTTTCTAATTATTATTAGATTTTCTAGCTTAATTCTCTTTTTTCTGGTTAACCCGTAAAGCACTTTTTTATATAATAGATAGGGGATGGTATTTAAACCACTTCTCCTTGGGGAGATCAACATGAGTAGCATAGGATTCATAGAAAGAAGCTACTATCTCAGAGTCAAGTCCATATTTAGTGCTAAACTCACGGAAAACATCGGTATCCATAAAAGCTTTAACACAATCAAACTTAGGGGTCATACCTGACTCTTTACCTTCGTCGAGATCCCAATCTTCGGAGTTGCGTGTAATTCTTTCCAATAAATCCCATTTGAATTCAATAGTCTTCATCATATAAGAGCCAGAACAAGAAGTATCGAGCATGGAGTGATTGTTATGAGAAAGCCGAGCATAAAATTTTTGAATGATCATTTCTCTTGATAGCTCATGATTGGGGCATGAATATAACATTGACTTAACCCCCCCCCCCCCC
>LR738710.1:93342298-93353714 GCA_902687465.1 Secale cereale | reverse complement strand
CCCCAGCTTAAGCGATTCTTTCTCCTTCGCGAGGTAAAAATTATAGATATAATTATGATCACGATGAACCTGGTGCATAGGGTAGAACTTCTGATGAAATTCCAACTTCAGACGATTATAGTTCCTAAGATCACATATCATCGCATAGCCTAAACCATGTCAATGCATCTCCCTTCAAAGATAAAGGGAAGACCTTCTTCTTGATAACATCCTCGAGCATACCTGCAAGCTTAAACAATCCACAAACTTCATCCACATAGATTAGGTGTAAATCGGGGTGAAGTATTCCGTCTCATGTATAGGGATTTTCAAGCAGTTTCTCAATCATACCCGAAGGAATCTCAAAGCAAACATTCTCAATAGGTGCAGTAGGTTGAGGAGCAACTCTTTGCTCTTCTGTTCGGGGTGAAGATACCCCAAACAAGTTGCTCAAAGGATTTTGAGCCATAGTAACAAGTGACAATAAATTTCAGCACACTATATAAAAAATTTCCTTACCAAAGGCGCTTCACTCCTCGACAACGGTGCCAGAAAAGAGTCTTGATGACCCACAAGTGTAGGGGATCTATCGTAGTCCTTTCAATAAGTAAGAGTGTCGAACCCAACGAGGAGCAGAAGGAAATGATAGGCGGTTTTCAATAAGGTATTTTCTGCAAGCACTGAAATTATAGGTAACAGATAGTTTTGTGATAAGATAATTGGTAGCAAGTGACAAACGGTAAAAAGTAAATAGGTGCAGCAAGGTGGCCCAATCCTTTTTGTAGCAAAGGACAAGCCTGGACAAACTCTTATGCAAGGTAAAGCGCTCCCGAGGACATATGGGAATTATAGTCAAGCTAGTTTTCATCACGATCGTCTGATTCGCGTTCGGTACTTTGATAATTTGGTATGTGGGTGGACCGGTGCTTGGGTGCTGCCCTTACTTGGACAAGCCTCCCACTTATGATTAACCTCTAATGCAAGCATCCGCAACTACAAAAGAAGTATTAAGGTAAACCTAACCATAGCCTTAAACATATGGATCCAAATCAGCCCCTTACGATGCAACGCATAAACTAGGGTTTAAGCTTCTGTCACTCTAGCAACCCATCATCTACTTATTACTTCCCAATGCCTTCCTCTAGGCCCAAATAATGGTGAAGTGTCATGTAGTCGACGTTCACATGACACCACTAGAGGAGAGACAACATACATCTCATCAAAATATTGAACGAAGACCAAATTCACATGACTACTAATAGCAAGACTTCTCCCATGTCCTCAGGAACAAAAGTAACTACTCACAAGACATAATATTATTCATGATCAGAGGTATATTAATATGCATAATGGATCTGAACATATGATCTTCCACCAAATAAACCAACTAGCATCAACTACAAGGAGTAATCAACACTACTAGCAACCCACAGGTACCAATCTGAGGTTTGGATACAAAGATTGGATACAAGAGATGAACTAGGGTTTGAGAGGAGATGGTGCTGGTGAAGATGTTGATGAAGATAGCTCTCCCCAAGATGGGAGAATTGTTGGTGATGGTGGCGGTGACGATTTCCCTCTCCCGGAGGGAAGTTTCCCCGGCAGAACAGCTCTGCCGGAGCCCTAGATTGGTTTCCGCCTCGAGACGGCGATGTCTGGTCCCGAAAGCCTCCTCCTGATTTTTTCGAGGTCAAAACACTTCATATAGGAGAAGATGGGCACCGGGGGCCCACCGGCTGGTCCTCGAGGCAGGGGGCGCGCCCTGAGAAGGGGGGCGCGCCCCCACCCTCGAGGCCAGCCAGTGGCCCCTCTCGTGGGTTTCTTTCGCCAGATATTTTTTATATTTTTGAAACAATGTTCTGTGGAGTTTCAGGGCCTTTGGAGTTGTGCATAATAGGTTTCCAGAGTTTGCTCCCTTTCTAGCCCAGAATTCCAGCTGTCGGCATTCCCCCTTCTTCATGTAAACCTTGCAAAATAAGAGGGAAAAGGCATAAGTATTGTGACAAAACATGTATGAACAGCCCATAATGCAATAAATATCAACTTATAAGCATGATGCAAAATGGACGTATCAACAGTAGGGGCGGCAAGGCACGTATTGTATTGTTGCCATCGAGGATAAAAAGATGGGGTTTTCATCATATTGCTTGAGTTTATCCCTCTACATCATGTCATCTTTCTTAAGGCGTTACTCTGTTCGTATGAACTCAATACACTAGATGCATGCTGGATAGCGGTCGATGTGTGGAGTAATAGTAGTAGATGCAGAATCGTTTCGGTCTACTTGTCTCGGACGTGATGCCTATATACAATGATCATGCCTAGATAGTCTCATAATTATTCGCTTTTCTATCAATTGCTCGACAGTAATTTGTTACCCGCCATAGAATATCGCTATCATGAGAGAAGCCACTAGAGAAAACTATGGCTCCCGTGTCTATTCTCAACATATCAATCTACATCTACTTTACTTTTACCGCTTTTATTTGCTGTTTTATTAAACCAAAAATACCAAAAATATAATTATCTTCTCTATCAGATCTCACTCTCGTAAGTGACCGTAAAGGGATTGACAACCGCTTATCGCGTTGGCTGCGAAGTTTTTATTTGTTTGTGCAGGTGCGAGGGACTCGCGCGTGGTCTCCTACTGGATTGATACCTTGGTTCTCAAAAACTGAGGGAAATACTTACACTATTGTGTTGCATCTCCCTTTCCTCTTCGAGGGAATACAACACAAGCTCAAGAGGTAGCAAACAGGTGTTGGGGGACATAATCGCAAACGGAGCTGATGTCGAAATGTATATCAACGTCCACTACGATGGTCATTTGGAAGGACATGGTGATGAAGAAGTAGGCTACGGTGATCCAATGGAGGAGATAACATATGATTATGATGGCTCCGGTGATCCAATGGAGGAGGAAACACATGATTATGATGGCTCCGGTGACCGATTACCGATGGAAGAAGGACACGGTGATGACGGCTCCGGTGACCGAACGGAGTCCGGCCAGGTATATATGTATTAATTAAGCATGTGCTGACACTATAGCTAATTGATGCATTGATTGTTTTGGTATATATGTACACGTATTAACTCTCTTCTTTCTTCTTTTCTAGCCCTCCGGATCGAGCCAAAGTTCGGTAAAGACACGAGGCCCGAAGAAAAGGTTGTGCCAGGATGAAAAGTTCATCATCGAAAAAATCAGGCGCGATGGCCTACCAAGTAAACCCAGCAAGGCCAAGGACGCATTTACTGCTCAGTGCGGGGTAGTTGTTAGGGACATGATCCCAATCAACATCCACCTATGGTACAAGCCTAAGAATGAAGACCCTCATGTGTCTTATGTCAACGATATGCACAAAAATGATCTTTGGACCGCGCTGAAGGCCAATTTCACCCTACCGCCTCAGGAGGATCCGGAGAAGCAGCCACCAGTTATAGAGCAATTGGTCAAGGCGGCCGCTCTTAAGAAGATGGGGCAACTATTCAGGAGGTGGAAGAATGAGCTGAATGCAAAGTTTGTCAAAAAAAACAAGACTCCATAATTCACCGGTTGGTTTGAGAAGATCAGAGATCACTGGGACGCATTTGTGGCCCACAAGAAATCGGAAAAGAGTAAGCAGATGTCAGAGAGAAATAAGATAAATGCTGCGACTAAGCTGTATCACCATCGCACGGGGTCAGGTGGCTACCTCAAAGCCCGGCCGTTGTGGGACAAGGCCGAGAATGACCTGCTTGCTAAAGGGGTCGAACCACATACATTACACTGGCCAGACCGTTCAATGACTTGGTTCTTCGGAGTTGGGGGAACCTTGGACCCTGTAACAGGGAAGTGCGTTTGGAAGGAGGAGCAACTTGCAATACCCATCAAGAACTTTCAATTCTATATCGAAGCAGCGCAGCAAGGGACGTTTGTGTTGGGGAACGTAGCAGAATTCAAAAAATTTCTACGTCTTCACCAAGATCCAACTATGGAGACATCTAGCAACGAGTAACTAAGAGTGCATCTACATACCATTATGAAGATTGCGTGCGGAAGCTTTCAACGAAGCAAGGATGAAGTAGTCGTACTCTTCACGTTCTTCGTCACCGATGATCTAGCGCCGAACGGACGGCACCTCCGCGTTCAACACACGTACGGTGCAGCAACGTCACCTCCTTCTTGATCCAGCAAGGGGGGAGGAGAAGTCGTCAGAGATCCGGCAGCACGACGGTGTGATGACGGATGCAGTGGAAATTGCAGCAGGGCTACGCCGGGCGCCCTACGAAGGAGTTGGGAGGTGTGACGGGAGGGGGAGAGGCGCCAGGGCTGAGGTGCGGCTGCCCTCTCCCCCCCCCCCCACATATATATAGGGGGCCAGGGGGGCGCCAGCCCCCTGCAGATCCAATCTTCAAGGGGGGGGGGGCGGCGGCTAGGGAGGAGTCCTCCTCCCCCAAGGCAAGTGGTGGCCCCCCCTCCCCTTAGGGTTTTAACCCTAGGCGCATGGGGAGGTGGGCCACCTTCTGGTGCGCCAGCCCAGAGGGCTGCACACATCCCCTCGCGGCCTAGGGGCCCCACCGGGATGGGTGGCCCCACCCGGTGGACCCCCGGGGCCCCTCCGGTGGTCCCGGGACGCTCCCGGTGACCCCCGGAGATCACCCGTTGGCCGAAACTGGACTTCCCATATATCAATCTTTACCTCCGGACCATTCCGGAACTCCTCGTGACGTCCGGGATCTCATCCGGGACTCCGAACAACTTTCGGGTTTCCACGTGCATTTATCTCTACGACCCTAGCGTTACCGAACCTTAAGTGTGTAGACCCTACGGGTTCGGGAGACACGTAGACATGACCGAGACCACTCTCCGGTCAATAACCAACAGCGGGATCTGGATACCCATGTTGGTTCCCACGTGTTCCTCGATGATCTTCATCGGATGAACCACCGTGTCAAGGATTCACTCAATCCCGTATGTTATTCCCTTTGTCCATCGGTACGGTACTTGCCCGAGATTCGATCGTCGGTATTCCCAATACCTTGTTCAATCTCGTTATGGCAAGTCTCTTTACTCAATCCGTAATCCATCATCCCGTGACTAACTACTTAGTCACATTGAGCTCATTATGATGATGTCTTACCGAGTGGGCCCAGAGGTACCTCTCCGTCATACGGAGTGACAACATCCCAGTCTTGGTTCGTACCAACTCAACAGACACTTTCGGAGATACCCGATGTGTACCTTTATAGCCACCCAGTTATGTTGTGACGGTTGGCACACCCAAAGCACTCCTACGGTATCCGGGAGTTGTACAATCTCATGGTCTAAGGAATAAATACTTGACACCGAAAAGCTTATGCATTACGAACTATACGATCTCGTGTTATGCTCAAGTTTGGGTCTTGTCCATCACATCATTCTCCTAATGATGTGATCCCGTTATCACCGACATCTCATGTCCATGGTCAGGAAACCGTGACCATCTGTTGATCAACGAGTTGGCTACTAGAGGCCTACCAGGGACTCATTATGATCTATGTATTCACACATGTATCGCTGTTTCCGTACAATATAATTCAAGCATGAATAACAGACAATTATCATGAACAAGGAGATATAATAATAATGCTTTTATTATTGCCTCTAGGGCATATCTCCAACAGTCTCCCACTTGCACTAGAGTCAATAATCTAGTTACATTGTGATGAATCGAACACCCATAGAGTTCTGGTGTTGATCATGTTTTGCCCGTGAAAGAGGTTTAGTCAACGGGTCTGCGACATTCAGATCCGTATGCACTTTACAAATATCTATGTCTCCATCCTGAACATAATTCCGGATGGAGTTGAAACGGCGCTTGATGTGCTTAGTCTTCTTGTGAAACCTGGGCTCCTTGGTAATAGCAATAGCACCAGTGTTGTCACAGAAGAGAGTCATCGGGCTTGACGCGCTTGGAATGACTCCTAAGTCGGTGATGAACTCCTTCATCCAGACTCCTTCCTGTGCTGCTTCAGAAGCAGCTATGTACTCCGCTTCACATGTAGATGCTGCCACCACGCTTTGCTTGCAACTGCACCAGCTGACTGCCCCTCCGTTCAAAATATACACGTATCCGGTTTGTGACTTAGAGTCATCCAGATCTGTGTCGAAGCTAGCATCGACGTAACCCTTTACGACGAGCTCTTCGTCACCTCCATAAACGAGAAACATATCCTTAGTCCTTTTTAGGTACTTCAGGATGTTCTTGACCGCTGTCCAGTGTTCCGCACCGGGATCACTTTGGTACCTCCCTACCAAACTTATGGCAAGGTTCACATCAGGTCTGGTACACAGCATGGCATACATGATAGAACCTATGGCCGAGGCATAGGGAATGACACTCATCTTTTCTCTATCTTCTGCCGTGGTCGGCGACTGAGTCTTACTCAATCTCATACCTTGCAAAACAGGCAAGAATCCTTTCTTTGACTGATCCATATTGAACTTCTTCAATATTTTGTCAAGGTATGTACTTTGTGAAAGACCAATGAGGCGTCTCGATCTATCTCTATAGATTTTGATGCCTAATATGTAAGCAGCTTCTCCAAGGTCCTTCATTGAAAAACTTTTATTCAAGTAGGCCTTTACATTTTCCAAGAATTCTATATCATTTCCCATCAGCAATATGTCATCCACATATAATATGAGAAATGCCACAGAGCTCCCACTCACTTTCTTGTAAATACAGGCTTCTCCATAAGTCTGTATAAATCCAAACGCTTTGATCACCTCATCAAAGCGAATATTCCAACTCCGAGATGCTTGCACCAGCCCGTAAATCGAGCGCTGGAGCTTGCATACCTTGTAAGCATTCTCTGGATCGACAAAACCTTCCGGTTGCATCATATACAACTCTTCCTTGAGGAAGCCATTAAGGAATGCTGTTTTGACGTCCATCTGCCATATCTCATAATCATAGAATGCGGCAATAGCTAACATGATTCTGACTGACTTCAGCATCGCTACGGGAGAGAAAGTCTCGTCGTAGTCAATCCCTTGAACTTGTCGATAACCCTTAGCGACAAGTTGAGCCTTATAGATGGTTACATTACCATCCGCGTCTGTCTTCTTCTTAAATATCCATTTATTTTCTATGGCGTGCCTAAAATCAGGCAAGTCCACCAAAGTCCATACTTTGTTTTCATACATGGATTCTATCTCAGATTTCATGGCTCCAAGCCATTTATTGGAATTTGGGCCCGCCATCGCTTCTTCATAGTTCAAAGGTTCACCGTTGTCTAACAACATGATTTCCAGGACAGGGTTGCCGTACCACTCTGGTGCGGAACGTGCCCTTGTGGACCTTCGAAGTTCAGTAGTAACTTGATCTGTTTCTTCATGATCATTATCATTATCTTCCTCCCTTGTCGGTGCAGGCACCTCAGGAACAGTTTCCTGCGCTGCGCTACTTTCCGGTCCAGGAGGGGTGACTGTCACCTCATCAAGTTCTACTTTCCTCCCACTCACTTCTTTCGAGAGAAACTCTTTCTCCAGAAAGCATCCATTCTTGGCAACAAAGACTTTGCCTTCGGATCTGTGGTAGAAGGTGTACCCAATAGTTTCCTTTGGGTATCCTATGAAGACGCATTTTTCCGATTTGGGTTCGAGCTTTTCAGGTTGAAGTTTCTTGACATAAGCATCGCAACCCCAAACTTTCAGAAACGACAGCTTCGGTTTCTTGCCAAACCAAAGTTCATACGGAGTCGTCTCAACGGATTTTGACGGAGCCCTATTTAAAGTGAATGCGGCAGTCTCTAAAGCATAACCCCAAAAAGATAGCGGTAAATCGGTGAGGGACATCATAGATCGCACCATGTCCAACAGAGTACGATTTCGACGTTCGGACACACCGTTACGTTGAGGTGTTCCGGGCGGTGTCAATTGTGAAACAATTCCACAGCTTCTAAGGTGTGTGCCAAATTCATGACTTAAATATTCACCCCCACGATCCGATCGCAAGAACTTTATTTTTCTGTCACGTTGATTCTCAACCTCATTCTGAAATTCCTAGAACTTTTCAAAGGTCTCAGACTTGTGTTTCATCAAATAGATATACCCGTATCTACTCAAGTCATCCGTGAGGGTGAGAACATAACGATAGCCTCCGCGAGCCTCAACACTCATTGGACCGCACACATCGGTATGTATGATTTCCAACAAGTTGGTTGCTCGCTCCATTGTTCCGGAGAACGGAGTCTTGGTCATCTTGCCCAAGAGGCATGGTTCGCACGTGTCAAATGATTCATAATCAAGAGACTCTAGAAGTCCATCCGAATGGAGCTTCTTCATACATTTGACACCAATATGACCAAGGCGGCAATGCCACAAGTATGTGGGACTATCATTATCAACTTTACATCTTTTGGCATCTACACTATGAATATGTGTATCACTACATTCGAGATTCATCAAAAATAAACCATTGACCAGCGGGGCATGACCATAAAACATATCTCTCAAATAAATAGAACAACCATTATTCTCTGATTTGAAAGAATATCCATCTCGCATAAGACGAGATCCAGAAACAATGTTCATGCTCAAAGCTGGTACTAAATAACAATTATTGAGGTTTAAAACTAATCCCGAGGGTAGATGTAGAGGCAGCGTGCCGACGGCGATCACATCGACCTTGGAACCATTCCCGACGCGCATCGTCACCTCATCCTTCGCCAGTCTCCGTTTATTCCGCAGCTCCTGTTTTGAGTTACAAATGTGAGCAACTGCACCGGTATCGAATACCCAGGAGCTACTATGAGTGCTGGTAAGGTACACATCAATAACATGTATATCATATATACCTTTGACGTTGTCGGCCTTCTTGTCTGCTAAGTATTTGGGGCAGTTCCGCTTCCAGTGACCCGTTCCCTTGCAATAAAAGCACTCTGTCTCAGGCTTGGGTCCATACTTTGGCTTCTTCCCGGCAACAGGCTTGCCAGGCGCGGCAACTTGCTTGCCGTCCTTCTTGAAGTTTTTCTTACCCTTGCCTTTCTTGAACTTAGTGGTTTTATTGACCATCAACACTTGATGTTCTTTCTTGATGTCAACCTCTGCTGATTTCAGCATCGAATACACCTCGGGAATGGACTTCTCCATCCCCTGCATATTGAAGTTCAGCATGAAGCTCTTGAAGCTTGGTGGGAGCGACTGGAGGATTCTGTCAACGACCGCTTCATCTGGGAGATTCATTCCCAGCTGAGACAAGCGGTTGTGCAATCCTGAAATCTTGAGGATGTGCTCACTGACAGAACTGTTCTTCTCCATCTTACAGCTGTAGAATGCGTCGGAGACATCATATCTTTCGACTCGGGCATGAGCTTGGAAAACCATTTTCAGCTCTTCGAACATCTCATATGCTCCATGGTGCTCAAAACGCTTTTGGAGCCCCGATTCTAAACTGTAAAGCATGCCGCACTGAACCAGGGAGTAATCATCACTACGCGACTGCCAGGCGTTCATAACGTCTTGAGTCGCTGGGAAAACGGGTGCATCACCTAGCGGTGCTTCTAGGACATAAGTTCTCTTGGCAGCTATGAGGATAATCCTCAGGTTACGGACCCAATCCGTATAGTTGCTACCATCGTCTTTCAGCTTGGTTTTCTCTAGGAACGCGTTGAAGTTGAGGGAAACTGGAGCGTGGGCCATTTGATCTACAAGAGATATTGTAAAGAATTTAGACTAAGTTCATGATAATTAAGTTCATCTTAATCAAATTTTAATGAGCTCCCACTCAGAATGACATCTCTCTAGTCATCTAAGTGATACACGATCCGAATCGAGTAGTCCGTGTCCGATCATCACGTGAGACGGACTAGTCAAAAACGGTGAACATCTTCATGTTGATCGTATCTTCTATACGACTCGTGTTCGACCTTTCGGTCTTCCGTGTTCCGAGGCCATGTCTGTACATGCTAGGCTCGTCAAGTGAACCCTAAGTGTATTGCGTGTGTAAATCTGTCTTACACCCGTTGTATGCGAACGTTAGAACCTATCACACCCGATCATCACGTGGTGCTTCGGAGCAACGAGCTTTAGCAACGGTGCACAGTTAGGGGAAACACATTACTTGAAATTTTAGTGAGAGATCATCTTATTTACTACCGTCGTTCTAAGTAAACAAGATGCAAAAACATGATAAACATCACATGCAATCAATTATAGTGACATGATATGGCCAATATCATCTTGCTCCTTGGATCTCCATCTTCGGGGCACCATGATCATCTTGTCACCGGCTTGACACCATGATCTTTATCATCATGATCTCCATCATCGTGTCTTGAAGAAGTCGTCACGCCAACTATTACTTCTACTACTATAGCTAACGTTTAGCAATGAAGTAAAGTAATTACATGGCGTTATTCAGTGACACGCAGGTCATACAATAATAAAGACAACTCCTATGGCTCCTGCCGGTTGTCAAGTTCATCGACATGCAAGTCGTGATTTCCTATTACAAAAACATGATCAATCTCATACATCACATATATCATTCATCACATCTTCGTTCTTGGCCATACCACGTCACAAAACACATGCTGCAAAAACAAGTTAGACGTCCTCTAATTGTTGTTGCAAGTTTTACGTGGCTTCTATAGGATTTCTAGCAAGAACGTTTCTTACCTACGCCAAAACCACAACGTGATTTGTCAACTTCTATTTACCCTTCATAAGGACCCTTTTCATCGAATCCGATCCGACTAAAGTAGGAGAGACAGACACCCGCCAGCCACCTTATGCATCTAGTGCATGTCTGTCGGTGGAACCAGTCTCACATAAGCGTACGTGTAAGGTCGGTCCGGGCCGCTTCATCCCACAATACCGCCGAATCAAGATTGACTAGTAACGGTAAGAAAGTTGAACAAGATCATACGCCCACAACTGCTTTGTGTTCTACTCGTGCAAGATGCTACGCATAAAACCTAGGCTCAGATGCCACTGTTGGGGAACGTAGCAGAATTCAAAAAAATTCTACGTCTTCACCAAGATCCAACTATGGAGACATCTAGCAACGAGTAACTAAGAGTGCATCTACATACCGTTATGAAGATTGCGTGCGGAAGCTTTCAACGAAGCAAGGATGAAGTAGTCGTACTCTTCACGTTCTTCGTCACCGATGATCTAGCGCCGAACGGACGGCACCTCCGCGTTCAACACACGTACGGTGCAGCAACGTCACCTCCTTCTTGATCCAGCAAGGGGGGAGGAGAAGTCGTCAAAGATCCGGCAGCACGACGGCGTGATGACGGATGCAGTGGAAATTGCAGCAGGGCTACGCCGGGCGCCCTACGAAGGAGTTGGGAGGTGTGACGGGAGGGGGAGAGGCGCCAGGGCTGAGGTGCGGCTGCCCTCTCCCCCCCCCACATATATATAGGGGGCCAGGGGGGCGCCAGCCCCCTGCAGATCCAATCTGCA
>LR738710.1:93265179-93335604 GCA_902687465.1 Secale cereale | reverse complement strand
ATTCCAAAACTCGCTGAGAGAAGGTTAGCACTCAAAAACTCGCTGCATGTAAACACACGCTTTCATGGTGATATACACAAATTTAAGCACGTAGGCCGCATGCATGTACGCACTCTTCAAAACGTTCACGCGCAAGAACAGGGCTCACGCGTGCTTAACTGGATATGCTTGCAAGCTCTAATGATCTGCATGGCATGCTTCATTTCGCGCGTTTGCATGGCTAGGACCACAGACACGAGTGGAGCAACGGCGTAACTCCCCGTCGCACGGTGCAGGCGGCGACACACACGACGCGGGCCCCGTCACGGGCAGCTCTAATAGTAACTCCGTAGCAGCTCAACAATGGATGGAGTACGGATAGGAGTACTACAAGATCCACGGGGCAAGCTTAATGGAGGCCTTTAAGGAAGGAAGGAAGGAATCCAAGCCACACGAGATCGTTCATCACCTTCGCCCGCACGCCCATAGATACGTCGTACTCATACGGCTACTGCATTCATGTATATTGGGCATGTGCAGTACACCTGTACACGGCAGGCACATACACCACATAGGAGAGCTCCTTTTTAGTAAGAGAACAAAAAATGCAAGATCTTACGGATACGTATGCGCTAGCTAGGAAATTACTACGTACAAGGGTGTGTATTTTGTACCGGTGCCTGCAAGCGAGCAAGAGCTAAGCAGGCTCCACCGCGCCGTCTGCAGTGAACAATTGACTAAAGCTCTGACTCTGAAGCCATAGGCATTCAGTTCTGCGACACGTACGTGCCGTGCGTAGCAAATAGTGCGAGCTTAAGTGCACGCGCCGGCCTTCACCTTTCATCATTTACACGTCCGTGCAGCTGCCGGCCTCAGAGTTACCACCGCCACCTCCATACTACGACCGTCCTCCGCCGTTCACCACAGCATCATTGCTGGCTTTTCCCTTTGCAGCACCATCGCCATGCACTGCAGCACCACACCCTCCATCCCCATCCCCCCAACAGTAAAGGAGGCATGGCGGCCATGCATTTCCAAAGCCCGATCTGCACAGGAGTACGTATTTTTTTGCCCCATGCCCGGGAACAGGGCGCACATTATACAACTACAGGAGAGGAGACGGTTATTTTCAACGGGCTCGTGGCAAAGATCAAAAGTTTCAGTTCCCAAGAGGCCACTTGGCAAGATGCGGCGACAAACGACCAAGTTTACGGGAAAAGACACGCCAAGTTTTAAGTTTAGCTTGCGCGAGAAGGTTGGCGAGGAACGACGTCCATGTCGGGCGGTCGTTTCGTTCGAGTTAGGAACCGGGCCGTGTCCCATCCTTGCCGCCCTGTTGACTGCACGACGTACGTACGTGGGATCCCTGGTTAACAAGGCCTATCATACATACGTGCCTGTCAAGATCACAGTTCAGTGGCAGGAAAAAACGAGGTTTAGAGAAACAACAAAAGGCAGAGTCATTGTGTCTGCCTCCCTGTCATGTACTCCTCCCTACATCCTCTGCTTAATTATCGGGCTAATCTTGTCATCTTGACACACGGGGCCGGCCGGCCCGCCGGGGTCGCCGCTACACGATAGACCACACTGTCAATGTCACCCCCATGAAGTGGTCATGGAGATATTATATGAAAGGATCGAGTCGTAAAAGAAGTGCGTTCGTGCAATGAACACTAGAAAATCTAGAATGTGGTCATTGTTGTGTCCGGGCATCGGATGCAGTCGGTTTCGTCATAAACATGCTTGCACGACTTGAGGTTGGGGAGGTGACATGATCGTGTTGTTTTTCTAAGCAAAGTGAGCTTCTCCTCCAGATTATGTTCATAGGCTCTACTAAAGTAATCCATGGATCGAGATTTTGCTCAGCAGAAGAAAAAAACTTGCTCAGCAAAACGGTTCTCCTACTGACAATAAGTAAATTCCGATTCAACCATAGTTGGGACATCGTGACAATGTTTATCCCTCGTTATAATCTTGTGACGAATGTTGTCCTATTTTTATTATTTTCCCCGAACTAGCAAGATAGATAACGTGGCAGTCAGCTAGGTGGACAACTTGGCAAATTTTAACATGCTCCCTCTTATCCCTTATTTTTATATATGAGGTAAGAACGTAAGAGTTAATCCGACCACTAATTAATGTGATCAACGGCTCAGATCTACTACATACTCTTACCTCTCATGTGAAAAGAGGGGGTAAGAGGGACCATGCTAAAACTGCTCGGACAACTTATACTCATCTTAACTAATACTCCCTCAGGAGCCGTGTGATGCAACTAGATGTACCTATTCTACAAAAATGACACTTTTTTCCCTGATAACTTGATAAATTTAGGGAAGCTGACATGTACCCCTCATTAACTTTTTACAATACATTTTTAGAGACCATAACAGTGTCACAAAACGTCTTATATTAAGTTACAGAGGCAACATTTGGCAATGCCCCTAACAAGTATCGCACGAGTTGTTTACCCCGGTTACACAAATGATAAGTGCCACATGTGTAGCATGAGGCAATCCGGCCCTGACGTTTTTTACATTTAAAGTTGCCATCCAAAAAGAGAAAACGAACCCCAAAACACTAAGGTGGTGTTTGGTTCTCTAGTCCTACGACCTTTTCTAGTCCCTGGGACTTTTTGAAAAAGACTCTCAAGTAGGTACTTCTAAGGACTTTTAGCAAAAAGTCTCACCCTGTTTGGTTTGCTAGGGAGTAGGGAGTAGCTATCTTCTGATCCTAACAAGTGGATATAATTTCTCAGTTTCAAAAATATAGAATTTGCTACAAAGTTGCCAACATGTCACAACTAAAGGTAAAATGTGACATATAGTTTCAGATAAGATGAGGGTGATCACATTTCCACAACAATAAGTGCGTTGTTTTACTTGAAAATATTGCTCCCTTTCTTTTTCCCTCTCATGTCCGATTCAATTTTTTTTTTTTGCTGAGTTTTTTCTCGGAGGAAGAACGCACGCCATATGTTGGAAGCTACCTAGGCAGAAGAAGTAGGGAGGATGTCATCCGGGCCCTGAGCAAAATCCCAACATGCGGGCCCCACAAGAGCAACCAACCAACGGAGGCGACATCCGCTTAATCGCGCGTCTTTTCACGGGGATAGGATAGGTAGGGCAAGGACGACATCCACAATTAAGGAGACGGATGACCCAATCTAAATTGTTAACCCCAAAGCAAATCGTGATTAAACTGCTAACCCCCGTATCTTTTCTTTAGCCAAGTTGGTTACGATCGGCATGATGGCCCTAGATGTACTCTGCTGGCCATTAGCCCGGCCACGCGGGTCCCTGCCAGTCACCATGGTGCACAATTGTAACACGCCCACCACCTCCTCCTTTGTCTAATGTCTATATCACGCGTGATTAAACTATGTTGTAGTAGTTAATTAGGCGTTGGTGATGATGGTGGGGAGAAGTTAATGTTAACCGATCCCCAAGTGGGAAGATTTCATCACCCCTGGAAAGGAGAAGCAAAAAAGGTAAATATACAAGTGGTGGTGGGACTGTGGGAGCATGATGCATGATCTGATGGCGTTCCTTCTAGCAAAGGACCACCGTCTCGTCAAGCCAGGATTTCTCCCCACTCCCACTCCATTAGGATAAGCGTTCGTTGGACTTGGAGTGTGTTGTGGAGACGCTCTGGCCTCTGGAGTTAGGCTATGTGATGTCGATGCCAATGTCAATCACATGTTGGAATGCTGCAGAACCGCGCAAATAGTTGCCCAAGTTGCGCACTAATCCCGGCCAAAAGCAAAAGGCCTCGGATTCTGTTCGTGCACGTTAACGTACTCATCCACCTGATGGACGTAACAGTTGTGCGTAGCCAGCCGTAGTCGACGAGATCCGCGTGCCGCCACTTGTCAAGTTGCCCGATACCGCTACAGGGTTGAGGTCCTGCGCAGCAGCTTGGAGCAGACGTTTTGCGCTTTGCGGCAGCAGGTGGTAGTAGCCTGGGCCTGGGAGGAGACGATGTACCGTCGCCCGTCGGCGTCGCTGTCCGGCGGTACGTGGTGGTGGCGCCGTCTCCTGATTAGGCGTGGCGGGGGCCGGGCGAAAGGAAAAGGAGAGGGGGGAGGCAGGAGGGGGACAGGGGGATGGCGCGGTGTAGGGCGTGGCGGCGGCAGGGGACACTGCTGCTGGGCGCCACAACGCGTCGCTCCCTCTCCCGTCTCCGGGGGGGACGCTGCTGACAACGATCGCCGGCGCCCATCGTCGCGTCCATTCGCCGTGTACCCTGCCGGTACAGGCGCACAGCGGCCGGGGGCCGGGCGAATTCAATGCGCCCTGGCCGAACGAGTGCTGGTACGTACGTGCTCCGTTGGGGGACGTCGATGGATCGCCGGTGCACGTACGTGCATGGTTTGGTTTGTGCTCCTCGCGCGCTGCGATGCCGTGATGTGCGTGGTGAGTTGGGCTGCGTGGCTAACAAGGTGTGAGCTACGGCGTCCTACGTATGTGCGTACTCGTATATATGATGCGTGTCTGGCCCTTGACCGTTCTGGATATATATATTTTGGCCCTCTTTTAGAGTGTCTACTGCTAGGTCACAGATGGAGTGCCTTGAAGAAACACTTGGATAGAAGTACTGCTAGCTTGCAGCTACCAAAAACTGGCCCCAATTGCACATAATTTTTTTTTCGAAACGAAGGTACAAGATTTGCCTCTTTAATAATTAAACAAGAGAGAGTAGAGTTTAGAGTTTTTTACAGCGCACTCACAAATGCAACATGGCAATTACTCGTACACTATGATGTTCCTTAGTTTCCTTGCGCCGGCGGTCACCCAAAGTTTTGCATCTTCTAAAATGTTGGTAAGTAGGATCGGCGACGACGCGCTTTTGTGGCGGAAAATGTGGCCATCTCTCTCGTGCCAAATAGCCCAAGAAACGAGCATAGTGAGGGAGGCCATTGCGTTTCGGTTAGGAATATTATCGTCGGTTCTTTTTTACCACCATACGTTGACGGTTTCATCCAATTGCTCACAAATTACAAATAGAAGCCAATGTTATTAGGGCCACTTCACCCTTTTGAATTGCCTGTTTACTTTTGATTTTTAACCTAGCCGTCACGATGGCACACTCATCCATCATTCGTGCGTGCATCCAGTCTAGCTTCGATTAGACAATTTGAGCCGAGAGTCCTACCACTCATTCTGACACGCCAAAGCTGATGCGGGAGCCTGTGGCAACACATGGTCTGTCTCGAAACCCGTCCTAGGAAAGCGCTTCACTGTGATCGATCGTGTGCCGTCCTTGCTCGAGATTTATTCACGCTAGCTAGCTGGCTGCCCGGGTCATGACCAGATCTAGTAGCAACTGCCAACAGCACGCAGCACGCTTTAGAGCCTTCCGCCATTGAAAGCTCTGCATGCTGCTGCTACTACCGGTGAATAGTGATACTCATCGGCTATAGGCATTCCAGCTGGGATTGACTTTTGCCGGTGCGTCGTGGCGATGCATAGCTAGGTAGTGCTAGTCGAACTTTTTTTTTTCGAGGGTACGTAAATTGCGTACCTTAACTTTATAGAATGAGAGAAATACAGTCATACAACCACAATTATCTCTCGCTGCGAACAACGAGCGTAGCACAACTTCACACACGACACAACAAAGACAAACACACATGACTACACAACTACACATACAACAGCCTACCCAAAACCGATAGCCTCGCCATGTCTCGACCGACACCGATGATCACCGAAGAACAACAACTCCAGCTTCCTTGATAGAGCCAGCGCCGACCGTACATAGCGCCAGAGAAGAACGATCCGGTCAGCGGTGCACGCCGGAGGAGCGCAACATAGGGCCTCTTATCTCTCAGCACGATGCTCCCAACAGAGTAACGACGTCAGAAGACGCCGCCATCATGCCGATCCTACGAATCAAGGCTTTCGCCCCGAAGATGTTTGCCGAAACAAGGCAACGTGGTAAATGGCGCTACACTCGGCGACGCCTTCAGGAAGGGGAATGATACCCGCGGATGCCATCGACGCCGGTCCGACCAAGGCCGAACAGGATTTTCATCTATAGCATTGCGCATTTCCACGCCTCCAAGATTCCGCCAACCCCGAAAGATGTCTCGCACCGCCAACACCGCAGCCACTTGCAGTCCGAGCCACACATCACTTCCGAGGAAGCACGCCTCAAGCCACCGCCTTCAACACACTTGGAACCGCATCAACCACCAAACGATGCGGGGACCAGATCCGTCGCGATGGCCTTCACCCGCACCTAGGGACTGCCACATAGTTGGATTTGACCCGCACCATCAACCACACTTCAACGCCGACTTCACCGAGGCATCACCGCCGGCACCTCACACTTAGGTGGTCGGGCGCCCGCTGCTCGCCAGGTCCCTGCCTAGCCGAGCCTCACAGCGCCGCCGCCTCCATGGCTGCGCATGCGCTGCCGCCTCCGACGAATTCGACGCACCACCCACATCCACTCTCCCGCTGTACCCCTCGTGCAGATCCAGGGTACCGCCGTCGTGCATCCCGCCGTGAACCAGCCTTCCGCAGCACCCGGCCGGGAGCCGTCCGACGCGCCAGATCTGGCCCGAGAACCTCGGATCCGCGCAAGGGAGGGCTGCCCGCCAGCCGACCCGACGCCGACCAAGGGCGCCACCACGGCGCCGCAGGCCGGACGAGGTCGCGCCTAGCCGAGCAGGGCCGCGCCGCGCCGCGCCGCCCCAAGCAGAGCACTGCCACCCCCAGACGCCGTGGGCCCGCCCCGCGCCAACCGAAGCAAGGCCACGCCACGCCGCCCAGACGACAGCCACGTGCACGCCTCGCCAGAGCCACTCCGCCCCGCCGCCGGCACGTGAGGGCAACGCCGGCGAGCGGACCTCCGCTGCAGATCTGGGCGTCCCGCGCCGCCTGGAGCCTGGAGAGGAGGGAGAAAACCCCGTCGCCGCCGACACGCCTGGGCTTTGCCCGACGTCATTCCTTTGGCGGCGGCGAGGAAGAGGGGAGGCGGGGTGGGAGGACTGGCGGCGGCGCGATTTAGGGTTCCTCCCTGGCCGCTCGCGGGAGCGGCACGGGGGACGGGGGCCCGTTCTCACGATGATTTGTTGGACGGGAGGCGGGGTGCTAGTCGAACTTAACGATGTGCAATTATGACAGACACGTACGCCTTCACCGTCCTGTTCACTGATCGATCGTGCTAGGATAATTTCATAATTAGCCGTTCACGTGGAAGCTCGTCATGGCTAATCGGCTATCTAGCTAGCTCTGGGTCGGAACCATGCATGCATGCATGGTCCTTTCCCCGGTGCCGACAGACGCAAAGCTAAATTCTGGTAGAGCACAGTGGGCTGTCTACGCACGGTTGGACGCACGCCCGTACGCTATTGTCCTCGGAGCAGTGCATGCATGAGTACCTCACCTGCGATCGAGAAGACAATCTTCTGCACGTGCTAGAAATACTACATTACACTTGTACATGTACTCATCTGCTGCTTCCCAAAATACAACAACGAAATCCACGAATTAAGCATGCATATGTATGTAGTAAATCCGACACGAGCCGAACATATGGCAGGAACCTGCGAGCGTGTGCCTCCGTTTTCCCATTTCCCACGTGCCTCTCCCGCCCCATCACCGCCAAAAGGCAGTGGGCCAGCGAACCCGAACCCCGAACACCACCACCCCCACCACGCCGGTCGCGGCGAGTCATTGGATCCGTGTCCCCGTATCGAACCTTCCCGATCTGCCGAGGCAGGCGGACCAGAGCACGCTCCCGGCCCGGGGACGCCGCTCCTCTTCGGGCACGCGCAAGGAAAACGAGTCGAGCGCACGTACGTACGCTCTCGGGTATCCGCCGATCCGATCACCCACCACATGACGACGCACGTACGTGTACGTGCCCCGCGCGTCCGGTGCGCGTGGCGCCTAGTTGCGCGTCGCAGCGCGTGGTGGCCGAGGCGAGCAACCGGGCAGGGCGGGTCGGGGTATGCAAACGACGCGGTCTGGCACGCGCTGTTGCTTCCCTTTCTACGACGTTTCTCTCTCTCTTTGCAGTGTCAAATTTAATCGTACGTTTGAGTTTTTTTTTTATGGATATTTCTGCTATCAGTGGACGGGTTCCGATTTTCCGAGTCATCATTGGCGCCGAGACAAGACAAGGAGCTGATGTGAATCCACTGTAGACCGGGGCACGTTGATCGTAGCATTCCACTATAGCCATGACATTGAATTTTGGTGGTAATGGGAACGGTTGTTGCTGTACGCTGTACCTGTGCGAGAGATGGTCCTGCTGCCCGGGAAAACAACAAGTGAGCTGCCACCCGGATAAGATAAATCATCGGCCCGGCCTGATGCATATATGCCACTGAGATCTAGCATGATGAAGATCCTTACCACGACGCGTCTCTATTTATGGCTTTTTTCTGGTACGTCCATCTCTGCCATTTGTGCCACGATCTTCCTCACAAAACAAAGTTAGACATGAAAGGTGTCACACCCTGATTTTTCATGTCACATTGCTTAAGCTAATTTTCATGTTCAAAATGTGGATTTGCAAAAACTTTTGAGTGTTTTTGACTTTGATTGATTTGACTCTTGTCTGCTGTTTGCTAGTGCTCTAAAAATCATATAAATCCTCCAACTCTTATACTTCATCTCCTTGACCCAAAACATTTTCCCAATGATCATGCCATGTGTATAGACCAGTATAGAATTTTCTTATAAAAATATTCTGGCCAAATGGTATTTTCTAAAATTAGTTTTCCAAAAACCCCTGAATTGAGGTTTGCACTGCAAGTACCTTATTTAGGGTGTGAAAAATCTTTCAAAAAGTATATTTGAATCCTATTAGGTATAGGACTCCCAGAAACCACAAAAGTATAATTTTAAAAGTTATTTTTATATTTTATTTAAAAGCTTTTTCTTAAGGCCAGAAATGGTCTTTAATAGGGAAAAATTATTTAATCATTTCAAAAATATTTGCCAAAATTCAGGGATACTCATAGGTCATATATTGTCCATATATAAGAGTTTCAGCACATGGTCATGTTCAAAATAATGGCCAAATCCTTCCAAAACCCTTTCTGGATATTTCAAGCTTTTGAAATATTTACAAAGGAAATATTCTCCAAATATTCCAGGGAAATTCTATAATGTCATATATGATATATTTGATGATCTTGCAAAGCCTCATGCCTTGAAGATCAAGGAAACACCCTCAAACCCCTTCATAACCATTCTGTCCATATTTGAAGTTTGAGCAACTTTACATTGCCAAACTTTTCCAAATGCTCTCAAATTTGGTGCACATGCTAGAATGGCCTAATAAGGCATCTAGACCAAATGGCACAAGATTTGGAATAGAGAAACTTGATCAGATCACCCCAAAACCCCTTCTGTTCAAATTCAAATTTGAACAACTTTATATTGTCAACTTTTTATCTGGAGCCTCAAACTTTGTGGGCATGTTCATAACCCCAAATGATGATGCTACACCAAGTCGTGCATCAAGGGGAGATGAATTGCTTGACTCAAACAAGGTGAACCCATTTCTGTTGATGTCTAGGGTTCACCAAAGTTACATTGGCCACTTTGCCCAAATGAGCTCAAATTTGGTGTAGGGGCCTAATTTTATGTGGCATTTGATCCTGTTAAGTCCCATGCCAATTGGAAGTCATTTGCCTCCCCAACACTTGATCAAACACCTTCTGTTCATTTACCAAAACATGTGTTTGGACCCCTTTTACTATTTTCCTTTACCCCAAATTTCTACCACACCTTCCCCTGATCATCATCTACCCCCAGTAACTTCTCTATGGCCTCAGCTCAATTATTGGAGGGGGTAAAACCCCAATTCCTAATGCTGGACAGCAATTTTCACCCTCTCCTACACCTCTCTCCTCATTCTAGAGGCTCCCCAGAGCATCCAAGACCTCCACACTATTGTTTACTACTCCCTAACACTGCTGGACACAAGAGGACACGGCCAAGGAGCTAAAGGCACGGCCATGCCGGCCAAAAGCACGCTCTGGAGCGCGCTACAGTGCTCTGGAGCACTGCAGCCGCCCTTCAATCACCAGCCCCGACCACCTAGGGCCTCCCCCTCGTGTCCCCCGAGGCTGCCTCGGCGTCCGGGACACGCCGGGCGGTCGGCCCCCTCCTCTCTCCTCTTCCCTCACTCCTGCTCGCACGCGCGCCGTGGCCGCCCGAGCGCTCCAGTGAGCAAGCTCACACGCGCGGCCCTCTGATGCCTCCCCGCTCCTCCTTTCTCTTCCTCTAGGCGTGGACCAGCTCCAGGAGCGCCCCGGACACGCTGCGGTAGGCTCGCGTGGCCCGCAGCAACAGCACCGGCCTCGCCGGCGCACGGCGCCTCGGTGGACCGGCGCCCACCTATAAACAGGGCACCCCCGAACCCCCTTGCACCTCCTTTGGCCTTTCCCTTCTCTCCTACGCCTCCCAAGCCGTCCCACTCATCCTCCCGTGCCCTCCAGCCTCCTCCCTGGCCGGAGCAGAGCCGCCGGCCGCCGCTCGAATTCGGGCAACCCCGAGCCCCTCTCTTCCTCCTAGCCACTCCAGTGCCACCGCTCGACCTCCAGGGAGCTCCCCACCTCCGTCTATCCTCCCCGAGGTGGCCGTGTGCTCGAAGCCCAAAGTGGCCGGAGCCCTCCTCCGCCACGGTTGCCCCCTTGCTCGATCTGGTCCTCCCCGGCGGGAGTGTCACCCACGGCCGGATGCGCCTATCCGCGCTGGTCGTTCCGGTGGCCGGAGCGTCGCCGGAGACGGCCTGAGTCGACGGGGCCACGCCGGCGAGCGCTCGGCCGCGCCTCCTCTGCCTCGCCTCTGTTCGCGCGGGAGGAAGAAGACGGCCTGCCGTTGGGGGCCCGCGCGTCAGCGACCCGGAGGCTGGGCCCTCCGTTTAAGTGGAGGCGGATCTGGCCCCGACCGCTTCCCCTGCGCGGAAGCGCCTTTCCGGGCGGGCGCCTTCGACGTGGCCGAGTCCCTGCGCGCTGCTGTGCAGATGGGCCGGCCCGGTGCACAGAAGCACTAAGCTTCGCCCTGCGCGCAAGGGTATAAACCCCTTTTCTTTTTATTTTCTGTTTCCAGTAAACTTCCAAAATCACCCAAATATTCAAATGAACTCCAAACTTGGTGATTCAAATTTCCTATGACTCCATAAATCATGCTCTATCTGTTGGTGCTACATGCACATTATTCCAGAAACTTTCCCCACACAAATATTTATCAAATACCCATATTTCATTTTCTGTGATGAACTTTAGAAAATCACAGAGAGCTCAATATTGATCCAAATGCAGTGATTCAGATTCCTAGATGCTTGTCATGTCCAAACTTAGTTTTGGAACATTTTTAATAGTAGTTTCTGTACCCCACCAAATATTGAGCCATTTCTTCATATTTATCAGCTTTGCAAAATCCTAGGAAATTCATTTCAAATCCAAATCCAGTGAGACCAACTCCTAGATGCTTCTAAAATCATGACTTGATGATGGGTACCTTTTCTCATCATTCAAGAAAATATTTCTGTATACTTCTTCCAAATCCATAAAACCCTTGATTCCATCATATTGAAATGTTCCAAACTACCTGTTGATCCAACACCTATGAAACCACCTTGGTTATTTTTCATATGACCAGAGGTATCCTAGAAAAGTCCAACTCCTATTTTTAGAGCACTTTTATTTTTGCTTTCATTGTGTTGCTTATTATGATTGCTTCCATCGTTAGTTGACGTAATAAACGGAGTATTCGGAGATGGACCAGAAGGTTTGAAGACTCTGAAGAATAAGGCAAGCAGCCCTTTGACCATGTTCTAGAAACCTTTTTATGCATGTCTCATAGCACCTTATTATTCAATGCATCGGAATCATGTTGAGGTGGAAACCACTTTGGTTGTTACCTTTGTTGCTTACTACTGATACTTGCATCAAACATGACCCTACCTTCCTATGAGGGTTATGTGGGTGGGAGTAGTTAGGTTGCTTTAATAGTGGCTACGTAAATGGGACGGGTATATGCATGGTAACGGAGGCAGGATGCTTTCAAAAGACTTTTCGAAAACCCCGTCGGGTGCCATTTATGCCCGAGGGAGATGGTGAGATGGGTAACCACTTGATGACGAAGTGGTGTACCGAGGCAAGTGTGTGTATTGTTTTGAAAACGGATTGGTTTAAGTTGCGACCGTTATTCCAACCTTACATGCGCAACCACTCTACCCTTATATGGGAAAGGGCATTATTGATTACCTAGGTCGATACTAGCATGGTGCCCGCATTACTAGTGACGGGGGTGACATGAGGTCACTCTCGGGACGGGGTCGCGCTTGGATAGGCGGCCATGACTGTCTTTACAGGGCACCGGACACACCGTTGGTACCCCGTGCTTGTGATATGTGATGAATACGGAGCGAGTCTCCACAAACCTTGAGATGTGAAATGTTTGGCACGGGGCTGCTACCAATCGAGTGGAATCTATGTTAGTGTCGTCTAGGGAAAGGTAGTGATCGGGTGCTTACCCCGGGTACTTGAGGTATCGCGGGTCGTGGATGGCACGGAAGTTCCCCGGATCTTGTGGGTAAAGTGTGCAACCTCTGCAGAGTGTAAAACTATTCGAATAGCCGTGTCCACGGTCATGGACAGTTGGGTAACCGCTCTTGGGCTACGTCCAATGTTTGCGAAACCTGGTGTGTGTGTGTGAGGAAACAACATGGTTCAATGATATTGATGATGTGATACCTGAGGAAGTTACAATGAGCTTGAACATGAGTTGAGTACAACTCTTTCTCGATATGATGTCTGTGACCTCCTGTTACTTGTTACAGACACATGCATATCCATGTTATACGTTGATCATACTTGCATATGAAAAACTAGCTTTCCGCAAAACTGCCAACTTAGCAGTAGAGCCTTGCATAATTATTCTGTCATCACACTTGGGTTGCTTGCGAGTACATTCAATGTACTCATTGGCTTGCCACTGGTTATTTTATTGGCCAGGCAGGAGAGAGCAGGTTATGATGAAGATTTCTTGGTGACGAGCATGCGAACTAGGACGCTTCCCAGTCAGAATGCCTGTAGGGTTAAGGAAGATGGCATGGGTCCAAGTTGATATTGAAGATTTCCGCTGCGACGATATACTCAAGACTTGACCATTATGGTCCTATTTATGTAATACGGTATGTATGGATGTAAGACTCTTGTTATTCAGCTTCTGTGTGTTTAGTGAGCATTGATCTTTGGGATCACTGTACACGTGCATTCGGTGATCACGACTTATGAGTCGGGGTCCCCACAGAGCTGGTATCAGAGCCATCCTGACTGTAGGAAGCCTTAGTTAGCATGGTCGTTAGTTAGGGTAAAACTATTTCCAAAACTATTAGTAGTTTTCAAAACTATCTATACTCCTCTTCCCTTCTCAGTTTTTCGAAAACTAGGCTATACTTGATCTCTTCCCCTTCAAAACCTTGGACGCTAAAACCCTTATGCCCCTGACCACTAGATTTTCTGTAATCCTCGTGGAGTGCACCTTGCCGAACACTCACCCACCACTTTTGCACGCAAGATTGGTGACACCACGACAAGACAATACCAACAGAAGTTACATCCTCGATGGACGAGGACATGAAGACCCAGAAGATGGTGCAACCTTGGCCTATGATGACCAGGGTATAGGTTATGCAAAATCATGCTATGCATTGCTAATAGAGTAATCCTGTCACTACCGTTGTTGTATCGACAACCACCGGTGGATGAGAACCTTGCCATTTGGTCCGCCTCACTATAGTGAGCAGGAAAACGGTTCTCTTCGTCCCCCGCTCTTGGTGTCGATGTTTTCATCAACGAAACTGACATGTTGGACCTCTATTATGGCTTGTTATTACATATGGATTGCCTACCTGGTACCCTCGACGTCCCAGGAGGCACAAGGGATCGTCATGATTAAAGAGACAAGAGAAGACCAAGTCAATGCCAGCTACAAGGAGGCACCTTCACCCCATCACCTCATCAGGCGAGAAGATGTTGAAGATTCTTCAGGCTCAACCCGGATCATTCATCAAGCAACTACAAGGGGCATAGCAACATCCGAGGAAGCTCAGAAGACTGCACGAGGCACAAGTCACGACACAGAGTCCGAGAACCCCTAGGGTAGGATGAGTCGTGTACCCCCTATGCGCAGTCGAGTCCATGTGATGGTTCGAATAGAGCCATGATTGTGTGTTGTTTGCTTTTATTTGCTTGTGTTTTGATATAAGTCGCACTTTTGCCCCAGGCAACAAATGCATGGCTATATCACCTTCCTTGCCTTGTTTCTTTTGTTTCGGCCTTTTTGCATCTGTTTGTTGCACCTGCACTATAGAACCCCCCTTTAGGCATTTCCCTCCTCTACGCTGCTTCTTCCCTCTATTCCCTCTCTCCCCAATTGAAGACCCGCAAGACAAGATGCACCAAGGATTCTACCTCGACAGCCAACTGGCACTGAAGACTTCTGCTACAACCTCCACGATCTATTGCAGCCCCGTGGAGTTATGTTTAACCCTCCAGACCAGTAACCCCATTCCTAGACCCTTTGAGACTTCCCGAGACACTCCAGCACGAATCCTTAACCATGTGCCTAACCCATGGTAAGGCGAGAGAACCTGTTAAGCCTCTATAACCTTGCACAACACTGGGTTCGTAAAGGAGCTAGTGGACACGATGAGTGAGCACATTTTCATCCTGATATAGCACGAGGTCTGACGATGCCATAGATAGACCAGTTCGAGGATATTGGACAGATGACTTGGTGGCTTTACATCAGTGACTTCGAGGAACTATCTGAGACCTTGATGGATTGTGAGGTTTTCATGTTGGTGGGATCATGACTTTGGGAAAGCCGGTAGAAGTACCTGTTGGACATAAGATTTGGATTTATGTAGGTGACTCTGGTTGGTATAGATGCTTGATATGTCCGCCTGGTTCGAAGTAAGATTGGATTTAGGCCTATGATCCTGATTATGATATCATGCTTCACGGTGGTCAATAACCTAGGAGATTGGATTATTTGTCGGAGTTGACTTAGAGATCTATATAGTCGTGATCATGGAGTTTACTTGACCCGGATGATGGGAATTTGGTGGACATACTGTCATAATGCATAGTCCTTCCGAGTATTTGGGTATTGAGATCTTGTGGAACACCGTAGACACCGGATTTGTAGGATTGTTGGATTATGTGGTGATTGATGGTAATTACCGGGCTATTGGAGTTGATCTATAGGAAGGAAACAAAATCTTGGGGTGGCATATGACGTGTTTCCTTAGAATAGAGATGCATTATCGTGGGCCTTGCAAGAATAGGTTGAGTGCTTGGATTATGGAGTTTAATTTAAGCTTAGCAGCATGTATGATCTACCTTTGGATTTTAGAGGTAGACGTACATATGGATTTGGGGATCATAGACAGTATAATTTTGTTAGACCGACTCTTAAGAGTCATGAAGATATGCATGGCATGAGTGGTGATTGAAGTTGGTCTATGCGAGAGGCCGCTTTTCCGTTCGGAGTACTAGATAGAGCTATTGGCATCTCAAAAACTGTGCTTAAGGTTAAGATGATATAAGTTCACTCACTCACTAGAATCCTTGAAACCCTTAAGCCCACCGAGCCACAACCTGGTCAGATTCTGACCACGGGCCTTGACTCAGAGTCAGGAAGGCCTCTGCAATACTCAACCGAGACCACCACTAATACCCCAGCTTACCTTGCGTACCCCTTAGACCTCATGGAGTAATTGGACAAGAAGGGTAACATCATTATTTGATGGCCTACTTGTCTGCCCAGAGACGAAGAAGCGACGGACAGCTGGATAGAAGACATTTGAAGACCGCCCTGTCAAGAAGGAAGATCTACACCGACCACTGTCATCAAGAAGAAAACTTCCGCGTTGAAGACCGGGCGTATCTGCAAACCACTCCTCCCGGAGGAACCGAGCAATTCCGTGTCAAAGGAACGCTCACACGACGATGTATCGGGACTTGAAGGCACGATTCTGGTGGCACGAGATGAAAAGAGAGATTGCAACCTATGTTGCAAAGTGTGATGTGTGCCAAAGGGTCAAGCTGAATATCAGCGACCCGCTGGATTGCTTCAACCACTCAAGGCTCCTGAGTGGAAGTGGGATAAAGACAGAATGAACTTCGTCACTGGTTTACCAAGGTCAGATAGAGGACATGACTCTGTTTAGGTCATAGTCGATCATTTGACCAAGGTGGTCCATTCCATTCCTGTCAAGACCACTTATGATGGCAACCGGCTGGCAGCTCTCTACATCGACCGAATTGTAAGTCTTCACGGCATTCCCAAGGAGATTGTGTCAGATCGAGGAGCCCAATTCACCTCAAGGTTCTGGAAGAAGTTCCGAGAAGCCTTGGGAACCAAGATATCTTTCAGCACGGCTTTCCACCCCCAGACCGGAGGTCAGACTGAACGAGTCAATCAGATTCTCGAAGTCATGACTCCGAGCCTGTGTCTTGGCATATGGAGCCAAGTGGGAGGATTGTCTCCCTTTTTGTCGAGTTCTCCTATAACAACATATACCAGTCGAGCCTTCTGATGGCACCATTTGAGGTGTTGTACGGACACAGATGTCGCACACCCCTCAACTGGTCAGAGACTGGAGAAGGGCTAGTCTTTGGACCGGATATTCTCCGCGCAGCGGAAGAGCAAGTCCAACTAGTCAGAGAACGTTTGAAGGCAGCCAAGTCAAGGCAAAAGAGCTATGCTGACATTCACCGTCGGAACATAAGTTTCCATATCGGGGACCACGTGTACCTGCGGGTAACTCCTCTGAAGGGAACCAAGCGTTTCCACGCTAAGGGGAAGCTCGCACCAAGGTTCATTGGACCCTTTGAGATCACTGCAAGTCATGTAGTAGACGGCTTCCCAGCTAGATCTACCACCTGAGATACCCTCTGTGCACCAAATCTTCCACGAGCCCCCACTCTGGAAGTACTTCTTACCTCCTAGCTAGCCCGATGCCCGCAAGGACATCGATCACCGAGCCTTTGGCAGCTAACCCAACCTAACCTATGCAAGAGACCCCTCAGCAACCTCCATCAGGGAAGGCATCAAGCAAGAAGCCATACCATCAAGCACTTCAGGATTCCAAGGAGCACTGCTCGGAAGCAGAACCAACCAGGAGAAGTGAAGACTACCCCGTATCCAAGACTCCGCCTTTCTTTCCACGCCTAGTCTGGGAATCTCGGGGACGAGATTCTTGTAAGGGGGGTAGGTCTGTCACACCCTGATTTTTCATGTCACATTTCTTAAGCTAATTTTCATGTTAAAAATGTGGATTTGCAAAAACTTTTGAGTGTTTTTGACTTTGATTGATTTGACTCTTGTCTGCTGTTTGCTAGTGCTCTAAAAATCATATAAATCCTCCAACTCTTATACTTCATCTCCTTGACCCAAAACCTTTTCCCAATGATCATGCCATGTGTATAGACCAGTATAGAATTTTCTTATAAAAATATTTTGGCCAAATGGTATTTTCTAAAATTAGTTTTCCAAAAACCCCTGAATTGAGGTTTGCACTGCAAGTACCTTATTTAGGGTGTGAAAAATCTTTCAAAAAGTATATTTGAATCCTATTAGGTATAGGACTCCCATAAACCACAAAAGTATAATTTTAAAAGTTATTTTAATATTTTATTTAAAAGCTTTTTCTTAAGGCCAGAAATGGTCTTTAATAGGGAAAAATTATTTAATCATTTCAAAAATATTTGCCAAAATTCAGGGAGACTAATAGGACATATATTGTCCATATATAAGAGTTTCATCACATGGTCATGTTCAAAATATTGGGCAAATCCTTCCAAAACCCTTTCTGGATATTTCAAGCTTTTGAAATATTTACAAAGGAAATATTCTCCAAAAATTCCAGGGAAATTCTATCATGTAATATATGACATATTTGATGATCTTGCAAAGCCTCATGGCTTGAAGATCAAGGAAACACCCTCAAACCCCTTCATAACCATTCTGTCCATATTTGAAGTTTGAGCAACTTTACATTGCCAAACTTTTCCAAATTCTCTCAAATTTAGTGCACATGCTAGAATGGCCTAATAAGGCATCTAGACAAAATGGCACAAGATTTGGAATAGAGAAACTTGATCAGATCACCCCAAAACCCCTTCTGTTCAAATTCAAATTTGAACAACTTTATATTGTCAACTTTTTATCTGGAGCCTCAAACTTTGTGGGCATGTTCATAACCCCAAATGATGATGCTACACCAAGTGGTGCATCAAGGGGAGATGAATTGCTTGACTCAAACAAGGTGAACCCATTTCTGTTGATTTCTAGGGTTCACCAAAGTTACATTGGCCACTTTTCCCAAATGAGCTCAAATTTGGTGTAGGGGCCTAATTGTATGTGGCATTTGATCCTGTTAAGTCCCATGCCAATTGGAAGTCATTTGCCTCCCCAACACTTGATCAAACACCTTCTGTTCATTTACCAAAACCTGTGTTTGGACCCCTTTTACTATTTCCCTTTACCCCAAATTTCTACCACACCTTCCCCTGATCATCCTCTACCCCCAGTAACTTCTCTATGGCCTCAGCTCAATTATTGGAGGGGGTAAAACCCCAATTCCTACTGCTGGACAGCAATTTTCACCCTCTCCTACACCTCTCTCCTCATTCCAGAGGCTCCCCAGAGCATCCAAGACCTCCACACTATTGTTTACTACTCCCTAACACTGTTGGACACAAGAGGACACGGCCAAGGAGCTAAAGGCACGGCCATGCCGGCCAAAAGCACGCTCTGGAGCGCGCTACAGTGCTCTGGAGCACTGCAGCCGCCCTCCAATCACCAGCCCCGACCACCTAGGGCCTCCCCCTCGTGTCCCCCGAGGCCGCCTCGGCGTCCGGGACACGCCGGGCGGTCGGCCCCCTCCTCTCTCCTCCTCTCTCACTCCTGCTCGCACGCGCGCCGTGGCCGCCCGAGCGCTCCAGTGAGCAAGCTCACACGCGCGGCCCTCTGACGCCTCCCCGCTCCTCCTTTCTCTTCCTCTAGGCGTGGACCAGCTCCAGGAGCGCCCCGGACACGCTGCGGTAGGCTCGCGTGGCCCGCAGCAACAGCACCGGCCTCGCCGGCGCACGACGCCTCGGTGGACCGGCGCCCACCTATAAATAGGGCACCCCCGAACCCCCTTGCACCTCCTTTGGCCTTTCCCTTCTTTCCTACGCCTCCCAAGCCGTCCCACTCATCATCCCGTGCCCTCCAGCCTCCTCCCTGGCCGGAGCAGAGCCGCCGGCCGCCGCTCGAATTCGGGCAACCCCGAGCCCCTCTCTTCCTCCTAGCCACTCCAGTGCCACCGCTCGACCTCCAGGGAGCTCCCCACCTCCGTCTATCCTCCCCGAGGTGGCCGTGCGCTCGAAACCCAAAGTGGCCGGAGCCCTCCTCCGCCACGGTTGCCCCCTTGCTCGATCTGGTCCTCCCTGGCGGGCGTGTCACCCACGGCCGGATGCGCCTCTCCGCGCTGGTCGTTCCGGTGGCCGGAGCGTCGCCGGAGACGGCCTGAGTCGACGGGGCCACGCCGGCGAGCGCTCGGCCGCGCCTCCTCTGCCTCGCCTCTGTTCGCGCGGGAGGAAGAAGACGGCCTGCCGTTGGGGGCCCGCGCGTCAGCGACCCGGAGGCTGGGCCCTCCGTTTAAGTGGAGGCGGATCTGGCCCCGACCGCTTCCCCTGCGCGGAAGCGCCTTTCCGGGCGGGCGCCTTCGACGTGGCTGAGTCCCTGCGCGCTGCTGTGCAGATGGGCCGGCCCGGTGCACAGAAGCACTAAGCTACGCCCTGCGCGCAAGGGTATAACCCCCTTTTCTTTTTATTTTCTGTTTCCAGTAAACTTCCAAAATCACCCAAATATTCAAAGGAACGCCAAACTTGGTGATTCAAATTTCCTATGACTCCATAAATCATGCTCTATCTTTTGGTGCTACATGCACATTATTCCAGAAACTTTCCCCACACAAATATTTATCAAATACCCATATTTCATTTTCTGTGATGAACTTTAGAAAATCACAGAGAGCTCAATATTGATCCAAATGCAGTGATTCAAATTCCTAGATGCTTGTCATGTCCAAAGTTAGTTTTGGAACATTTTTAATAGTAGTTTCTGTACCCCACCAAATATTGAGCCATTTCTTCATATTTATCAGCTTTGCAAAATCCTAGGAAATTCATTTCAAATCCAAATCCAGTGAGACCAACTCCTAGATGCTTCTAAAATCATGAATTGATGATGGGTACCTTTGCTCATCATTCAAGAAAATATTTCTGTATACTTCTTCCAAATCCATAAAACCCTTGATTCCATCATATTGAAATGTTCCAAACTACCTGTTGATCCAACACCTATGAAACCACCTTGGTTATTTTTCATATGACCAGAGGTATCCTAGAAAAGTCCAACTCCTATTTTTAGAGCATTTTTATTTTTGCTTTGATTGTGTTGCTTATTATGATTGCTTCCATCGTTAGTTGACGTAATAAACGGAGTATTCGGAGATGGACCAGAAGGTTTGAAGACTCTGAAGAATAAGGCAAGCAGCCCTTTGACCATGTTCAAGAAACCTTTTTATGCATGTCTCATAGCACCTTATTATTCAATGCATCGGAATCATGTTGAGGTGGAAACCACTTTGGTTGTTACCTTTGTTGCTTACTATTGATACTTGCATCAAACATGACCCTACCTTCCTATGAGGGTTATGTGGGTGGGAGTAGTTAGGTTGCTTTAATAGTGGCTACGCGAATGGGACGGGTATATGCATGGTAACGGAGGCAGGATGCTTTCAAAAGACTTTTCGAAAACCCCGTCGGGTGCCATTTATGCCCGAGGGAGATGGTGAGATGGGTAACCACTTGATGACGAAGTGGTGTACCGAGGCAAGTGTGTGTATTGTTTTGAAAACGGATTGGTTTAAGTTGCGACCGTTATTCCAACCTTACATGCGCAACCACTCTACCCTTATATAGGAAAGGGCATTATTGATTACCTAGGTCGATACTAGCATGGTGCCCGCATTAATAGTGACGGGGGTGACATGAGGTCACTCTCGGGACGGGGTCGCGCTTGGATAGGCGGCCATGACTGTCTTTACAGGGCACCGGACACACCGTTGGTACCCCGTGCTTGTGATATGTGATGAATACGGAGCGAGTCTCCACAAACCTTGAGATGTGAAATGTTTGGCACGGGGCTGCTACCAATCGAGTGGACTCTATGTTAGTGTCGTCTAGGGAAAGGTAGTGATCGGGTGCTTACCCCGGGTACTTGAGGTATCGCGGGTCGTGGATGACACGGAAGTTCCCCGGATCTTGTGGTTAAATTGTGCAACCTCTGCAGAGTGTAAAACTATTCGAATAGCCGTGTCCACGGTCATGGACAGTTGGGTAACCGCTCTTGGGCTACGTCCAATGTTTGCGAAACCTGGTGTGTGTGTGTGAGGAAACAACATGGTTCAGTGATATTGATGATGTGATACCTGAGGAAGTTACAATGAGCTTGAACATGAGTTGAGTACAACTCTTTCTCGATATGATGTCTGTGACCTCCTGTTACTTGTTACAGACACATGCATATCCATGTTATACGTTGATCATACTTGCATATGAAAAACTAGCTTTCCGCAAAACTGCCAACTTAGCAGTAGAGCCTTGCATAATTATTCTGTCATCACACTTGGGTTGCTTGCGAGTACATTCAATGTACTAATTGGCTTGCCACTGGTTATTTTATTGGCCAGGCAGGAGAGAGCAGGTTATGATGAAGATTTCTTGGTGACGAGCATGCGAACTAGGACGCTTCCCAGTCAGAATGCCTGTAGGGTTAAGGCAGATGGCATGGGTCCAAGTTGATATTGAAGATTTCCGCTGCGACGATATACTCAAGACTTGACCATTATGGTCCTATTTATGTAATACGGTATGTATGGATGTAAGACTCTTGTTATTCAGCTTCTGTGTGTTCAGTGAGCATTGATCTCTGGGATCACTGTACACGTGCATTCGGTGATCACGACTTATGAGTCGGGGTCTCCACAAAAGGATATCCTTATTACTGTGACGTTTATTGCATTGGCATTGGGTTCACTTAGACACACGTACCGTCTTCCACCCAAGGAAAAAAATCTGCCTTAATTGAACATGGAGCTTTTCCGCAGAAATAAAAAAAAAAAATTGAACATTGAGTTTCTGCAAGAAAAAAAACCCGTCTTAATGAGAGATACGATATGCCTACTCCGCCACTTTTTATAAGGTGTATTAGTTTTTTCAGAGTCAAACATTTATATTTCCAGCTAAATCTGTATAGAATCTACCAATATCTACAATGTCAAGTGAATAAAATGCGAATATATATTTCATGATGAATCTAATAGTACTGATTTTGTATTGTAGATGTTGATTGCATTTCTATAAACCAAGAGTGTTGCTACCCGGACGATGAGGCTCACATGATTTTTGCACGATAGTCCGTTGGCGCCGTTGGGAAATGCTGGTGTACGGTGGATTGCTTCATTGCTCGAGCATCGGCTGGCGATGTGTCATGTGTAAAGTAATTTCGACAAACCAAGTCAAAGCTAGAAACTTTTGACTTTTGAAAATAACTAATATTACCTTATAGAAAAGAACATGTAGGAGAATCTGTTGAACCTAAACACATGTGTTTCTTATATTTAGAAAAAGAAACTTTAGAGGGGGGGGGGGGTCATATGTAGATATTGGAATGTAAGAACAAGATTATGAGAGAAATGTGTTGATTTTTTTAGCGGGGTAAAATGTGTTGATTTGTGGCTTGCATAAAAAAACTAAAACAAGGAGTAAGAAAGTTGGCTTTTTGCGGGGTAGAAAGTTGTATATTTGATGCTCAAGTTTTTCTCTTATCGATTTCGCTATAAATCGAATGTCTTACTTTTTAGCATGGCAAATCTAACGTTCGAGATGAAAAATTATGTTATCGCGAGGCTGATAATTTTTTTTAGTAAGCATGGCATATTCTTGCCATGTTATGTTCTTTTTTTTTTGGTGGGAGTTGCTGTGCTTGTTAAAGCAAATTGGCATCGTCACGACAACATAAATTACTATTAAAAAGCATTTTGATTTGCCATGCTAAAAAAATATGATGTCAGATTTGTAACATTTTCCTCTTTTTTTGTGCCAAGTGCATGAAGTCAAGACATTGCACAAAACTACCAAGTTATCTACATGTGTGATTTTTTATTATAAGACTGAGCCTTTCTTCTTGAGCCGGTAGCATTTCCTAGTGCGCTTACTTAGAAGATGCATTCCACGTGGATCGATAAATTAAGGGATAAGTATATTTTTCGTCCCTCAATTATTTCGAAAGTATAAAAATGGTCCCTTAACTTCAAAACCAGCAAACTTTAGTCCCTTAATTTTTAAAACCGGATAAGTTTAGTCCCTCGTACCTCTTTAGCTTGGTTCTTGCTGACGTGGAGTGGTTTTTTTTAACTCAAACTACGTGGGCCTGCTTGTCAGTGATGGAAGAAATATGTGGAGAGTGGACTTGAACTCGGGACGTCATGCTGCGTGCACGTGAGCTAGCTAACGAACCAAGCAGTTTTTGTGGTTAACCGATGCAAGTTTAATAGGAGTATATTCTTTGTAGGAACGCACATTACAGCGGATATATATATCTGAACTGCAACACCTAATAAAAAAAAGATACACACAAATCAACCTACAAGTCTTTTGTTTTTGTAACACCTAATGTAAACATACGCACAAGCAAAAAACAAGGGGAAATACACAGCATGGCATAACTATTTTTCTTCAGTTTTAATTAGGAATAAAGGAAACTGGAAATCGCTTTTAGATCAGTTGTTGGCGTGAGACATGTCTGTTATCTAACGTATATATATAAAGCGATGTCTACCTGTTTTTCCATACAACGCTTCTCTGTTGCAGTGGTTAGCACGTGCATTTTGTTTTAAAAAATAAGGTCTTGCTTTTGAACCTGATGTGCTGCGTGCATTTTGTTTGAAGCTATTTATTTATTTAGTCACTGACATGCAAGTCCCACATAGTTTCAATAAAAAAACCACTCCACATCAGCAAAGAAAATTAAAAGCGGTATGAGGGACTAAACTTATCTGGTTTTAAAAGTTGAGGGACTAAAGTTTGCTGGTTTTGAAGTTGAGGGACCATCTCTATACTTTCAAAATAATTGAGTGACGAAAAATATACTTTTCCCATAAATTAATTGTAATTTGGTTCCAAAATACAATTTTAATAGATCAACGGCGAAACCTGTGGCTCCAGGGCGTTGGTCCTTAGGGACATGTGCACAAAGACTTTTTGGCCGCCATCGACAATGTCAGGCCGGCTCCGCTAGGGGATCATCAACATCGATGTGTCGGTGGCTCGTTCTAGCGCCAGTAGTGGTCATTCGGTGGTCTCAAAATCTTGATATAACTTTTATTATGTTTGAGATATTTTGTCTTTCCAGTGAACTTTTATAACAGATCTGATTCTTTCCACGGGAAAATCAGAAGGATGGCGAATATTTCCCATGGGTCTGGAAATTTGTCTCGGTCAAGCCTGAAATTATTGAATAGCATGGCAATGATGAAGTCAGTGCATTATATTTTCTGAACATACACTAGCAATCCTCAGATGTTTCTTTTAAACGTGGGCGACCCCTCCGATTTCTCCAATTGGAAACTTTTTATTTTTCTTTGAAAGTTAGAATTGGTTGAAATGTATGTCTCATTGTTTTGACAGATATGCAGTGGACTTTGCCCATTAAAATATGGTCAATGCATTTTATAAAACATATTTATCCTCGTCTAAAAATATATGAATCCTCTTTTATTTTGCCTTTATCCCCTTGTGTATTTGTGAAAAAAAAACATGTATGCACTTGTTGGGTCGTCGTGTGGCAGAACCGGTCAGTCGTCGCTCTGCGACGACGTGCATGGCACGAGTCATTTTCCTGTTCATTTCCCGCCCTCCCTCTCCAGCAGACACGTCCCATTCCTTCAGTTATTCCATTTTTTGCACTTTTTTTTTTGACAAAGTATCTTTCCACAGTGCGTGACAAAAACCATCCAAACCCTTGGCAGGTCTCCAATATATATATTCAACTGATTGTTGTCACATTGCGGGCATGCAACAAGAAGAGAACTGCATTGGCCTGGCCCCTTGGCTCTGCTGATTGGATTGGAACTGGTTTAGTAGTATATCCGAACAGCTAAACGATGGACACGGAGCAAGAACAAGCACTGCATGCAGCTGTGCGAGAACAATGCCGCAGTTGACCTCAAAATATGTCCAACACTATTTTTTGGGCCCTCGAGTATCTGCCTCCTCGCACGTTGAATGAACGTTCTCGCGCCGGCCAAGAGGAACCAATGGCGGTCTCCCGTTGCTATGAGTGTTGGCGAAAATAAGAACAGATAGCTGTGCGGGCAGGGGTCACCTAACCGCGGGCAAGGACGCGGCTTTAAGAAACGGATCGAGACAAGATCGGGATCGGACGGATCACTTGCTTGCACGCACGACGCCATTGTTATATGTGATCTTTTATTCCCGGGGCGGTGCAGGACATGAGAAACTACAAGGTAAACGCCATCTACTACCACCGAGGTGAAGGAATTTCTTCTCCCAACTTTCTTGGGAAGGCGGATTGGATCGATCCGTGAACGTGCCATGTTTTACGGTTTTGGTTCATGCTTTGTGCAACCAGACCCAGACCGCTGCACTCAACCAGCGACGAGCCATTGATCTCCGACGTACGGGCGGTACTCCCGGGACCTGGGTTGGCATCCTATGCTATGATCCTAAAGTCAGCTCCATCTTAAAACACATCTCCATCTTTAAATACCAAAGCAGGAGTACATGGAGTACACATACTACATGGCTACATGCGTGGCATGACAGTGGAGCAACCACCGGCAGGATCAGGGGCAGGACCAGTTCTGCCCGCTCTCAACTCGATCAAGAGAAGGTGGCCTGCATGTCTGTCTGTCTATCTATCTATCTAGTGTATCTCCTGCTGATCCGCTTTACTATCAGATACTGTCACCTCTCTACTAGTCTTTTTCTCCCTCTCATCCGAAACCGAGCCGTGCTTGGCTTCAACTTTCAACAAGCAAGATTGGGCTACGTGGTTTCAAGCAAGATTAGAGGCCAGACATTATTGGTTGAGCGCTGTTTGGTTAGTTAATTAATGGCCTCGCCGACCGATGAACCGACCGGTTAGACCTAACAGTCAAGAGATTAGGACCATACATGCTGCTAGCATCAGCTGTTAGGAGCAGTACGGCTGCAAATTGCCGGATGGGGCATTGACAAGGGAGGTCACGGCTCATAATCCTAAACACTACTATAATTAGCAGCAGCTGAATGCACCAGCTAGGCTTAGGCTGGTCCTGCAGGTATGCTAGGTATAGAGACAAGGCACCATACCATGCACCTCCCACCACACACCACACGCCCCAAATGGAGGGAGGCTGCAAGAGGTTGAATTGTCAAGTAAACTGACATTCTCTCTATCCTTTTTTTGTGTGTAGAAAATCAATTGATCTATCAAACTGATTCGTGTTGCACTGTTGTGCGGCCACGTCGTCGTCGTATGTTTCCTGCTGATGATGGATATGGCTTATTGTGCAGTGGAAACCTAGGAGAAAGAAAGAAAGACTAGGACAGCAGGCTCATGGGCAGACAAGCCCCTAAATTATGCCACGGATTGATTGATTAGTTGGCTAGTAACCGAGGTTAGCTTAGCTTAGCTTATTAGGGACAGCATTAGAACCCACGCATTAACCTAGCTTAGTAGGCTAGAGGAACAAGACAAGCACCCGCACTAACCACCGAAAACCACCACAATAACCAACAACAAAACGGGCCTGTTTGCAATGCAAGGGTTAAATCATCATCCGGGTTGGCTGCTAAACTTGTATGGTTAGTATTTTTTGTGAGGCTGGTGGCATGAGTGAAAAATAGACAAAATTTGGTTAGGCCAACAGTAAATAAAACATACAAAGAACCAAATCCAGTTTTTGGAATGAGAACGGGAGCCCTGCTTCAGTGCTCCCCCTAACCTAATTTCCGAGGGATACCCTTGTCCCCGCGAGTTTATTTTTACCGCGGCCCGCCGTAGCCTAGATCCAAGCTCTGTATAACCCAGATCGTATACGTACAATACCCTCCCAAAAAAAACATCACACAACCCCACGATGACGTAAAACCTGCCGAATTCAATCATTCACGCAGCTCCATCAATCTCGCGAGCATTCACACAGCTCCATAATTCACACAGTACATCTCCAGCGGCGGCCATCTCGTCGCCGACGATCTCGTCGGACAGCGGGCGCGGCAACGTCGTGAATCTCGAACGCTCACATGTACCGCATCATGTGTCCCCCCATTAGTCTCGCTCGCGGCAACATCGAACGAACTACCGCCGCCTTCGTGGTAGTGGTTCACCTAGCGGGGCGGGTAACCTAGCTACCCGGAGGCACACGCGATTGTGGATCTTGTTCCGATAGTGGTGCTCCTCGTGATCTGGGTTTCTTCAGTCTAGGGTTAACGTAGCGTTGGTTGCCGTCGGCTGTGTGCACCACGACTATCGTTATTTGATGTGGCGGCTAACCTAGGTATCCGGCGGCAGAGGTAATCACAGATCTAGCTAGGTTTGGTAGTGCTCCTCCTCGCGATTCAAAGTGATCACGACGGATGTCGTGGCCATCTTCCTTACTAGGTTTGCAAGATCTGAACGCCCTCGGTTTGGGTAGTTTACTTAACATCCGTGATTGTGTGCTATGTGTTGTATATTTCAGTATTGAAAATGTCTGCACATGTGATGATTGATACGTCTCCAATGTATCTATAATTTTTTATTGTTCCATGCTGTTATTTTACCAATCTTGGATGTTTTATAATTATTTTATAGTCATTTTATATAATTTTTTGGTACTAACATATTGACATAGTGCCAAGTGCCAGTTGTTGTTTTCTGCATGCTTTTTACATCGCAGGAAATCAATACCAAACGGAGTCCAAACGCAACGAAACTTTTGAGGATTTTTTTGGACCAGAAGATATCCAGTGGGCCGGAGAAGCACAACCCAGCAGGGAGCGCCAGGAAGCCCAGGCGCGCCTTGGTGGGTTGTGCCCACCTCGGGTGCACCCCCGACCACCTCTTTGCTCTATAAATACCCCAATATTCCAGAAACCCTAAAGGAGTCAACGGAAATCAATTCCAGCCGCCGCAGAGTCCAGAACCACCAGCTCCATCACGGAGGGGTTCACCACTTCCATTGGTGCCTCTCTGATGATGCGTGAGTAGTTCCTTGTAGACCTACGGGTCCGTAGTTAGCAGCTAGATGGCTTCCTCTCTCTCTCTTTTGATTATCAATACAATGGTCTCTTAGAGATCCATATGATATAACTCTTTTGCGGTGTTTTTGTTGGGATCCGATGAACTTTGAGTTTATGATCAGATCAATCTTTATATCCATGAAAGTTATTTGAGTCTTCTTTGCTCTCTTATATGCATGATTGCTTATAGCCTCGTATTTCTTCTCTGATATTGTGTTTTGTTTGGCCAACTTGATCTATTTATCTTGCAATGGGAAGAGGTGCTTTGTAGTGGGTTCGATCTTACGGTGCTTGATCCCAGTGATAGAAGGGGAACCAACACGTATGTATCGTTGCTACTAATGATAAAACGAGGGGGTCTATTTCTACATAAGTACATCTTGTCTACATCATGTCATCATTCTTATTGCATTACTCCGTTTTTTCATGAACTTAATACACTAGATGCATGCTGGATAGCGGTCGATGTGTGGAGTAATAGTAGTAGACACAGGCAGGAGTCGGTCTACTATTCTTGGACGTGGTGCCTATATAATGATCATTGTCTGGATATCATCATGATTATTTGAAGTTCTATCAACTGTCCAATAGTAATTGTTCACCCACCGTTTGCTATTTTTCTCGAGAGAAGCCACAAGTGAAATCTACGGCCTCCCGGGTCTATTCCTTATATTATTTGCCTTTGCGATCTATTTGCCTTTGCTTTTATTTTCAGATCTATTAAACCAAAAACCCAAAAATACCTTGCCGCAATTTATCTTATTTGGCGTTCGATCTATCAATATTTACAACTCTCTCACGTCCGTTACCTGAAAGGGATTGACAACCCCTTTTATACGTCGGGTTGCGAGTATTTGTTATCTGTGTGCAGGTGCCGTTTACGTTGTGTTGCTTGGTTCTCCTACTGGTTCGATAACCTTGGTTTCTTCATTGAGGGAAATACCTACCATTTCTATACTACATCATCCCTTCCTCTTTGGGGAAATACCGACGTAGTTCTAGCAAGTCATCAAAAGGAATTTTTGGCGCAGTTGTCGGGGAGGATCTTCAACATATACCAGATTCCTAATCACAAATCTCATCTCCTCGCAATTTACATTATTTGCCATTTGCCTCTCGTTTTCATCTTCCCCACTTCACAAAAAAAATCCGTATTTATTCACCCTCTTTTTCATTCGCCGTTTTCCGGTCAGATCTATCGCCTACTCGTGTTCTTGTTTAGAATTGCTCAAAATGACGCTTGAGAACACTAAGTTGTGTGATTTTTCTAGTACCAATAACAATGATTTTATTGGCACTCCGATTGCTCTCCCGCCACTAGTGTGGAGTTTTGTGATATTAACATTGCTTTCTTGAATCTTGTCATGAAAGATCAATTTTCCGGTACTCCTAATGAGGATGCCGCCTCCTATCTTAATACCTTCGTGGAATTATGCGATATGCAAAAGAAAAAAAGATGTGGACAATGACGTTGTGAAGATGAAATTATTTCCGTTTTCTTTGCGTGATTCTGCAAAAAAATGGTTTTCTTCTTTGCCTCGCAATAGTACCGATTCTTGGAATAAATGCAAAGATGATTTTATTACTAAGTATTTTCCGCCCGCGAAAATTATTTCCCTTAGAAACCGGATCATGAATTTCAAGCAACTTGAACATGAACATGTTGCACAATCTTGGGAAGTGATGAAAATGATGCTAAGGAATCGCTCAATTCATAGGTTAAATCTTTGGATGATCATACAAAAAATTTATGCGGGGTTGCATTTCGTTTCTCGAAATCTTTTAGACTCTGCCGGTGGTGGTACATTTATGGAAATTACTTTGGGTGAACCCACCAAATTGCTTGATAATATTATGGCGAATTATTCGCAATGGAATACCAAAAGGGCGCCTACTAGCAAAAAGGTTAATTCGGCTGAGATTGATTCTTTGAGTGAAAAAGTTGATGCTCTTATGAAATTAGTTGCTAGTAAAAGTGCTCCTATTGATTTCAATGATATGCCTTTGTCTACCTTGATTGAGAAAAATAGCGATGCCATAGATGTGAATTTTATCTCTAGAAATAATTTCAATAACAATGCTTATAGAGGTAATTTTAATCATAGACCTTTCCCAGGATATTTCTCTAATAGTTATGGTTATTCCTATGGTAATTCTTCTTACAATAATAATAGGAAAATATTAAAGAATTTATCAATACTCAAAAGGTTTTCAATGCTTCCATAGAAGAAAAATTGAATAAGATTGATGATATGTCTAGAATTTCTCATGATGTGGAAAATCTTAAGTTGAAAACTTTTGTGCCTAAAGTTGAGGAATCAATTAAAGCTCTTTATGTTTCTATGAATGAAAGTAAGAAAAGAACCGCTATGCTTAGAGATAAAAGATTTTTTTGGAAAAAGCGTTTTCTAGTGACTGCTTTCATAAAAATGATGAAGATCTTAAAATGATTGGTGTTTCTTCTATTGATTACTTGTTTAGTAAAGTTCAACTTGATGAAAGCGGGAATGGAGAAGAGTCAAATTTAATTAGAAGGCATCCCAATAGTTCGGAGAGGGTGAAAATCTTGTTGAGAAAATTGATAAAAATGGGTTTGGAGAGGTCAATACTTTAACTAGTGATGTGCCCATTCATTTGGATTACAAAGACTTTAATTATGACAGTTGCTCTTTGATTGATTGTATTTCTTTGTTACAATCCATGATCAATTCACCCCATGCCTATGAACAAAATAAAGCTTTTACTAAACATATTGTTGATGCTATGATGATTTAGATGATAAGTTGGAATTAAAAGTTTCAATTCCTAGAAAGTTGCATGATGACTGGGAACCTACTATCAAAATCAAAATTAAAAATTATGAGTGTTTTGCTTTGTGTGATTTGGGTGCTAGTGTTTTCATGATTCTGAAATCTCTTTTTGTTGTTCTGGTCTTAACAATATTCAAGATTGCTCTCTTAATTTGCATTTGGCGGATTCCATTATTTAAAAGCCTTTGGGAAGGATCAATTATGTTCTTATTCATGCCAATTGGAACTATGTACCCGTAGACTTTATTGTTCTTGACATCGATTGCAACCCGTCTTGTCCTATTATACTTGGTAGACCGGTTTTGCGCACTCTTAGCGTGCTGATTGATATGAAAGAAGGGAATATTAAATTCCAATTTCCCTATGAATCTATAATGAGGGAAACATATGGATCGTCGAACAAGGATGACAACACTTAGATCTTTGCTTTATGCCTAGCTAAGGGCGTAAAACGATAGCGCTCGTTGGGAGGCAACCTAACTTGTATCTTTTTGCCTTTTGATTTCCTTGCTGTTTCAATAAAATACCCTTTAATACCTCTGTTTAGATGTGTTTCTGTGGTTTGAATAAAGGTTTGTGCCAGGCAAAGCCTTAGGATCATGTTGAGTGATATTATATTTGATCTTGATGAAAAAACAGAAACTTTTGCGATCACGAGAAAAATTCTCATTTTTAATAGAAGAGTGTTTTTAAGTTGATTCTAATTGAAGAAGATTAATATACAATTTTTTCACGTGGTCCTATTTTTTAAATATATTTTTAGAGTTATAGAAGTATTCAAAATTTCCGAATTGCTACAGACTGTTCTGTTTTTGACAAATTCTGTTTTCTTTGCGTTGTGTGCTTGTTTTGATGATTCTATGGTGAGTTTTTGCCATAGAAAAGTTGTAATACAGTAGATATAATGCAAGAGTAAAATATGAATTGGTTTTCTACAGTACTTGTAGTAGTGATTTGTTTTCTTATACTAACGGATCTCATGAAAGTTTTGTTGAGTTTTGCGTGATTGAAGTTTTCAAGTTTTGGGTTATCTTATGATGGATGAAGGGACAAGGAGTAAGAAGAGCCTAAGCTTGGGGATGCCCATGGCATCCCAAGCTATTATCCAAAGAGAAGCAAACAACTAAGCTTGGGGATGCCCCCGAGTGGCATCCCCTCTTTCTTCTAACAACCATCGATATTTTACTCAAAGCTATATTTTTATTCGTCACATATTATGTGTTTTGCTTGGAGCGTCTTGTATGATAGGAGTCTTTGCTTGCTTTATTTTGCATTTTTAGTATTGAATCCTTGCTGTACACACCTATTTGAGAGAGCCATAATTATACCATGACTTGATAGAGTTGCTCTCTATGCTTCACTTAAATTTTTATGAGCTATGGATGTGCTCTAGTGCTTCACCTATATCTTTTTGAGCACGGTGTGCTTTAATATTTTTGAATAAATTCTCTCTTGCTTCACTTAAATTATTTTGAGAGAAATAAAAAATTATGGCCATGATCTTCACTTATATTTGTTTGAGATTATCAAAAGCAACACATGAAAATTAGTCCCAAAGTGATAGATATCCAAGAAGGATATAATAAAAACTTTCATGAAGATCATTGGACAAAATAAACTTAATTATTTGTAATAGTTTTGAGATATGATGATGTGATATGTGAGTCATGTTAATGAGTAATTATGCTTTAGTAAGAATATTGGTGCTAAGGTTTGTGATTTCCTATGATACCACGAAAGTCAATAGTCATGCAATGAAATTACATCCTACTCGTGGTGCATTATTTGGTGTTAATTATGCTTAATGCTCGCATATGAGATTATTCTTTTCTTGGTTGGTCGCTTCCCAATCTTTTGCTAGCCTTCATTTTGCACTAAGTATGATCACTACTTGTGCATCCAAAATCCTTTAAACCAATTTTGCCACATGTGTCCACCATACCTACCTATATGCGGTATTCCCTTGCCGTTCTAAGCAAATTTGTATGTGCCATCTCTAATTTTCAAAATAAATTTCTCTTTTGTGTGCTCGTACCGCTCGTGAGGCGGTGAGGGGTGGCTAATATTTTCCATGCTAGATGTGTTATTCTCACGATGAGTGTTTATTCACTTGTCATTGCACGAGAGTAATGCAAAGGTATTAGGGATGCACAATCCCAGAATGAAAAATGAATTTACTTTAAGTTGCCAAATAATAAATTCCTTGGAAAGTGTTGGTATGGAAGGCTGATACATCTCCGTCGTATCTATAATTTTTGATTGTTCCATGCCAATATTATACAACTTTTATATAATTTTGGCAACTTTTTATACTCCCTCCGTCCCAAAATAAGTGACGCAAAAATGACTCAACTTTGTACTAACTTTAGTATAAAGTTGAGTCATTTTTGCGTCACTTATTTTGGGACGGAGGGAGTACTATTTTTGGACTAACATATTGATCCAGTGCCTAGTGCCAGTTCCTGTTTGTTGCATGTTTTTTGTTTCGCAGAATATCCATATCAAACGGAGTCCGAACGGGATAAAAACGAACGGAGATTTGGAATATATGTGAATTTTGGGAAGTGGAATCAACGTGAGACGATGCTCGAGTGGCCCACGAGGGTGAGGGGCGTGCCCCAAGGGGTCAGGCGCGCCCTGGGCCCTCGTGGCCACTTCGTAAGGCGGTTTGTGCCCTTCTTTTGCCGCAAGAAAGCTAATATCCGGATAAAAATCGTGTCAAAAATTCAGCCCAATCGGAGTTACGGATCTCTGGGAATATAAGAAACGGTGAAAGGCCAGAATCTGAAAACGCATGGAGGCCATGGACCAGAGGGAGAACCCTTCTCCCACCTAGGGAGAAGGCCAAGGAAGAAGGAGAAGGAGGGGGGCTCTCTCCCCCTCACTTCCGGTGGCGTCGGAGTGCCACCGGGGCCATCATCGTGCGACGGCGATCTACACCAACACCTCCGTCATCTTCACCAACATCTTCATCACCTTCCCCCCATCTATCTACAGCGGTCCACTCTCCCGCAACCCGCTGTACCCTCTACTTGAACAGGGTTCTTTATGCTTCATATTATTATCCAATGATGTGTTGCCATCCTATGATGTCTGAGTAGATTTTCGTTGTCCTATCGGTAATTGGTGAATTGCTATGATTGGTTTAATTTGCTTGTGGTTATGTTGCTGTCCTTTGGTGCCCATCATATGAGCGCGTGCGTGGATCACACCATAGGTTTAGTTGTATGTTGATAGGACTACGTATTGGAGGGCAAGAGTGATAGAATCTTCAACCTAGCGTAGAAATTGATGCATACGGGATTGAAGGGGGACCAATATATCTTAATGCTATGGTTGGGTTTTACCTTAATGAACGTTAGTAGTTGCAGATGCTTGCTATTAGTTCCAATCATAAGTGCATAGAATTCCAAGTTATGGATGACATGCTAGCAGTGGCCTCTCCCACATAAAACTTGCTATCGGTCTAGTAACGTAGTCAATTGCTTAGGGACAATTTCGCAACTCCTACCACCACTTTTGCACACTCGCTATACTAACTTTATTGCTTCTTTATCTAAACAGCCCCTAGTTTATATTTACTTGCTATTTATATTCTTGCAAACCTATCCCAGAGCACCTACAAAGTACTTCTAGTTTCATACTTGTTCTAGGTAAAGTAAACGTCAAGCGTGCGTAGAGTTGTATTGGTGGTCGATAGAACTTGAGGGAATATTTGTTCTACCTTTAGATCCTAGTTGGGTTCGACACTCTTACTTATCAAAAGAGGCTACAATTGATCCCCTACACTTGTGGGTTATCAAAGGCAACTGTGGATTCGGCTGGCCATGGAAAGTGAAAGTTTGGTGGAAAAAGGAATAAACTTTATTTTATGTTTGGGAACCGCCAATGATATATCTAGCATGGAAAGTGTTGGAAACTCTAAGTCGTTTTCGTTGGTGGGAAATGTATGCCACCCAAAATAATTTTATCTCTCAATTTAAGCTTTGAGCTCCGGCACCTCTACAAACCCCTACTTCCCTCTGCGAAGGGCCTTTCTTTTACTTTATGCAATTTTATTTTGAATTTGAGTCTCCATCTTCTCTTATAAAGCACCAACTAGGAATCACTATGATCGTACCTGAGCATTGGGTGTAGTTAATATGCGAGTGTGTTTCATGAATGGATCAATGGTTGACCATGATGGGCTAGGGATAACTTATTTTAGCATTGATATTTTGAAAGACATGATTGTTTGTTGATATGCTTGAGTATTTAAATCTCATGTTGAGGAAGTACTGGATCGAGGGGTCCTCGGGTGGCCGGATAACTCTTGGTGGGCCGGACTGGTGGGCCATGAAGATCATAGTCGAAGATCATCTCTCGTATCCGGATAGGACTCCTGCATTCGTATAATGGCAGGTTTTAGGTTCGGGTGTAATTTTTCCTTCCTCCGCAAGATGGTTATGTACAAACCCTAGGCCCCTCCGGTGCATATATAAACCAGAGGGCTTAGTCTGTAGAGGCTAAGATATAGAATCACAATATCCTCATAGGCTAGACTCTAGGGTTTAGCCATTACGATCTCGAGGTAGATCAACTCTTGTATTCATATTCATCCATATTAATATAGCAGGAAGTAGGGTATTACGTCGATCGAGAGGGCGTGAACCTGGGTAAACATCATGTCCCCAGTCTCTTGTTACCATCGATCCTCAGACGCATAGTTCGGGACCCCCTACCCGAGATCCACCGATTTTGACACCAACATTGGTGATTTCATTGAGAGTTCCACTATGTCGTCAACCGAAGGACTGATGGATCGCGTCATCAACCACGACGGCTATACCGAGGAAATTTTCCGTTCTGGCCAGTTTTTTGTGTTCGGCGGCTTCATGCTTCGTGCCAACACTGAAGGCCACCTCGAGCAGGTTGAGAGATACGCCCCTGGCCATCAAGTCAGGTTTGGAAGCTTAACTACGTTGCTAATATCCGCGGAGACTTGATCTTCGATGGATTCGAGCCCACGGCGGCCTCTCCCTGCCACCACGATGAACACGACCTAACTTTGTCATCGGAACAGGAAATAACACATGTAACAGTTTTGGTCCTAGACTTGGAATGAGACCGCGTCACTCGAGGACGGGAAGCTCAACCCCGCCGCGGAAGCCGCGGACTCAATGGCGTTGGAGCCGCACACGGACCCAACTTCGAGCAGGATCTGTGTTACCGGAACTACAGACTCGGCTCCGGCCTTAAGTTTCGAATCATGCACATCTGCGCCCTTCAAGCTCGATCAGACGTTTATCGCCGAATTCAGTGCTGCGGATATCTTGCAGCACTCACCCTTTGGCGACATGGTAAACTCGTTAAAATCCCTCTCCTTAGCTGGGGGTGAACATCCGAATTATATCCGGTTCGAACTGGAGGCTGACGGGGAATTTTGCTCCCCACCCACCACCCACTTGGTAGCCACAGTCAAAGATCTAACTGATCTACTTGAGTACGCTTTCGAAGACTTCGAAGGGACGGACCTCGAAGCCGAAGCAGATCTAGACCCAAACCGGCCCGTAACCATGCGATGGATAGCTACGTCAACGTACGATGTGTATATGGTGGATACACCTAAGGAGAAGGAAGGCGACGACGAAAACGATCCCGCACAGGACAAGCCTGTCGATGAACCTCCCAAACGACGACGTCCGAAACGCCGAACTAAATCTCGCAAAGGGGAAGATAGAAATACTATCACTAACAATGGCGACAGTCCGAAGCAAGCCGAAGACCCCGCAGACCCAGCGATGGAGCAGGACGAGCGAGAGGACGACGAATATAGTCCAAAACCGTTGTCTGATGACAGCGATGCCGAAGACAATAATTATGAACCTGTCTCTGAAGAGGATGTTAGCCTGGGCGACGACGAATACATCATCCCAGAAGAACCCTTAGAACAAAAGCGCTTCCATCAGAGGCTTATTGCCACCGCAAGGAGCCTGAAAAAGCAGCAGAGACGACTTCGAGCTGCTCATGACACGCTTAATGATAAATGGAACGAAGTGCTAGACGCCGAGCAAAAATATGGGTACAATCGCCAAACCAAAGGCTATCCTAAGCGTAATCTGCTGCCCAAATTTGACGACGAGGCCACTGCGCCCATAGCGCCAAAAAATAACACCGCGGATAAGCCGGACTGACCACCTCATGGACGGGATAGAGAGGCTAGAAACAGCATGCACAAGCCCGCAACCCCACCCCATAAAGGAAAGGAGGATGCGGCTCATCCGGAAACACGATTTGCACGATGACCTGATAAAAAGGCTGGCAAGACCAGATCCATCTACGGATCTAGGGACCGTGCTCCCGCACGGGACGACGACTATCAAGCCAATCGCGCCGGTGATATACTAGTTCGGGTTCAATACCGAACATCACAACCATCAGACATACGCCATGATATAGTAAAAATATAGAGGCGCCGTGCACCCTCTGTGCTTCACCGATGAGGTGTTGGATCACGATTGTCCAGAAAGGTTTAAACCCATGAACATCGAGGCATACGATGGAACGACGGATCCAGTCGTCTGGATAGAAGACTTCATCCTTCACATCCACATGGCTCGTGGAGATGATCTCCACGCCATTAAATACCTACCCCTCAAGCTGAAAGGACCAGCTCGGCACCGGCTCAACAGCCTCCCAGAGAACTCCATTGGGAGTTGGGAAGAACTTGAGGATGCTTTTTGGGCTAATTTTCAAGGGACCTATGACCAGCACCTGGATGCCGACGATCTAAGTCACATCATCCAACAACCCGGGGAGTCAGCCTGCAAGCTTTGGAATCGGTTTCTCACTAAGAAGAACCAAATCGTCGACTGTCCGGACGCCGAAGCCTTAGCGGCCTTGAAACTCAGTGTCCGGGATGAATGGCTAGCCAGACACCTCGGACAGGAAAATCCGAGGATAATGGCAGCTCTAACTACACTCATGACCCGCTTTTGCGCGGGCGAGGACAACTGGTTAGCTCATAGCACCACCAGCGACCCTGGAGCATCTAAAGTCAGGGACGGCAATGGAAAGTCACGACCTAACAAACACAAACGTCGAAACAATGCTGGAAGCCCAGAAGATACAATGGTAAACGCCGGATACAGCGGCTCCAGACCCGGTCAACGAAAGAAGCCATTCAAAGGCAAGAAAGATGGTCCATCTAGCTTGGAAAAAATATTAGATAGGCCCTGCCAAATCCATGGCACCCCAGAGAATACTGCAAACCATACCAAACGTAATTGTTGGGTCTTCAAGTAGGCCGGCAAGCTCAACGCCGAACACAAGGGAAAGGGACCTCAGAGCGAAGACGAGGGCGAACCTCGCTAGCCGAACACAGGGGGACATAAGAAATTTCCACCGGAGATCAAAACAGTGAACATAATATATGCCGCTCATATCCCAAAGAGGGAGCGCAAGTGTGCATTCCGAGATGTTTACGCCGTCGAGCCTGTTGCCCCCAAATTCAACCCATGGTCGGCTTGTCCGATCACTTTCGATCGCAGGGATCATCCAACTAGTATCGGTCATGGGGGTTCGGCTGCCCTAGTGCTCGACCCAATAATCGATGGATGCGATTTCACCCGAGTCCTTATGGATGATACGTCTCCAACGTATCTATAATTTTTTATTGTTCCATGCTATTATATTATCCTTCTAGGATGTTTTATGGGCTTTTATATACACTTTTATATGATTTTTGGGACTAACCTATTAACCCAAAGCAAGTGCCAGTTTCTGTTTTTCTCCTGTTTTAGAGTATCGCAGAAAAGGAATATCAAACGGAGCCCAATTGACCTGAAACTCAACCGAGGCAGTTTTTGGACCAGAATAAGCCCAGGAAATGCCGGAGGGGGACCAGATGGTCCACGGGTTGCCCACGAGGGTAGGGGGTGCTCTCCCTGGGCGCACCCCCTGCCTCGTGGACAGCCCGGAGACCCCCTTTACTTGGCCTCGACTGCAACACCTCCTATATATACTGAACCTCCGGAAAATAACCTAGATCGGGAGTTCCGCCGCCGAAAGCCTCTGTTGCCACCAAAAACCAATCTAGACCCTGTTCCGGCACCCTCCAGAGGGGGAACCCTCACCGGTGGCCATCTTCATCATCCCGACACTCTCCATGACGAGGGGGGAGTAGTTCACCCTCGGGGCTGAGGGTATGTATAGCTATGTGTTTGATCTCTCTCTCTCTCTCTCTCTCTCTCTCTCTCTCTCTCTCTCGTGTTCTTGAGATGGCACGATCTTGATGTATCGCGAGCTTTACTATTATAGTTGGATCTTATGATGCTTCTCCCCCTCTACTTTCTTGTAATTGATTGAGTTTTCCCTTTGAAGTTATCTTATTGAGTCTTTAAGGATTTGATTCACTTGATGTATGTTTTGGTGATCAACTTGTGGGTTCTGTGACCTTGTGAATCTATGCATAGGGGTTGGCACACGTTTTCGTCTTGACTCTCCGGTAGAAACTTTGGGGCACTCTTTGAAGTACTTTGTGTTGGTTGAATAGATGAATCTGAGATTGTGTGATGCATATCGTATAATCATACCCACGGATACCGGAGGTGACAATGGAGTATCTAGGTGACATTAGGGTTTTGGTTGCTGTGTGTCTTAAGGTGTTATTCTAGTACGAACTCTATCATAGATCGAATGGAAAGAATAGCTTCGTGTTATTTTACTACGGACTCTTGAATAGATCGATCAGAGAGAATAACTTTGAGGTGGTTTCGTACCCTACCATGATCTCTTCGTTTGTTCTCTGCTATTAGTTACTTTGGAGTGACTCTTTGTTGCATGTTGAGGGCTAGTAATATGATCCAACTATGTTATTATTGTTGAGAGAACTTGCACTAGTGAAAGTATGAACCCTAGGCCTTGTTTCCTACCATTGCAACACCGTTTATGCTCACTTTTATCATTAGTTACCTTGCTGTTTTTTATATTTTCAGATTACAAAAACCTATATCTACCTTCCATATTGCACTTGTATCACCATCTCTTTGCCGAACTAGTGCACCTATACAATTTACCATTGTATTGGGTGTGTTGGGGACACAAGAGACTCTTTGTTATTTGGTTGCAGGGTTGCTTGAGAGAGACCATCTTCATCCTACCCCTCCCACGGATTGATAAAACTTAGGTCATCCACTTGAGGGAAATTTGCTACTGTCCTACAAACCTCTGCACTTGGAGGCCCAACAACGTCTACAAGAAGAAGGTTGCGTAGTAGACATCAAGCTCTTTTCAGGCGTCGTTGCCGGGGAGGTGAGTGCTTGAAGGTATATCTTTAGATCTTGCAATCGAATCTTTTAGTTTCTTGTTTTATCACTAGTTATCTTATAAAAGAAAACTACAAAAAAAATTGGAATTAAGGTTTCCTCATATGATTCATCTTTTACCTCATATGCTTCATCTTTTTAATATCTTTCGTGAAAATGATGGAAAAGAAAATAGTGCCCAAGTACTAGAAGAAGAATTACATAGAATGCTTGGCATAAAATATGTGCATGATGAGCATGATTGCAATGTTGTTACTATGAATTCTTTGAATACCCATGATGCTAATGATATGCAAAGCCACAAGCTTGGTGATGCTATGTTTGATGAAGATGATATGTTTAGTCCCCCAAGTTTTGATGTGCAAATTTATTATGATGAAAGCATGCCTCCTATTTATGATGATTATAATTATGAAAGTGGATTTGGAGAGGTCATGACTTTATTTAGTGATGAATCCACTATTTCGGAAGAGGTTCCAATTGATTATGAGAAGAACGTTGCTATCTATGATGATTATTGTGATGACTTGTATGATATTGGGAATAATGATAACCATGAAACTTGTCATCATGATTTTTGTTTTCAATTGGATTATGCTTCACATGATAGTTATTTTGTTGAGTTTACTCCCACTATTCCGAATGAGAAGAATTTTGCTTATGTGGAGAGTAATAAAATTTATATGCTTGGGGATCATGACAAGAATGCTTTATGTGATAGTTATATTGTTCAATTAATTCATGATGCTACTGAAAATTATTATGAGAGAGGATCATATGCTTCTACATATTGCAATAAAACCAGTTTTCCTCTCTATGTGCTTAAAGTTTTGAAGCTATGCTTGTTTTGCTTTCCTATGCTAGTTGGTTATTGTTCCCAAAAGTTGTTTTCTCACAAAATCCCTATGCATAGGAAGTGGGTTAGACTTAAATGTGCTAATCATATTCTTCATGATGCTCCCTTTATGTTTCAATTCTGATCTTTTATGCGAGCATCATTGAAATCATTGTGCCTAGCTAAGGGCGTTAAACGATAGCGCTTGTTGGGAGGCAACCCAATTTTCTTTTCTTTGGTTTTGCTTCTGTTAGGAATAAATATTGCATCTAGCTTCTGTTTAGATGTGGTTTTGTGTTTTAATTAGTGTTTGTGCCAAGTAGAACCTTTGGGAAGACTTGTGTAAAGTTTATGCGATCATGCTGTAAAAAACAGAAACTTTAGCACTCACGAGATTAGCTACCATTTTTTTTACTGGAGAGTGCTTTTTAGTTGATTCTTTTTGCAGATGATTAATAGACAAATTCCTCAGGTTTACCAATTTATTTCAGAATTTTTAGAGTTACAGAAGTATTCGAAATTTACAGATTGCTATAGACTGTTTTGTTTTTGACAGATTCTGTTTTCTATGCGTTGTATGCTTATTTTGATGAATCTATGAGTAGTATCGTAGGGTATGAATCATAAAGAAGTTGGAGTACAGTATATATTACACCAATATGAATTTAGAATGAGTTCATAACAGTACCTAAGTGGTGGTTTTATTTTCTTATACTAACGGAGCTTATGAGTTTTCTGTTAAGTTTTGTGTTGTGAAGTTTTCAAGTTTTGGGTAAAGATTCGATGGACTATGGAATAAGGAGTGGCAAGAGCCTAATCTTGGGGATGCCCAAGGCACCCCAAGGTAAAATTCAAGGACAACCAAGAGCCTAAGCTTGGGGATGCCCCGGGAAGGCATCCCCTCTTTCGTCTTCGTCTATCGGTAACTTTACTCGAGGCTATATTTTTAGTCACCACATGATATGTGTTTTGCTTGGAGCGTCATTTTGTTTTATTTTGTTTTGCTTTCTGTTTGAATAATATCCCAAGATCTGAAATTCTTAAATGTTAGAGAGTCTTCACATCGTTACATAATTGCTCAACTACTCATTGATTTTCACTTATATCTTTTGGAGTAGTTTGTCATATGCTCTAGTGCTTCACTTATATCTTTTTAGAGCACGGCGGTGGTTTTATTTTGAAGAAATAGATGAACTCTCATGCTTCACTTATTTTTTTGAGAGTCTTTTAGAACAGCATGGTAATTGGCTTTGGTTATACAACTAGTCCTAATATGATAGGCATCCAAGTTGGGTATAGTAAAAACTTTCATGCAAGTGCATTGAATATTATGAGAAGTTTGATACTTGATGATTGTTTTGAGATATGAGGATGGTGATATTTGAGTTATGCCAGCAGGGTAATTATGAATTCAAGAAATACTTGTGTTAAAGTTTGTGATTCCCGTAGCATGCACGTACGCTGAACCGCTATGTGACGAAGTTAGAGCATGATTTATTTATTGATTGTCATCCTTTGTGTGGAGGTCGGGGTCGTGCGATGGTTAACTCCTACCAACCCTTCCCCTAGGAGCCTGCGTTGAATACTTTGTTTTGATAACTCATAGATTTTTGCAATAAGTATATGAGTTCTTTATGACTAATGTTGAGTCCATGGATTATACGCACTCTCACCCTTCCACCATTGCTAGCCTCTCTTGTACCGCACAACTTTCGCCGGTACCATACACCCACCATATACCTTCCTCAAAACAGCCACCATACCTACCTATCATGGCATTTCCATAGCCATTCCGAGATATATTGCCATGCAACTTTCCACCATTCTGTCTACTATGACACGCTTCTTATTGTCATATTGCCATGCATGATCATGTAGTTGACATCGTATCTATGGCAAATCCACCATTCACAATTCATTCATACATGTCACTCTTGATTCATTGCACATCCCAGTACACCGCCGTAGGCATTCACTTAGAGTCATATTTTGTTCTAGCTTTGAGTTGTAATCTTTGAGTTGTAAGTAAATAAAAGTGTGATGATCTTCATTATTAGAGCATTGCCCCGTGTGAGAAAAAAAAGATAAAGGACAAATAAAATAAGGAGATGGCCCAAAAAAATAGAGAGGGGCTAAAAAAATAAGAGAGAAAGCCCCTCCAAAACAATAATGAGAGAAAATAGAGAAGGGACAATGCTACTATCCTTTTCCACACTTGCGCTACAAAGTAGCACCATAATCTTCATGATAGAGAGTCTCTTGTTTTGTCACTTCCATATACTAGTGGGAATTTTCATTATAGAACTTGGCTTGTATATTCCAACAATGGGCTTCCTCAAATGCCCTAGGTCTTCATGAGCAAGCAAGTTGGATGCACACCCACTTAGTTTCTTGTGTTGAGCTTTCATACACTTATAGTTCTAGTGCATCCGTTGCATGGCAATCCCTACTCACTCACATTGATATCTATTGATGGGCATCTCCATAGTCCATTAATACGCCTAGTTGATGTGAGACTATCTTCCTCCTTTTGTCTTCTCCACAACCACCACTCTATTCCACCTATAGTGCTATATCCATGGCTCAAGCTCATGTATTGCGTGAAAGTTGAAAGGTTGAAAAAATTTGAGTATGAAAACAATTGCTTGGCTGAAACCGGGGTTGTGCATGATATGAATACTTTGTGTGATTAAGTGGGAGCATAGCCAGACTATATGATTTTGTAGGGATAACTTTCTTTGTCCATGTTATTTTGCGAAGACATGATTGCTTTGTTAGTATGCTTGAAGTATGATTATTCTTATGTCAATACAGACTTTTATGTTGAATCTTTTGGATCTGAACATTCATTCCACAATAAAGAAAATTACATTGAGAATTATGTTAGGTAGCATTCCACATCAAAAATTATGTTTTTATCATTTACCTACTCGAGGACGAGCATGAATTAAGCTTGGGGATGCTGATACGTCTCCAACGTATATATAATTTTTTATTGTTCCATGCTATTATATTATCCTTCTAGGATGTTTTATGGGCTTTATTATACACTTTTATATGATTTTTGGGACTAAACTATTAACCCAGAGCTAGTGCCAGTTTCTATTTTTCTCCTGTTTTAGAGTATCGCAGAAAAGGAATATCAAACGGAGCGCAATTGACCTGAAACTGAACGGAGGCAGTTTTTGGACCAGAAGAAGCCGAGGAAGTGCCGGAGGGGGACTAGAAGGTCCACGGGCTGCCCACGAGGGTAGGGGGCGCGCCCCCTGTCTCGTGGACAGCCCGGAGACCCCCTTTACTTGGCCCCGACACCAACACTTATATATATCGAAACCTCCGTAAAATAACCTAGATCGGGAGTTCCGCCGCCGAAAGCCTCTGTTGCCACCAAAAACCAATCTAGACCCTGTTCTGGCACCCTGCCGGAGGGGGGAACCCTCACCGGTGGCCATCTTCATCATCCTGGTGCTCTCCATGATGAGGGGGGAGTAGTTCACCCTCGGGGCTGAGGGTGTGTATCAGTAGCTATGTGTTTGATCTCTCTCTCTCATGTTCTTGAGATGGCACGATCTTGATGTATCGCGAGCTGTGCTATTATAGTTGGATCTTATGATGCTTCTCCCCCTCTACTCTCTTGTAATGGATTGAGTTTTCCCTTTGAAGTTATCTTATCGGATTGAGTCTTTAAGGATTTGATTCACTTGATGTATGTTTTGGTGATCAACTTGCGGGTTCCGTGACCTTGGGAATCTATGCATAGGGGTTGGCACACGTTTTCGTCTTGACTCTCTGGTAGAAACTTTGGGGCACTCTTTGAAGTACTTTGTGTTGGTTGAATAGATGAATCTGAGATTGTGTGATGCATATCGTATAATCATACCCACGGATACTTGAGGTGGCAATGGAGTATCTAGGTGACATTAGGGTTTTGGTTGATGTGTGTCTTAAGGTGTTATTCTAGTACGAACTCTATGATAGATCGAACAGAAAGAATAGTTTCGTGTCATTTTACTACAGACTCTTGAATAGATCGATCAGAAAGAATAACTTTGAGGTGGTTTCGTACCCTACCATGATCTCTTCGTATGTTCTCCGCTATTAGTTACTTTGGATTGACTCTTTGTTGCACGTTGAGGGCTAGTAATATGATCCAGTTATGTTATTATTGTTGAGAGAACTTGCACTAGTGAAAATATGAACCCTAGGCCTTGTTTCCTACCATTGCAACACCGTTTATGCTCACTTTTATCATTAGTTACCTTGCTGTTTTTTATATTTTCATATTACAAAAACTTATATCGACCATCCATATTGCACTTGTATCAACATCTCTTCGCCGAACTAGTGCACCTATACAATTTACCATTGTATTGGGTGTGTTGGGGACACAAGAGACTCTTTGTTATTTGGTTGCAGGGTTGCTTGAGAGAGACCATCTTCATCCTACGCCTCCCACAGATTGATAAACCTTAGGTCATCCACTTGAGGGAAATTTGCTACTATCCTACAAACCTCTGCACTTGGAGGCCCAACAACGTCTACAAGAAGAATGTTGCATAGTAGACATCAATGAACGAAGGCATCAGTCTTAATCTGATATATCAGGACACTGTCCGCAAGATGGGGATCGACCCGTGAAGAATCAATCCAAGTAGCACAACCTTTAAAGGAGTGATACCGTGCGTGGAAGCCCGCTGCACGGGCTCTTTAACATTGGAGGTCGTATTTGGCTCTCCTGATAACTTTCGAAGCGAAGAGTTAATCCTCGACATAACTCCATTCCGAAGTGGCTATTGTGCACTACTCGGAAGAACGACCTTTGCCCCCTTTAATGCACTCACGCATTATGCTTATCTAAATCTTAAAATGCCTGGACCAAGTGGCATCATCACGGTCAATGGAAATATGGAGCGCTCTCTCCATACGGAGGAGGACACTGCGGCCTTAGCAGCCGAAGTCCAAAACGGCTTATTCAAGCCGGATAACCTATCGGTCACGAAAAATAGGTAAACGTGTCCGGCATATGCCTCATTGCAGCAGCTCAGATGAACCTGAGCTAGATTAGCAGCTACGCCCCTATCGACTGCCCCATAAGGTGATAGCATATGTGCCTCGGGTACATAATTATTCCCTAAAAATCCCTTGGGCGATGCTGGGGGCACACTGCATACATATAGTCCATACTTCGGCTCGACCCTATTCGGACTCTAAAATCATCTTTTAAGGTTCACTAAATGAACCAGTCTTGTTTATGGCCACACTGGATCTCCTTTTCTTTTCCATGTTTCTTTTTTCTTTTCACAGATGGCCATCACACTCCCCCCTCAAGGACACATTACAGAGGAGGAAACAACGCAGACGTGCAGCAGGGACCCGCGCTAAGGTTTCTTTTTAGATTAAGACCCTATGTAAACCTTTTTTCTCTTTCTTGTTTTATACCTTTCTGGCATGTAAAATGTCCAAGAAAGTCATCGGCATTATCTCGAAGTTTATGGCTCGCTGTACTATAAAGGGATATTAATAGAGCACCTTGATTCACATTATGTTTGGTGTTTTATTCACTCACCATAACTGCTCTCTCCCCACGTCAAATTGCCACATGTGCCTTGTCAACAGGGTCTATTACCAGGGGCTGTATACAGCCTGGTATATGTCGAAAAGTATGAACACCTATAAGGAGTGTTCGGCGTCCTAGATATTTGCCTTCTATGCATCAGTTCTGAATCATGTCTTGGGTCAATAGTTGGGTTGCCCGGCTCTTGTGCTTACCCCTACGTTCCCATTGTTCGGCTAGGGTGTAAAGGGAGAACTACCGCGATTGTACTTCTGGCTCGTTCGGTCAAGTACCTCAGTAGAGAAAGCCGAAAACTGACTGTCATGATAGACGAGAACCCGGTTCGCAATCTAGTGGCCTAGTTTTATACTACGATCGATAGATAGAGATTTACCCCGTGTTATACGAAGGGTTGGCTTTTTCGCCCAGCCAGGTGCAATTGGATACCTTAATTCAGGAATATCATATCCGCACCAGGGGCTAGTACCTAGCCCCACCTATCAAACTCCTATGACTAAGTGAAAGCAATAACGCTGCATAGTCCGATTGCCTGGTTCGCTCCGCATACACCTCCTACACGGACCAAGATGTTGGATAAAGAGTGTATATGAATATGACCGAACACCCCAGTACTATGTACATGGGGGATGAAGCTGACAACTGGAAACTTTCAGATTTAGATAAACAGTCACACAGGGGGTAAAAGTCGCTCACATTATAATAGCGCAAAAGTTATATACATCGGTTCATAAGCTTAAGTGTTTACAGCCGGATACAATTACTCAAAGATAACATCTTTCGAGCACTGGCCTTCTACAAGGCGGGCGCCTTCTATGACGTCCTCGAAGTATTTCTCCCGCTTGCGGTGCTCCTTGCTTGCGGGCGGGCCAGCAGTAGCTATGTCCTGTGCCCTCATCTTCGCCCAGTGCACTTTCACACGAGCGAATGCCATCCGAGCACCTTCTATGCAGGCCGAACGCTTCAATGTGTCAACCCGCGGACTCGCCTCGACGAGCCGCTTCACCAATCTGAAGTAGCTGCTTGGGATTGGATCAGCGGGCCATAGCCGGACTATCAAGTCTTTCATGGCCAAACCCGCCATATTGTGCAGCTCGACCAGCTGCTTCTTCTGGTTCTTGAGGGCACTGGATGTTTTGGTGCATAGAACTGCGACCAAAACAACTTCTCCGTGGCGTTCCCCTCCTGGGCTCGAAAGTATTGGGTAGCGTCAGCACTGCTCCTCGGAAGTTCAGCAAACGCGCCTGGAGAACTCCATTACCGTGTCAGCCCAAGATACTTCTGCCCTCCGAAGATGCTCTGTAAGAGAAAGGTCTTACCAGATACTATCTGTCGTGCCTGCTTGATTTCTTCACAGGCGCTGCACGCCTCGCTTCGTGCATCCTAGGCAGCCTTAACTGCCGCTGTAAGCTCGGATGCTTGTTCCAAAGTCTTCTTTTCCAATGCCTCGCATATGCGAATGGAATCTTTGAGATCAACCTCGACTTCGGGCACCCGAGCCTGGTGCTTCCCGCACACGGCCTTTTCGGCCTCTAGTTCGGCAACCGCCTTGTCAGCGATTGCCTTGCTCGCTTCGGCATCCTCCTTGGCCTTCGCAAGCTCGCCCTTGAGGGCCTCGAGCTCAGTGGCGCCAACTGTGTAATACAGAATATCATAAAAGAGTTTATACTCATACTTAATTTATGTTATTAGTCTTCTTGACATCTTAAATTCTTTAAAAGCCACATACCTTGCATTTCATCTAAACGCTGGTTGACGCGGTCGAGATCCGCGTTGGCCAACAAGAGCTTCCAATTTAGTTCGGCAACTTCTGCATCTCGTGCAGTTGCCGCAACTAGTGAAGCTTGCTCAAATACAAAAAGCATCCAGTTCAGCTCTAGAATATGCTATACTATGGATACTTCATCCGATTCTGTTCAGAATCACACAAATCATCAGGGGCTACTTGTTATAGATGTGTATTTAAAACAAATAAAGTTATATAAAGAACATTACATTGCTTACCACAAAGCTTGTTAACAGGCTCTTGAAAGCTTCATTCAGTCCGCCTTTGACGGACTGAATCTTCTTCATCACCGAACCCATTACGGTGCGGTGCTCCTCCACAATGCAAGCACTTTGCAGTGCTCCCTCTATAGGGTCCGACGCCTCCGGATTGACTCCGGGCACCGTCTTCGGACCTCGGAGCCACGCTAGGCTCCGGGTCAGTATTCGGGAGGGCCCCGGATTGTTTGGGCCCCCCGTCTTCGGTCTCCATGGGGATTGCTTCCCCATGGTCAGCGATAGCTGAGGTGTTACCCTCGGTCGCCCTGTCACTTGCCCCGCCCCCATCTCCTTGAGCAGAAGACACCCGCTAGGAGGACACTTCGGTGTCCCCGCCGATCACGAGTGATGGAGCTCGGATCGGCGGGCCGCTCTCCGTCTCTCCAGACACTAGAGAGTTCTCCTTCGATAAGGAGGCGTCGGCGTGTCCTCCGGGAGGGCTGTCGGTTAGCAGGTGAGAAAGACTAAGTAAAGCATCAAAATGCTAAACAAATAAGGTGTTGCAATTAATATTTCCGGACAAACTTACGTTTTTGTCGAGGACTTCTCCCTTGGCTTCACCACAAAGCTCTGTTCGGATGATGAATCCGAACGAGTAGAGAGGTTCAGCCTCCTCCGGGGTGCGGCCGTGCCCGCGTCAGCAGCAGAACCCCTACCTTGTGCAGGGGGCTCCTCCTCTTCTTCTTCTTCTTCTTCTTCTTCTTCTTCTTCTTCTTCTTCTTCTTCTTCTTCTTCTTCTTCTTCTTCTTCTTCTTCTTCTTCTTCTTCTTCTTCTTCTTCTTCTTCTTCTTCTTCTTCTTCTTCATCATCATCCTCCTCCTCTTCGGAGGAGAGGATGTTGATCTTCTCGGACTTCTCGTCTGCTGGGCGGGGGCCGTCTTCGGCCTCCTTGCCCTTGTTCTTGGGCTTCTTGACCGGTGCCTTGTACGGCCCAGGGACCAGCATCGTTGTCAGTAGAGGCGATTATGGGTCTTCGGGAAAAGGCGCCGGACACTTAATCCAGCTTGCCTTCTTCGTCCAGCCCTGTATATCACACAAAAACTCCAATTCCTATTATCATTAAATAAGTGAGGGGATATATGTTCGACATAATTTTCTAATACCTCTGGGACGGTGAACGCGGTACTATAGCCCGCGTCCTCGTTTTCCTTCGGCCACTCCTTCTGGCTCTTGAAGAGATGCTTCCAGATCTCTTTGTGCGTGAACCAAAGAGATGCTTCCAAGGCCGATCTCCTGCCGGATCGAACTCCCATAGGGAGGAGTCTCGGCTTTGGCAAGGAAGGACAAGCCGGGCCAGCATTACCTGGACCACGGTCGAGAGCTGATAGCCCTTGGAAATCACACCGGACACACGGCCCTGGAGTGCCGTTACCTCAGCCTGAGACCCCCAGTTCGGACTCTTATCAGTCCAGGAGGTCACCCTCTCCGGGGGTCCAGATCTGAAAGCAGGTTTCGCCGCCCATTTAGCGCCGCGGGGTTCAGTGATATAAAACCACTCCTGCTGCCAGACCCTGTTCGCCTCCACGAATACCCCTTTTGGCCAAGTCGCATTTGGGAGCTTGCTTATCATAGTGCCCCCGCACTGTCTGGACCCCGATCCTAAGTCACACAGATCTAGCATGTAACACATCATATCACTTTTATCCCCATGGGTGCCACCTTACCTGGCCCGGGACCGTTTGCGTATTTTGGCTCATGTATATGATAGTGTCGCTAGCATCCATATGACAGAGAACCCGGGCCGACATGACTAGTTGTAAACCAAAAGTGGCGCTAAATTACAGGGACATGCATACATGACCCAACAACGAACGTGTCGGTCATCAATGTATGAACCCAAGTCGTAGCAAGCTACAAGGACTTAAAGGAACAACGCATGACATTTCCCTGAAGGGACAGACATAGGAACGAAGAAGGGCACATGTCGGCCAGCCTAAGTGTTCTGGAGCAGTAGCAAGCTACCAAGGCTCAATGGAAGCACTAGGAGGCATTTCCCCATAAGATAGGCTACCAAGGTAAACAACTAGGTGTTGGATCCCACACATAGCAATACACATTACAAGTACGCATAACATGCAAGTATGTGTTGTACAGCATGGCATCACAACATAACTCAACAAATCATATAGATAAAGGCCTAGAAGAGCCATCATAGCATTTATTACAAGAAGTGGGTCTCATGACCCAGCATACAGGCAACGAAAACATAAACATGTCTGAGTACAGACATCTGAAAAGGAAGAAGGCTATCAAGCATGACTATCTACAAGACCCTCCCAAGGGTACAAGATCGTAGCTGAGGTAACAAGCTAAATGTCGAAGTCCACACAGAACTACTAGTGAGACTGAAGTCTCTTTGCAAAAACATAAATTAAGCAAACGTGGGTAAAAAGGTACTCAACAAGACTTACATCAGAACTAACTACACATGCATCATTATCAACGAAGGGGGTTGTGGGGTTTAACTGCAGCAAGCCAGCTTTGACTCAGTGGCTATCATGTACTACGACTGCTGGTAACTCTTTTGAGGTGGCGCACACGAGTCCACATATTCACCAGTCAATACACCAATATGGATCCGCTCCCGTCTCCCTACGAGAAGGCCATCTATAGCACTCACACTTATCTTGCGCATTTTAGAGTATCCACTTTCACTTGTCTATGAACTGTACAGGTAACCCAGAAGTCCTTTACCGCGGACACGGCTATTCGAATAGATCAGTTATAACCCTGCATGGGTGTACTTCTTCACACACGCTCTCGCCACTTACCGCCATGTACATGTCATGTATCTCGGCAACCTTCAAGCGGAAGCCTAGCGAGGGTGTCGACCACGACCTGACTAACCACACAAGTCTCTAGTCTAGGTTTATCGCCTATTTGGGTTCCATCCGCAAGGAGATCCGGCCGGGGTGTCGCTCACGGCCCCAAACGATGTGTACGGGGTTCCCGAGACACCAAACGGGCGACTCGGTACACTGGGCCACGGTGTATCTACCGCGTCATAGCCCACCCCTAGGGTCAGTGCTACGCACGACCTCCAACACATATCCTACAAATGCTAGAAACTAGTTGCAACTCTTGGACAGAGATCGAGGCGATTAATAAGTCGAGAGAGCTGGGAGTGCCTGGAGCCCAATGTGTGGTAGTAGCTGTTCATGGATCACAAACACGGAACTCAGTTCCTGAGGACGTCTTCAATGAGACAATCCACCATGTACTCCTACGTGGCCTCACATCGCTGCCTTTACCAAATCGTGTTCACACACTTAGCTCTTAACAGTAGGACATGATGACCACATTCCAATTCATCCTTGATGAATCAGACCTGACACAACTCTAAGCAATATCATGCATAACCAGAAAACATGAATGAGTAGGCACAACATGGCTCAAACAACTCCAACTCATGCTAGTGGGTTTCAACTATTTACTGTGGCAATGACAGGTCATGCAGAGGAAAGGGGTTCAGCTACCGTAGCAAATAGCAGTTCAATCATTATTGTCCTAATGCAGTAAAAGAGAGCAAGAGCGAGAGAGTGGGATTGTATCGGAATGTTCAATGGGGGGTTGCTTACCTGGCACTTCTGAAGATAGAACTGTGTCTTCATCAGTGTCATCGATCACATCGTCGGAACCTCGTCTACTGAGAGGGGACAAGCATCGGCAACACAGAAAGAACACAATCAATGCAATGCAACAGTATGATGCATGATCATGACATGGCAATATGTTGTTGATTGACCTAATGCAAAAAGCTACCATGTTGGTTGAGGTTCGTTTGAATCATAGATCCAAATTCAAACTCCAAAAGAAGCATTACAAATGCCCTTTAATTGATTTGTACAATTCAGTGAGTAAAAGTTGTTCAAACATGCATGAAAATGCCATAAACAGATTCCTCATAATTTTCTGATAATTTTTCATATATAAATTATTTCTTTTGGAGCTACAATTGAATTTATATGATTTTTAGAAGTTTTGGCTACTTTCTGAAATAAATAAATAATTTAAGATTTATTTAAATTATAGAAAACATTCACTGCGTCAGCAGGTTAACACACCAGGTCCAGGTCAAACCTGATAGCTGGGACCCCCACGTTAGTGTCTCAAGGCTGCTTTGAGTAGATGACAGGTGGGACTGGTCAACACTGACTTGGACAAAGTCAAAGCTGACACATGGGGCCCGCAAGATTAGTAATAATCTAAATAGGAAAATTAGACTAACCTAATTAGGCTCAGGGGCCCACACGTCAGTGGCTCAGCTAAGTCTGTTAGTGGTCAAAATGGGTCAAACCTGCCTGCGTTTAGCCGCCGGCGACGAGCCGAGGCAGCGGAGGTCGTCGGAAATCGCCCACAGGGCACCAATCGATGGGCCGTTGGGCTCTACAGAGAGCTGGCATGACGACGCGTCGGATGGTGGTGGTCTCCGGGCCTAGGGTGGCCGGAGTCAATGACGGCGAGCTCGGTTGCAGCCACCGCAGTTCGGTCATGCGTGGGAATGCGTTTGCAGCTGGAGAACGAGCGAACTAAAGTGCTAGGGATGCTCTACAGGGTGCTATGAGCGTGTTGGACTCACCGGGGTGACCAAATGGTCACTGGAGCTGCGTCGACGGCGAGCTCTGGCGGCGGCGTGCTACGGTCAGCAAGGGGGCGACGTCTATGGCTCTAAATCAAAGGGGAGGAAGGAGGGGATCCACACAGGAGCTCACAGCGGTTTGTTCAGCGGTCTCGGCGAGCTTGGGGACGCACCAGAGCGGGCGCACGGTCGCCGGCGATCTCGTTGCAGAGGCGACAGAGTCGAGCTCGATAGCGAGGCTACATGACTCCCGGCGGTGCGTGGCTTGACGTAGACGACGCAGTGGACGACGTCGGTGCTTGGAGGCAGCTCGGTGCGGCTCGGGGAGCACGGTGGCCGCGGTGAAAGCGACCAGCGGCGACGAGCTCCGCTCGGGCGTGTGCGGGCAGAGACGGGGAAGAGGAACAGGGGGAAAAGAAGGGCGTCGGCAAGATCCAGACGGCAGCGGGGGAGGTCGAAGCGGCGACAACGTGGCCTAGGGAGGCAGGCAGGCAGGTGGCGTGGCGGCACGGCCGTGCTCGCGCGCCAGCCACACGCCTGGCCGACTGGCGCCAGGAGGACGACGGCGGTGGTGGGCTCGTCCAGCTGGGCCGCGCAGTACTGGGCCGCCAGCGCTCGGCCAGGTGGGCTGCATAGGTAAGCCACATGAGCTCTTCTCTCTTTCTTTCTGTTTTAGTTTTAGTTTTATTTTTTCTGTTATTTGTTCAAATTTGATTTTCAAACCAAATCATTTTTAAAAATTCTGAAAGTAGTTATGGGCATTGAAAGAGTTATTCCATAGGCCCTGAACTAATTCCAAAATTGTTGGGGCATTTAAAAAAAGTGAATAGTATTTAAATACTCCAATTCAATATGAGTTAACTCAACAATCTAGAATGGCCTAAACATATTTGCATCATTTTTGGCAGAGGTTTTCACCTTTATCAAAAATCATGAACATTTTCAAAGGGCATTTTGGGTTCATTGAAAAATATTTTAATTTGAACCTAGTTGGATTCAGCTGGTGCTAGGATTTGAACATCCCCAGTTCAAATTCTTTTGAATTTAAACATGATGCATGGATGCTCCCAACTGCAACTAATTACAAGCATTTCTAGGGCTGTGACACGCACTCCTCGTGCTACCCGTCCACCACCTTCGGCTTCATGTTGAAGGTTTTAAGCCATAGGCCGAAGTGTGGGGGGATGCGGAGGAAAGCTTCACACACCACTATGAAGCGGAGATGTGAAGTATTGAATTCGGGGCTAGATCATGGAAATCTAGCCGTAGAAAAATAGCAAACCCCGAACAAAGGGGTGGAGCGGGAATCCTAGTCCCCTAACAGTGTGCGAGAGAAACACGACTCTCTCACCTACCTCTGGGACGTGAATCACCTGGCCCTTGGCGGGGACTCGATGCGCGATGTCGGCAATGAGATAGCCCGCGCTCTGAAGATCCTCCACGATTTTCTCAGTGACCGTGGAGGCCTCCCACTTGCCTCTGGCGCCAGTTCCAGGCATTTATGGGGAAGGCAATATTGGTTGAGGAACGAAGAGCGGTGGGCGCAAGAGATGAGGATGCTGGGGCTAGGAAGATTGGAGAACTCGAGCTTGAGGAAAGCGTGGGGCTGATGAAAGGGATTGGTATCCTTTTATAACGCTGTGAATACATAACGTCCCACCACTTTAGCCATAAACCTCGCCGGTTCCCAAAGTGGTCGTGCGTAATGCGCGGTTTTGATGCTCACGTCATATTGATAAGGATTCCACAATAAGCGGGCACGATCTCGATTATGATGAGACGTGTCAATGAGGTTGTACCTTGAAACGCGAAACTAGGACCAAGTAAAACGGTTCAATATGTTAATGGGATGGACGCGTCGTTTCACAAAAAGGTTGTCAGTAAAGACGCAATATTCATTTTCTTTCAAGACCTTGCCTTCGAGGCTAAGGGTTGTACTAACCATGAAAAGCCGAACACAATACACCTTTTTGTAGAAGATATATTTGGAAGAAGGAACCCGCCTTGAAATGCCGAAGACAATACGGAAGCCGAACTCATCGTCATCGAAGACAGGTTCAGGGGCTACTGAGGGAGTCCTGGGCCGGACTGGTGGGAAATGAAGATCATAGTCGAAGATCATCTCTCGTATCTGGATAGGACTCATGTATTCGTATAATGGCAGGTTTTAGGTTCGGGTGTAATTTTCCTTCCTCTGCAAGATGGTTATGTACAAACCCTAGGCCCCTCTGGTGCATATATAAACTAGAGGGTTTAGTCCGTAGAGGCTAAGATATAGAATCACGATATCCTCATAGGCTAGACTCTAGGGTTTAGCCATTACGATCTCGAGGTATATCAACTCTTGTATTCATATTCATCCATATTAATATAGAAGGAAGTAGGGTATTACCTCGATTGAGAGGGCCTGAACCTGGGTAAACATCGTGTCCCCAGTCTCCTGTTACCATCGATCCTCAGACGCATAGTTTGGAACCTGTCATGGAATTAACACGGCAGATGTCCGGTTTAGGGGACTTAGGTGTGAGGCCATCGCGCGGGTTAGCTTGAAGAGGTTAAAGCGGAAAAAGGACACAGGGAGTTTTTATACTAGTTCGGCCCCTTCGATGAAGGTAAAAGCCTACGTCTAGTTTGGTGTGGTATTGCTTGTGCGTCGATGAACAGGGAGCGAATCCGCTTGCCTGTGTCTCGAGCAGTTGTTTCCTGTCCTTGAACCGTCGCCGGGTCGTCCCTTTATATAGGAGACGGTGCCCGGTCCGGTTTACAGAGTCCCGAGGCCGGCTCATAAGCGTGTCTGCCTCGGTCTCTACTCTTTCTACTTTACATCCCAAGTTACATGGTACATCGGTTTACAAACCGTGGGCCTTATACATGAGCCCTAAACCTCTACGGGCTACACCCTCTTTTACATATCTTTATTGGGCTTGTAATAATACAACCTTGTGAGTGTAATCCGGACCTTCATGGCCGGTTTATACCTGCTAGTAATATCCCTGACATTAGGCCCCAGATTGATTTGAACTTGTTCATGTCAGTCTTCTAAGTTTTGCACGAGTCTTCTTTCTGCAACTTTATTTGCTTCACAAACCGGCCATGACGCCACCTCCTGGAATCGCCTCAATCCGTCGTGACATCATCTCCGCATTTAATGCTCGCATCTGTCTGTTACCTTTCTTAAATGCCGCACCGAAAATCGAGGCGACAGCTCGATCTTTATCCAATCTCTGGCCTCCTCGATTCCCGCGCTTACCGTTTTCATCTCTTTGGCTTATATATACCGCTGGGGCATACCTCTTTTCCCCTTATGCCTTCTTCTTCTTCCGTCTCCATCGCTCGAAGCTCCGCCGCCGCTCCCCGAGCTCGTCGTCGTCCTCGAGCCAGGCCGCTGCATCAACTTGATCGTCACCAGAGAACTTCACCGCCGTCCTCTACTTCGTCAGGTACTCCTTCTTCCCTATAGATCTCACCCTAGGGTTTCTTCCATAGCTCCGCCATGAACCTGTGAAGCTTTGCTGTTCGTTCCCGTAGGTCAGCCTTGCTGTAGACTCAAATTTATTTAGATTTGACCTGAATCCATGCGCTTCTGCTCCGTCCTTATATCCTTAGTTCTTCTAGTTTTATCAGTTTAGATTCGATCTGTAGAGAACCTCCGCGGCCTTTCCTGTATATTACTTGTATTTATTCCATCTTTTCATTGTGCCTTAGATCCATATTTACCTCAGCTTTCTGTAGAAACTGTTTCTTCATACTTTAGATCTGTAGCCCATGTCATCGGTTTAGCCATAATTTGCGAATCATATGCTCTCTTCAGCGGTTTAGATGTAAACCTGTATCTTATCATTGTCTGTTTAACTTCTTCTTTTTCCATCATCATGAACCGGTAGCTGTCTCGCTCATATCTGCTTCCGGATTAGTAATACCATTAGCCCCTTGTTTAAACCGACAATTAGACCCATAACTTCATAGAAATGCACCGGTTTGTACTTTAGAAGTTAGTGAACCGGATTTTGCCCTATATTTTTCAGCACTTCCTCATTCAAAATGACGGCCAAGCAATTTGTCACTTGCAATTGGGTTCCTTCCCGGATCACGGAAGATGACTTAGTTGGAGCGGCCTCGATTGGTGTCTCGGGCCCCAAGGAAACTCTGCACTGGCGAGCTCCTGGAAAAGAATGCCCTCCTGCGCCTAAGGAGGGAGAAGTTGTAGTTTTTTATTATCATCTGGCCCGGGGTTTTAGCCCTCCCGGTTCAAAATACTTCCGGGATGTACTAGCTGCTTTTCAACTCCATCCCCAAGATGTAGGTCCGAATTCTGTTTCAAACATCTGCAACTTTCAAGTTTTCTCACAAGCATACCTTCAAGAAGAACCATCAGTGGATCTGTTCCGAGACTTTTTTCATCTGAACCGGCGGACGGAGTTTACTGACGGGCCGCATCAGGAATTGGGTGGCGTCAGTATTCAAAAGAGAAAGGATGTGAGTTTCCCTCATGCTGCCTTTCACAGCCATCCCAAAGAATGGAACCAAATGTGGTTCTATTGTAAGGACACTTCACCTGAAGGAGAGAACCCACTGTCAGGTTATCGCGCCTATCACCTAGCAACGGATCACCCCTTGCCGCAACGCCTGAGTGCCCCAGATCATGCCCGGTTTGCTCCTCAGCTTTCTAAGCTCAGGGCCTTCGTAGCCAACGGCTTAACCGGAGTCGACTTTGTTTGCTGCTGGCTTTCTTGAAGCATCCTTGCATTAAGCCGGCGCTCAAGTATGATGTGTGAATACTCCGGCAAACCGGATGATCCTCAGCGCCATACTGACATAATACTTCCTGAAGACAAAGTTACTGAGTCCGCGAAGAAAATGCTAAACATCCCTCTGGAGCAGTGCAGCCAGACCGGTTTAGCTCCGTTCTGCGAAACCAATAAACCGCCGGTGGTAAGTCCTTCCCGATCTTTTCCTGTTTGTTTTAATCCGGCCATATCAATTGTCTTCCATTTATTTCCTATCTTCTGCACAGGCCAACGATCCCTTCTGGAAGATGAAATCTCAAGATAAACCGGCCAGGCAACCACGCCGGAAGACTTATGCTATTAAGAAGAAGAAGGCTGTTGCTGCCTCCGGTTCACACCCTGAGGAGGATGATCCGGATTCGGAGGTACGAATGAAACCTTATATGCTTTAACCTCCCCTTGTCCAATTTTATGTTAACAATGCCTTTCCACAGGATCTGGCGGAAGGAAGTAAAGCGGCGGGAGTTGAGGTAATTTCTCTCTCTTCTGATTCAGAACCGCTGCCCCCCAAAATCCGCCGGGTGTCCCGGAAATATCCCTTTTCTCATCCTTACGCTCAATTGGATCCCAACTTTTTTTTGATGAAACAGCAGCATGAAGCACACCGGACCACGCGCCATAGCGGCCATGTGGTGGAGTCATCCGGAATACCTCTTACGCCGGCTCGTAGGCATCGCTCCGAGGTTTTACTTTCCCCAACTCTCCTTCATCCAAAAGCCGACCTCATACATAAACCGCTTAAACCGTCTGATCCTAATTATCAGGAGGCTCCTCTGTCCTCTTCCGGCGAGTCAACTGCTACGCAGGTCCCCGTGCTGAAGACCATGCCTGGGTAAGTCCTTTTTTCAAACATCCGGTTTACCTTCATGTTTTTAACTTCATGATTCTCATTGTTCCTTTGATAGCAGAATGCCAAAACCCAGCAAGAAGGCAAAAGCAAGTAAGCCGGCTACTGAAACCACTGCTGCTGAACCGGCCAAAGACCCTGAAACGACCGTACCTCCAGAGGACAATCTTGACATTCAACTTGATGATCTCATTCCCATGGATCGTGACGACACTGCTGCTCCGGGAGGTGATAATACGGAGGACGCGGCTGAACCGGCGAGCCTTGTCCGGGTTAGCCCTCCTCGGGCTAGCCCGGCTCCTGTCAGTCCGGCGCCTACTGCTATTCCCCTTCAGCCAACTACTGCCTCATCCGCAGATGTTGAGGTAACCGGGTTAGGCTTTACTGCTCCCACCGAGCCTGCCACCTTGGCCAGGCATACTGCCAAGGAAGAAAAATTCCAACAAGACAAAGGCAAGTGGAGCACAGACTTATCCAGCTTAGCTGCCCAGTTGAGTGCCCAGGGACTTCATTCCGGGTATTTGAACCGGCTCTTTACCAGCCGCGATTACGAAGCTAGATTGGTTAATATGATGAAGGATAAATATGAGGTGATTTTCTTTCCATTACTTCTGTCTCTGCTTTGTAACTTTACAATCCTGTCTTTAGGCCATAGTAGCCCCCAAGTGCCGGTTTAGCTTCATTGTAGGTGAACCGGGACTTTCATTATGCCTGAGAATGAACTTACATTAGCCCCCAAGTATCAAGGGTATAACTTGTTTATGCGCTTGAGACTTGTCCGAAATTTTTTCTTTCTTTACTTCAAGTGCACATTAGCCCCCAAGTGTCAAGTGTATAACTTGTTATGCACTTGAGACTTGGTTGATCTGACCTTCCGTTTGAATTCCTTGCAGGCTGACTTAACCCGGTTGGCTTCAGAGGCAGCTGAACTTCAGAACAGTTTGGCCTTCCATGAGACCGCTTCAGCCAAAGCTAAGGAAGAACTTGTCCTTGCTTTGACTAATACGGAAAAACTGAAGAAAGATTTTGAAGCGGAGCGGTCCACATGGGAGGTGCAAAGGAATGCTCTTGAGAAATGAGCAAAAGATGTCGAAGCTGCTCTTAATCCGGTCACGCAGGAGTTGACCGGTTTAAAACATCAAATATAACTCATGACTTCTGCTATCTTCGGTGAATATCTATCTGTATTTGTTTTTCATCCTTGCAATCTTTGTTCCGCTCCGGTTTAACTCGACCAATGTATACAGGGAGGCGCACAACGCATCTTGGAGATGATGTCCGGGAGAAACTCAAGGCAGCCTATACCCTGGTAGAGCATCTCTATTCCGGTGCTCAGAGGGTTATTAGTGCTATGTCCCATAATAAACCGGCACCAACTATCATCCAACCCACTTTGGAGAAGCTATCCGTCCTGCCCGTGCGTCTGGTAGAAGTGAAGAAGTCTGCTGCGTGGGCCGGTTCCCTGATGGCGCTGACCCGGGCCAAAGCATGGGTTCCGGACTTTGATCCGGCTGAGGCTATGAACGGATATCCCAGCAATAAAGAGGATGGCTCGACCTTTTCTGCCGAAGACCTCCATACCTTAACCAAGGAGATGCGCCCACTCGCCAGCAAACTTGCCGATGAAGCGGATTTGACAAGGTATCATTTGGCCTATGACTTAGAAAATGAGCGGGTAGAGCGGCCGGTTTACGACACTGAGAATCTGATCCCACCAGTTCGTGGCCATACTTTCGCTCCAGATATTGACCCTTCAAATCTTATCGATGACAAGATGTATTTCCGTGCACTCTCCAAAATTGATTGGTGCGCTCTCGGTTTCCAGCCATTGCTTGAAGCTGATGAAGAACCGGAACAAGTTGACCCTCGGCCTTCACAGCGCGAAGAGGAGTCATAAACCGTCCGGTTTAATTTGTGGCTGCTAAATATTTTTGCCAAAACTTTGATCTATTCAGGCCTGGGGGTGCCTTGTAATAGGATAGTTTGAAACATTGTCTTTGTCCTCATATGGATAGCACAACTTGACTTGGCATATGTCAATCTAATCCTCTGTTTTACCATGCTTGATCCGTTTATGTTATCTGTGCCTGCATGAATGAGACTAGAAAGATGTCCTGGCGGTTTACCACCGGACCAATTATACTGCTCCAATACATAAGTATATCAAAAGAATAACTATTTATCACAATCATACCTCACATTAAGTGTGTATGTCAACCTTAATCCGGTAGGCATAATTGAAAGCGTAGATGCTGATGAGGATCTTGGCTCCCTCACTTGGCTTTTGCCTGATGACTGATCCGGGTTATATTGAACGCCGGTTTAACTCATGCTGGTGTTCATGACACAGACTTTTAACTCATGCTGGTGTTCATGATCCAGGCTTTTAACTTATGCTGGTATTCATGACCCAGATTTTAATTTTGCAGATATATGGTCAACTTTGTAGTTGACCAATCCCAGATCGATAAACTCGGTTAAAAATAGAATTTGTAAAATCACAGAAACAAAGCATTTTTGGCAAATAAGACCATGTAGTCGAGGCTTTTTGTGAGCTGCCAGGCTCCAAATTTGAGGCTTTTTGTGAGCTGCCAGGCTCAAATTCGAGGCTTTTTGCGAGCTGCCAGGCTCCAGGCTTTTTGTGAGCGGCCTTTAGGCTCTAGGCTTTTTCCGAGCTGCCAGGCTCCAGGCTTTTTGTGAGCGGCCTTTAGGCTCTATATTTGACGTTTTCATCGATACTACCCAATGTTTCAAGACCTTGAGAGATCTTGTCTTTAGGTGATCGACTCGATGATTGTCAATGGCTTTTTGCGAGCTGCTAGGCTCCATACTTGATGCTTTCATCGATACTACCCAATGTTTCAAGACCTCTGAGGGATCTTGTCTTTAGGTGATCAACTCGATGTTTTGTCAATGGCTTGTCCTTTGATGTATCAAGGGTGCCGGTTTAGGAGGCCGGGTACCTATGTTTGAGTTGTGCTGTGCAACAAACCCTCTTCGGTCCCTTAATATATAATTGTCCTGCATATCAAAGTATACGGATCAAAGCAATTGTTTTCTTGATGAAAGATATATATCAAGAGAAATAGATTTTAGAGGGATATCACCTGAGCGAACTCCCATATGATACTCTTTTCGAAGAAGATGGCTAATTCCCCGGTTTACCGGGGGCGCCGGTTTATTTATTAATCATAATATATACATGATACATAAAGCGGAGCCAATGGGTCAAGTGTAGTAAGGTCGCAGAAGAGCGATGTTCCATGGCCGCTTCGTCTCTTCCTCTGCTGTACGTGAGTCCTTATGTTCTCGAACATCGATCAGGTAGTATGAACAGTTATGCAGGTTCTTGCTGACCACAAAGGGTCCTTCCCAAGGTGGGGATAACTTGTGCATATCTGTCTGGTCTTGGATGAGCTGGAGCACCAGATCTCCCTCCTGGAACGTCCTAGTCTTAACCCGACGGCTGTGGTACCGGTGCAAGTCTTGTTGATAAATTGTTGATCGTGCTGCGGCCGTGTCTCGTTCCTCATCCAGCCGGTCTAAGCTGTTTTGTCTTGCTTGCTCATTATCCGCTTCAACATAAGCTGCCACCCGTGGTGAGTCGTGATGGATGTCACTAGGAAGAACCGCTTCAGCACCATATACCATGAAGAAGGGTGTATAACCTGTAGACCTGTTAGGTGTAGTGTTGATGCTCCAGAGGACAGAAGGTAACTCCTCTACCAAGCAACCTGGTGTTCTTTGCAAAGGAACCATAAGCCGGGGCTTGATGCCTCTCAAGATCTCTTGGTTGGCCCTCTCAGCTTGGCCATTGGACTGAGGGTGAGCTACTGAGGATACATCCAGGCGAATATGCTCCCTTTGGCAAAACTCTTCCATCTCTCCCTTAGATAGGTTGGTGCCATTATCAGTAATGATGCTGTGTGGAAAGCCAAACCGGAAAATTACCTTTTTGATGAACTTAACTGCTGTTGCCGCATCACACTTACTGACAGGCTCTGCCTCAATCCACTTTGTAAACTTGTCCACTGCTACCAACAGGTGGGTTTTCTGATCTTGGGATCTTTTAAAGGGCTCGACCATATCAAGCCCCCAAGTTGCAAACGGCCAAGTAATTGGAATCATCCGTAGCTCCTGTGCCGGAACATGAGCACGCCATGAAAATTTCTGACAAGCATCGCATTTTCTGACTAGGTCCTCTTCATCAGCATGAGCCGTTAACCAGTAGAACCCATGACGAAAAGCTTTAGCTACCAATGATTTTGAACCGGCGTGATGACCAAAATCTCCTTCGTGTATCTCTCGAAGAATATCACAGCCCTCTTCCGATGATACACATCGCTGAAATGCCCCGGAGACGCTGCGGTGATGAAGTTCTCCGTTGACGATTGTCATAGATTTGGATCGCCGGATTATCTGCCTAGCCTCAACCTCATCATCTGGCAACTCACCTCGGCTCAGGTACGCCAAGTAGGGGAGTGTCCAATCCGAAATAACGTGAAGTGCTGCAACTAGCTGTGCTTCCGGATCAGGAACATCTAAATCCTCCTCCGATGGTATCTGTACCAACGGATTGTGCAATTCATCCAAGAAGGTATTTGGTGGAACCGGTTTACGCTGAGAGCCCAGCCGGCTTAATGCATCGGCCACTTTGTTTTTCCGCCGGTCTATGTGGTCCACCTGATATCCCTTGAAGTACCCTGCAACCGCTTCAACTTCTCGCAGGTAAGCTGCTATGAGCGGATCTTTAGAGTCCCACTTGCCAGACACCTGTTGTGCCACTAGATCTGAGTCACCAAACCACTTGACCCGGCTCAAGTTCATCTCCTTAGCCATCCGTAAGCCGTGAAGGAGAGCTTCATACTCAGCAGCATTATTAGTGCAAGGGAACATTAATCGGAGGACATAACAGAACTTGTCACCTCGTGGGGAAGTTAACACGACTCCAGCCCCCGAGCCCTCTAATTGCCTTGAACCGTCAAAGTGAATAGTCCAGTATGTATGATCCAGCTTCTCCTCTGGTGCTTGCAGTTCTGTCCAATCATTGATGAAATCTACCCGTGCTTGGGATTTTATAGCAGTACGGGGAACATACTTCAATCCATGTGGGCTAAGCTCAATGGCCCACTTCGCCACTCTGCCAGTGGCTTCTCTGTTCTGGATTATATCCCCCAATGGAGCTGAGCTGACAACAGTGATTGGGTGGCCCTGGAAATAGTGCTTCAGCTTCCGGTTTGCCATGAACACGCCGTACACCAACTTCTGCCAGTGCGGATACCTTTGCTTTGACTCAATAAGAACCTCACTGATGTAGTAAACTGGGCGCTGAACCGGATATTCCTTGCCTGCTTCCTTACGCTCCACCACAATTGCCACGCTAACTGCACGGGCATTGACAGCCACGTATAACAGCAATGGCTCTTTGTCAACAGGGGCAGCAAGAACTGGCAGTTCTGCTAATTGCCGCTTCAAGTCCTCGAATGCAGTGTTTGCAGCATCGCTCCATACAAACCAGTCTGTCTTTTTCAGCATGTGATAAAGCGGGATCGCCTTCTCCCCAAACGGCTGATGAATCGGCTCAACGTTGTAATATGGCCTGCTACGCGCTGGACATCATTGATACAAGCCGGTTTAGTCAAGGATGTAATTGCCTTGATCTTTTCCGGATTAGCCTCTATTCCTCTGTTTGATACTAAGAAACCAAGGAGCTTGCCTGCTGGAACACCGAAAACGCACTTCTCTGGATTAAGCATCATCTTATAAACTCGGAGGTTGCCAAAGGTTTCTTTTAAGTCCTCTATCAGCGTCTCCTCCTTCCTGGATTTTACCACAATGTCATCAACATAAGCATGGACATTTTTTCCGATCTGTCCTTTGAAACAGTTCTGCACACAATGCTGATAAGTTGCTTGGGCACTCTTGAGCCCAAAAGGCATGGATACATAGCAGAAGGCTCCAAAAGGAGTTATGAAATATGTCTTCTCCTGGTCCTTAACTACCATCTTGATCTGATGATAACCTGAATATGCATCCAAAAAACTTAGCCGCTCACATCCTGCCGTAGCATCAATAATCTGATCAATACGGGGGAGAGCAAAAGGATCAGTTGGGCAAGCCTTGTTTAGGTCTGTGTAATCAACACACATCCTCAGAGTTCCATTTTTCTTTAACACCAGCACCGGATTAGCCAACCACTCTGGATGAAACACCTCAACTGTGAATCCTGCGGCCAAAAGCCTGGCCACTTCTTCACCAATAGCCTTGCGCCTCTCCTCATTGAAGCGGCACAAATACTATTTGACCGGTTTAAACTTCGGATCAATATTAAGACTGTGCTCAGCGAGTTCCCTCGGTATACCCGGCATGTCAGAAGGCTTCCATGCAAAGATATCCCGGTTCTCACGGATGAACTCGATGAGCACGCTTTCCTATTTGGGGTCTAGGTTAGCGCTGATAGTGAACTGCTTCGATGAATCGCCTGGAACAAAGTCAACCTGCTTGGTTTCCTCCACCGATTTAAACTTCAACGCCGGATCATGCTATGTAGTTGGCTTTTTTAACGGGGACATATCCGCCGGATCAATATTGTCTTTGTAGAATTTCAACTCCTCTGTGGCACACACTGCCTCTGCATAAGCTGCATCTCCTTCCTCGCATTCCAATGCTATCTTGCGACTTCCGTGAACCGTGATGGTTCCCTTGTGACCCGGCATTTTAAGCTGCAGATAAACATAACACGGTCTAGCCATGAACTTGGCGTAAACCGGCCTCCCAAACAGAGCATGATACAGACTTTTGATCTTTACGACGTCAAAGCTCACTGTCTCTGATCTAGAATCATGCTCATCCCCAAAGGTGACTTCCAGATCAATTTTCCCAACTGGGTAAGCCGATTTGCCTGGCACCACTCCATGGAATACTGTGTTGGACTGTCTCAACTTCTTATCTATCAACCCCATACGCCGGAAAGTCTCATAGTATAGGATGTTGATACTGCTGCCGCCGTCCATAAGTACCTTTGTGAACTTGTAGCCACCCACCTGTGGTGCCACCACTAGGGACAATTGGCCCGGATTATCAACCCGTGGCGGGTGATCCTCTCTGCTCCACACAATGGGTTGTTCAGACCAACGTAAAAAGCGTGGCGTCGCCGGTTCAACTGCGTGTACTGCCCGCTTCAGAACCGTTTGATCTCGTTTGCACAAACTTATGGTGAAAACATGATACTGTCCACTACTTAGCTCCTTCGGATTACTCTGATATCCGGATTGCTGCTGTTGCTGACGCTGCTAATTGCCTTGGTTGTTGTAACCATCCTGACCGTGCTGCTGGTTATGTTGATGCTGACTGTTACTGTTGTAGTTATTATTACCGCCGTGATATCCTGGTCCGAAACCGCTACCTTGGTAACCTGGACCCTGAAAACCGGAACTTGATCCGCCACCGGGGGGTCCGTGGTTATATCTGGCCTGTTTCATGGCCTCTTGCATGATCTGACAGTCCTTCCACGAATGCTTAGCCAGATTTCCCTCCGTACCGTGTTTAGGGCAAGGCGCGCTAAACTGTTGATCCAGATTGAAGGATAGCCCCTCGCCACGCGGGGGTGGTTTACCTTTGCGGTGCTGCCCGTTTACCTGAACGTTGGTATTGGCCACAAAGTCGGAGCTGCCCTTCGCTTTTCGCTTACCATTGTAACCCGTTCCTACCGGATTAGCTTGCGCCGGTTTACCAGCCTTGTTCGCTTTCCCGGACTTGTCTCCGTCTGCATCTGGGTACTTGGTGTTATCAGAATCCCCATATTTCACCGAAGCGCTCATGAGCGTTCCCATGTCATTGCAATCGCGCTTGAGCCATCCTAACTTCAGTTTCAAAGACTCGAACCGGCAATTGTTTTCCAATGTCACTATCGCCGTACTAGGGTTGATGCTATTGGAAGAGTGCAGGATTTCTGATACTCGCCGCACCCAACTGCTCGTGGGTTCCTGCTCTCCTTGAACACATGCTGCTAAGTCTACCACCGACATTGGCTGTTTGCACATGTCTTTGAAATTTTTGATAAACTGGCGACGCAACTCACCCCATGATCCGATGGAGTTAGGTGGTAGGCCCTTTAACCATGTCCGGGCTGTACCCTCAAGCATCATGGTAAAGTACTTGGCGCATACCGCTTCGTCCACATCAAGCATCTCCATAGCCATCTCATAACTTTCAACCCACGCCTCTGGAGCCAGATCCGCTGTGTAGTTGGGTACCTTGCGCGGGCCTTTGAAGTCTTTGGGTAATTTCACGCTTCGTAAAGTGGGGATGAGACACTGTACTCCAAAGGAACTAGCCGTGACTCCTGTTTCTGCTGTGGTTGGGTGAACCGGCGTCGTTTGATGGGTGTCCTCGCGGGCAGTGTGTCTAGCCCAGTTTATCGCCTCTTGGGCGTGTGCTTCTACTCCCGCCGGATTATCCTGCTTGTGATGGTGACGTCTCCGCTCGCTGCTAGACACAGCCAATTCATCCCAGTGCCTAGTGTAACTCTAGCTTGGGCGGGGGTTGAATGAATCCTCTCCCTGCTATAAGAGTACGCCTGCTGATGTTTCAGCGCCGTGTCCAGCAATTCCTTAGCCCGGCGTGCTTCCATCGCCACGGGGGATGTCCCCTCAATGGGTAAAGCGGCCAGTCGTGAAGCGGCGGTGACAATGTTGTCCAACGGGTTAGAATAATGGCCGGGAGGGGTGGGGACGTGCGGTGTTGGCACAACTTGGTGGTTTCGCTCTGCGGCCGGCGGCTGAACCGACGCACCAGTCCCCGGGGCTCCTCTCCGGTTTACCTCTGGGCGGTTACTGGCTCCCGTTCCCGGTGCGCCAAAGAGATTCCTCGCCTCGTAGACCGGCGGTAGACGAGTTTGCTGTCTTTTGTACATTACCTCATGTGCAGAATTCTGATCCACCCTAAGCCGGAAAGCTTGTGCGTCTAGATCTGCTTGCCTTGTAGCCATCCTGGCTTTCTCTGCATCCAGATCCCGTTTAGCCTGCACAATCCGGCCCTTCAGCTGAAGAATCTCCACATCATGTTGCGCCTTGTCGGCAAGGGCCACTTCTGCTGTTGCGAGTGCCGTCAAATTCTCGACCAAGGTGGATAAGACGTCAGAAGGCGACGGGATTTGGTTGCCTGCCCCGGTTCCCGCCGCCTCTGCAGTGTACGGCCCGGTCACCGAGGGCTGCTGCATAGACTGTGATCCGGCCATGAAAACAGCCACCCGGTTTGGCGGATCAAAGGGGTCCGAAATACTATCGCCATCGGACACCCCCTCAGATCGGCCGTCCTGCAACAGATACAAAGATTCGGTTTCTCCGGATGAAGATTCATCATCAGAGTAGACAACGGTCTCGCCACCAGAATCCGATCCGTCCTCGGTTTGTACTCCGTGCACGGTTCCAACGAAATCATGCTTCATGGCGGGCCGAATCCGGGTCGATCTCGCACGCTGAGCCGGCTCGACGATGTTGGGGAAGACGTCCAGCTCAGGTCCCGGTTCGTCGATCTTGATGATGAAGACATAGTTGCCACCGAAGGGGACCCGGTACCCGTATTCAACTGAATCGGCCTCGGGCCCGAGTCTGCATCGTCGATGTAGATCCGGCCGCAACGACTCCTGGTCATCCGGCCAACTGCGTAACCCTTGAGTCCTTCAAAGCTGCCCTTCAAGAACTTGAAACCATCATGCGACAGCCCCATGGTGGGCACCAACTGTCGTGGAATTAACACGGCAGATGTCCGGTTTAGGGGACTTAGGTGTGAGGCCATCGCGCGGGTTAGCTTGAAGAGGTTAAAGCGGACAAAGGACACAGGGAGTTTTTATACTAGTTCGGCCCCTTCGATGAAGGTAAAAGCCTACGTCTAGTTTGGTGTGGTATTGCTTGTGCGTCGATGAACAGGGAGTGAATCCACTTGCCTGTGTCTCGAGCAGTTATTTCCTGTCCTTGAACCGTCGCGGACTCGTCCCTTTATATAGGAGACGGCGCCCGGTCCGGTTTACAGAGTCCCGAGGCCGGCTCATAAGCGTGTCCGCCTCGGTCTCTACTCTTTCTACCTTACATCCCAAGTTACATGGTACATCGGTTTACAAACCGTGGGCCTTCTACATGGGCCCTAAACCTCTATGGGCTACACCCTCTTTTACATATCTTTATTGGGCTTGTAATAATATAACCTTGTGAGTGTAATCCGCACCTTCATGGCCGGTTTATACCTGCTAGTAATATCCCTGACAGAAACCCCTACCCGAGATCCACCGGTTTTGACGCCGACACATGTCATAACTAGACTATTGCTTTGAACCATATAAATGTCCAAATGTCCATGCTATAAAGAAAAGAATATGATATGACATGTTAGGCAGCATTCCACATAAAAAAAATTCTATTTTTATCATTTACCTACTCGAGGACGAGCAGGAATTAAGATTGGGAATGCTGATATGTCTCGAACGTATCTATAATATTTGATTGTTCCATCCTGTTATTTTATCATTCTTGGATGTTTTATAATCATTTATAGTCATTTTATATCATTTTTTGGTACTAACCTATTGACATAGTGCCAAGTGCCAGTTGTTGATTTCTGCATGATTTTTACATCGCAGGAAATCAATACCAAATAGAGTCCAAACGCAGTGATTATTTTTGTTGGGGAACGTAGTATTACAAAAAAATTCCCATGATCACGCGAGATCTGTCTAGGAAAAGCATAGAAATGAGTAGGGAGAGTGTGTCCATGTACCCTCCTAGACCGAAAGCGGAAGCGTCTAGTGACGCCGTTGATGTAGTCGAACGTCTTCGCGATCCAACCGATCCAAGCACCGAACGTACGACACCTCCGCGTTCAGCACACGTTCAGCTCGATGATGTCCCACGAACTCTTGATCCAGTTGAGCGTCACGGGAGAGTTTCGTCAGCACGACAACGTCGTGACGATGATGATGAAGTTACCGGCGCAGGGCTTCGCCTAAGCACTACAACGATATGACCAAGGTGTGTAACTGTGGAGGGGGGCACCGCACACGGCTTGCAAATCAACTTGTGTGTCTATGGGGTGCCCCTCCCCACATATATAAAGGAGCAAGGGAGGAGGAGGCAGCCAAGGAGGGGGCGCGCCAAGAGGGGGAGTCCTACTCCTACTAGGAGTAGGACTCCTCCTTTTCCTAGTAGGAGTAGGAGAGGGGGAAGGAAGGGAGAGGAGGGGGCGCCGCCCCTCCCCCCTAGTCCAATTCGGACTAGGCTTGGGGGGGGGG
>LR738710.1:93183717-93265110 GCA_902687465.1 Secale cereale | reverse complement strand
GGGGGGGGGGGGGGGGGCGGCCCAGCCCTATCCAGCCCTCTCTCTCTCCCCTAAGGCCCATCATGGCCCATATACCCCTTGGGGGGTTCCGGTAACGTCCCAGTACTCCGGTATTTATCCGGTGACCCCCGGAACACTTCCGGTGTCCGAATATAACTTTCCAATATATCAATCTTTATGTCTCGATCATTTCGAGACTCCTCGTCATGTCCGTGATCACATCCGGGACTCCGAACTACCTTCAGTACATCAAAACATATAAACTCATTATATCGATCATCATCGAACATTAAGCGTGCGGACCCTACGGGTTCGAGAACTATGTAGACATGGCCGAGACTCATCTCTGGTCAATAAGCAATAGCGGAACCTGGATGTTCATATTGGTTCCCACATATTATATGAAGATCTTTATCAGTCAAACCGCATAACAACATACGTTGTTCCCTTTGTCATCGGTATGTTACTTGCCCGAGATTCGATCGTCGGTATAATCATACCAAGTTTAATCTCGTTATCATCAAGTCTCTTTACTCGTTCCGTAATACATCATTTCGTGACCAACTCATTAGTCGTTTGCTTGCAAGGCTTATTATGATGTGTATTACCGGGAGGGCTCAGAATCAAGTAAAGGCCTAAACCTGTGGATACAGCACTTTGCTCCAGCTACCCAGGGAGAAGCAAACACTTTCAAAATAGACATTCCTGTAAGTTGGTTTAACTTCATTATTCACCTGCTTCTCACCCCTGACAAATTTGGTTGGGTGATGCACTTGTTGAAATCTGAGCTGTGGAAAATGCTTACTGCCAACTGTGATACTGAACAGACTATTTTATTCCATATACATGACAAACCTGTTACCTCTCAGGCTCCAAGTTGCAAAGAAATAATGCTGGGTCTGGGAAAAGAAAATCAGGGTATAAGCCCTGCTGCTCATTCCTCAAGTGGAGCTGGAAGTCCACTTAAGCATGTGTCCCCCAACAAAGACACTCAGTTGCCTCTAGGGGAAGCTGTTTCAAGGAAAAGAAGGGATAAAGAGCCACTTGTGGAGACCCAGGTGAGAAGAAGTGATAGAATTAAGAAAGATAACAATGGGTATAGGAGGAAACCTTGTGATACTAGCTCTTGCTTACCTTGTAATGCTATTCCACCACTTGTGCATAATAAAGTGGTCAAAATTTTGACAAAAACTTTTTGCAAGGTGTCTGAGGATGAGGCACAGGACATGATTTCTAAGAAGCCCAAGAAGAAGGGCCAGGAGGATGTGGCCAAGGTCCCCAAGGTCACTGGAGATACAACATCTTAGAAGTGCCATGATAAACTGCCCAGCAATTAATAGTATCAGGAATATTTTGAGAAAGGATAACATGTTAGTGGAATGTATGATGTCTGGTTTGCCTGATGTAAGCAGAACATGTTCAATGTCTGTAATGAATATTTGGTGTCCTCTTTTGTCAACTGCAATGATGATATCTTTGTCTTTGTTCTGGAGTTGTGGTTACCATGAAGTCCTTGATATTATTGCCCCTCACAACAGGTCTGTGGTGTTTCATATATTACTAAGGATATCTGTCACTTCAATTGTGCTGGATCTAATTCACACAAAATCTATGTATTGCATATATATGGCAACATACCAGGAGATGGGGCCTGGTATCATAATTTCCCCAAAGCTAGTTTACCATGAGTAGAAACAAATCCTGGAACATCTTAAACTGGAACATTAGGGGTTTAAATTCTTTTGATAAATGGCTGGCCATTAGGCAAAAAATAGAGGAAAGTGCTGCTGGTATTTTGTGCATCCAAGAAACTAAGAGGCAAGTATTTGACCTGTCATATATCCATAACTTTTGTCCACAGAGATTCAATAAATTTGAATTCCTGCCTTCTATTGGGGCATCTGGAGGGATTTTAACTGCTTGGAATGAGGCTCTTTTTAATGGACAATTGCTCTTTCAGAATAAGTTTTCACTCTCCATATAGTTTACTTGTACTTCAACCAATAAACCTTGGATCCTCACAAACATCTATGGGCCTTGTAATCTTGAAGACAAATTGGAATTTATTGATTGGTTTACAAATATTCAAATGCCAGATGATGCTGATTGGATAGTTATGGGGGATTTCAACTTCATCAGGTCACCTGAGGACAGAAATAGGCCTGGTGGTGATATTAATCAGATGCTACTCTTCAATGAGGCCATTAGCAACTTGGGTTTAATTGAGCTACCTCTAAAAGGAAGACAGTTCAGCTGGAGCAATATGCAACAAAGTCCTCTTCTTGAAAAACTGGATTGGTTTTTTACATCTGCTGCATGGATGACCTCTTATCCTGACACAACTGCTCTGCCTCTTGCAAAACCAATATCAGACCATTTGCCTTGTGTTATTAAAATTGGTACATCTATTCCTAAGTCAGGGGTTTTTAGATTTGAAAATTATTGGTTGAAGCATACCTCTTTCAAAGATATTGTTCAAACTGCATGGAACATACCTGTTGGCTATTCTGATCCAGCTAAGAAAATCAATGCTAAATTCAAGAACTTGAGAAGAGCACTAAAACTATGGGCAAAAAATCTTTTTTGTCTTCAAAAGTAGATTGAAGAGTTGAATGAATGTATATTCCTATGGGACTTCTTGGAGGAATTCAGAGACCTTTCTACTTATGAGAATAACTGCAGAGAGTTTTTGAAACAAACTCTATTAACTGTCCTCAATAATCAGAAGATCTACTGGAAACAAAGAGGTAAAATCAAGGGGGTAAAATTTGGGGATGAAAATACCAAATTCTTCCATACAAAGGCTTCCATTAATCACATGCACAATAAAATTGCAATGCTCATGAATGAGGACCAAGTGGAAATCTCAGATCATGAAGGGAAGGCTGCAATTCTTTGGGAAGCTTTCAGGAAGAGAATGGGGCAATCAAATGGCCATACAATGCACTTCAATTTACAGGACCTGTATGACAACAGAGTGGACCCACAAATATCCCAAGACCTTGAGAGACCTTTCTCTCAGGAAGAAATTGAAGAGGTAGTTGAAAACCTACCCACAGACAAATCTCCAGGCCCTTATGGTTTTAACAATGAATTCCTCAAAGCTTGCTGGGACATTATTAAACAGGATGTTACTGAGCTTATCTCGGCCTTTCATGCTGGTAATGTGAATTTGGAAAGCATTAACACTTCATATATCACACTCATTCCAAAAAAGGAGGTACCTATATCTCCTAATGACTTTAGACCAATCTCACTACTGAATGTGGTGCTCAAAATCATTACTAAACTGCTGGCCAACATATTACAAAAAGTTATTCTCAAGCTTGTCCATACTAACCAGTATGGATTCTTAAAGAACAGAGTAATTCAAGACTGTCTGGGATGGGCATATGAATATATACATCAATGCCATAAGTCAAAAGAAGAGCTGCTTGTTATCAAACTGGATTTTGAAAAGGCTTTTGACACTATTGAGCATCAGGCTATTATTGATATATTAAGGGCTAAGGGATTTGGTGAGAGATGGATAACCTGGATACACATGTTACTAAATTCTGCATCCTCTGCTGTAATGCTAAATGGGGTGCCAGGGAAAAAGTTCCACTGTAAAAGAGGAGTAAGGCAAGGAGATCCACTTTCACCTCTTTTATTCATATTGGCTGCTGATCTACTTCAATCTATTTTAAATAAGGCCATGAATAGGGATCTAATAACACCTCCACTACAAGTGACCTCATGCCCAGACTTCCCTATTATACAATATGCAGATGATACCCTTGTCATTTTACAAGCAAATGCTAAACAGCTTGTCTGCCTCAAAGCCCTCCTAAACACATTTGCAGATGCCACAGGCCTTAGAGTTAACTATGGGAAATCAATCATGGTGCCACTAAACATTGCAGAAGACAGAGTAGAGATTTTCACTAACACTCTAAACTGTACCAGAGGACAATTTCCATTCACATACCTAGGGGTACCTATGGGCATTTATAAGCCAACTGTAGAGCAGTGTTTGCCAATAGTGAACAGAATTGCTAAGAGGATTACTGGAATTTCCACTTTCATGACTCATGCAGGGAAGATTTTGTTGGTCAAATCTGTGCTGGCTTCCTTAGCTGTTTACTTCATGTGCTGCCTGGACATTCCCATTACTATCAAACACCAGATCATCAAGTACTTAAGGCACTGTCTATGGAGGAGTCCTGATTTGGAAGATAGGAGACCAGCCATGGTGGCTTGGCACACAGTTTGCAGACCCAAAAATCAGGGTGGCTTGGGAGTTCTAGATATATTCACACATAATAAAACTCTGCTTATGAAAAACCTTCATAAGTTTTACAATAGACATGACATCCCTTGGGTGAATTTAATTTGGGAAACATATTACAGCAATGGGAAACTCCCAGGAGATCAAAAAGTGGGCTTATTTTGGTGGAAATCCAATCTTGCACTCATTGATCCGTTTAAAGCTATAGCAAGATGCAATGTGGGAGATGGTAAATCTGCTTTGTTCTGGGATGATATGTGGGATCAATTCATCCTCAAACACAAGTTTGATCACCTATATTCCTTTGTTAGAAATCTACAGACAAGTGTTCAACAAGTAATCAACACTGATTATCTTCAAGACTTATTCCATCTGCCACTAACTGCACATGCATATGAGGAGTTCCTTCAAATGGAAGACATGTGCATTTCCATGAGGCAATCAGAATATTTGGATGCTATAGATACTTGGAGTTACATATGGGGCAATGAAGCCTACTCTTCAATTAAAGTTTACAATGTGCTAATTGGGCACAAACAAACCCCACCACATTTTTCATGGATCTGGAAAAGCTCCTGTCAACCCAAGCATAAAGTTTTTTTTGGATGCTCCTGCATGACAGAGTAAACACAAGGAATTTACTAAGGAGGAAAAACTTTGAATTGGAATTTTACAATTGTGCAGTGAGGGACTGTCCTCAAGAGGAAACTCTTCATCATCTCTTTTGGGGTTGTCCTTTTGCCACAAGGTGTTGGAACTTTATCTGTCCCTCAAGAACTCCAAACTTGTCAGTGCTGGAAGCTTTTCAGGACCTCAAAGACAAACTCAGATACCCTTTCTTTATGGAGATTATCATCTTGGGATCATGGGCCATCTGGATATCCAGAAACAACAAAATATTTGATGGTATAACTCCTTCCTTTCAAGGCTGGAAGCACATTTTTATTGAGGAACTAAAGCTGCTGAAACTCAGAATCAAGAAGAAATATGAAGTGCAATTCTCCGCTTGGCTGGATTCTATATTGTAATATGTCTGATGCTCCTTGTTTCCCTGTTCTCCGCTTGGCACGACGAACTTTCGCAACGGTGCATACTCAGGGAGAACACTTGTACCTTGAAATTTTGTAAGGGATCATCTTATAATGCTACCGCCGTACTAAGCAAAATAAGAAGCATAATAAGATAAACATCGCATGCAATTAAAATATGTGACATGATATGGCCATCATCATCTTGTGCTTTTGATCTCCATCTCCAAAGCATGGTCATGATCTCCATCGTCACCGGCTTGACACCATGATCTATATCGTAGCGTCGTGGTCATCTCACCAACTATTTCTACCACTACTATCGCTAACTCATAGTGATAAAGTAAAGCAATTACATGGTCTTCGCAATTCATACAATAAAGAGACAACCATAAGGCTCCTCCCGGTTGCCGATAATTTACAAAACATGATCATCTCATACAATAATGTATAACTCATCACGTCTTGACCATATCTCATCAGAACATGCCCCGCAAAAACAAGTTAGACGTCCTCTACTTTGTTGTTGCAAGTTTTACGTGGCTGCTATGGGCATAGCAAGAAACGTTCTTACCTACGCATTCAAAACCACACCGATTTTTTATCAAATGTGATGTTTTAACCTTCACAAGGACCGGGTGTAGCCACACTCGATTCAACTAAGGTGAGAGAGACAGACACCCGCCGGTCACCTTTAAGCAACGAGTGCTCATAACGGTGAAACCAGTCTCGCGTAAGCGTACGCGTAATGTTGGTCCGGGCCGCTTCATCTCACAATACCGCCGAATCAAAGTATGACATGCTGGTAAGTAGTATGACTATTATCGCCCACAACTCATTGTGTTCTACTCGCGCATATCATCTAAGCACAGACCTGGCTCATGATGCAACTATTGGGGAATGTAGTATTTCAAAAAAATTCCTACGATCACGGAAGATCTATCTAGGAGAAGCATAGCAACGAGTGGGGAGATAGTGTCCACGTACCCTCGTAGACCAAAAGCGGAAGCGTCTAGTGATGCGGTTGATGTAGCCGAACGTCTTCGCGATTCAACCGATCCAAGCACCAATCATACGACATCTCCGCGTTCAGCACACGTTTAGCTCGATGATGTCCCACGAACTCTTGATCCAGTTGAGCGTCGCGGGAGAGTTTCGTCAACATGATGGCGTGGTGACGATGATGAAGAAGTTACCGGCACAGGGCTTCGCGTAAGCAATGCAACGATATGACCGAGGTGTGTAACTGTGGAGGGGGGCACCGCACACAGCTAGCAAATCAACTTGTTTGTCTATCGGGTTCCCCCTCCCCACGTATATAAAGGAGGGAGGGAGGGAGGGAGGAGGAGGCGGCCAAGGAGGGGGCGCGCCAAGAGGGGGAGTCCTACTCCCACCTAGTAGGAGTAGGAGAGGGGAAGGAATGGAGAGGAGGAGAACGAAAGGAGGGGGCGCCTCCCCTCCCCCCTAGTCCAATTCGAACTAGGCTTGGGGGGGGGCAGCCCTAGCCAGCCCTCTCTAAGGGAGTCTTGGACTAAGGGGTCCTCGGGCGTCCGACCTGTTATCCATGGGTCGGACTGATGGGCTGTGAAGACATGAAGGCCGAAGACTATACCCGTGTCCGGATGGGACTCTCCTTGGCGTGGAAAGCAAGCTTGGCGACAAACTATGAAGATTCCTTCTTATGTAACCGACTCTATGTAACCCTAGATCCCCCCGGTGTCTATATAAACCGGAGGGATTAGTCCGGAAAGGATATACTCATTACCATAGTCATACAGGCTAGGCTTTCTAGGGTTTAGCCATTACGATCTCGTGGTAGATCAACTCTTGTAATACTCATATTCATCAAGATCAATCAAGCAGGAAGTAGGGTATTACCTCCATAGAGAGGGCCCGAACCTGGGTAAACATCGTGTCCCCAGTCTCTTGTAACCATCGACCTTAGACGCACAGTTGGGGACCCACTACCCAAGATCTACCGGTTTTGACACCAACATTGGTGCTTTCATTGAGAGTTCCACTATGCTGTCGACGAAAGGTGAGATGGCCCCTTCAATCATCGATAGTGACGCTGTCTAGGGAGAAACCTTCCTCCCCGGACAGATATTCGTATTCGGCGGCTTCGTACTGCGGGCCAACTCACTTGGCCATCTGGAGCAGATCGACAGTTACGCCCCTGACCATCAAGTTAGATTCGGGAGCTTGAACTATGTTGCGGACATCCGTGGAGAATTGATCTTCAACGGATTTGAGACCGCGGCGATCGCTCCCCTTCGCTCCTATGAACATGGCTTAAATCTGTCATCGAATGACATCAAGGAGATGGTTCCTGTTGCTGCAACGGACTTAAATCCGGGGCAGATTGCGCCATTTGAGGCCGCAGAGTCCGCGGCGTCGGAGCCACACACAGACTCGACACCTAGCAATATTTGCGTCAATGGAACTCCGGACTCGCCTCCGGCTATAAGTTCTGAACCACGTACGCCTGCGGACACCGAGCTGGATCAGTTATCGATTTTTAAATTCAGCGCCACAAACATCTTCCAACACTCGCCCCTGGGCGACGTGCTAAACTCGTTAAAAAACCTGTCCTTGGCAGGGGACTCACAGCCGAACTATGTCCGGTTTTAACTAGGGGCTGACGACGGAGAATTTTGCATCCCACCCGTCACCCACTTCATGGCCACTGTCGAGACTTAACCGACACGCTCGATTATGGCTCCGAAGACATCGACAGCATGGACGACAATGAATATGAGGAGCAGGGTCAAAACCCTCCATTTACGGGGTGATGAATGGCCACTTCCTGATACAATGTGTACATGGTTGATACACCTAAAAAAGCTGATGACGATGACAAAGAAGATCCAGTTGAGAATAAACCTCCTGAGACATATCCCAAACGCCGGCGGCCTAAATGCCGTTCTAAGTCACGTCGCTCAAAAGACAGCAACACTGGCACCGGAGAAAATAATACTCCGGATGACGCCAAAAACAACGAAGACCCTGTGGCAACAACATCGGAATAGGAGGAACAAGACAACGGGCAAGTTAACCCTGATAAACAGGCCATGCCCAACGACCCGAATGACGATAGTCATCGTCCACTCTCCGAGGATGAGGAGAGCCTAGGAAGCAAGGACTTCATCGTGCCTAAGGCACCCCTCGAGCAAGAGCGCTTCAAGCGCCAGCTAATAGCCACTGCAAGAAGCCTGAAGAAAAATAAGCAACAGCTTCAAGCTGATCAAGACCTACTCATTAACAGATGGACTGACGTCCTGGCAGCCAAAGAATACGGCCTCAAGCGTCCAGCCAAGAGTTACCCGAAACGCAGGCTACTACCTCAGTTCGATGAGGAGGCGCCGGAGCCCATACCTCCGTCGTGCAATGCGGACTGACCACCTCGTGGTCGAGATAAAACGACAACTCATGCCGAACACCAGCCCGCCCCACCGCCTCGTAAAAACAGAGACAAAATAGCTCGGGACTATACATATGACTTTCGGTAGGAACTGGACAACAGAGCATGACACACCAGATCAATCTACGGATCGCGAGAACGCCTTTCAACTCACGACGACGGCTACCTATTCGGACGCGAAAAACCTAGTCACGCCCGGATAGGAGGTGCGCCACGATGCGGACCGATATAGAGGCGCCGCACACCCCCTCTGCTTCACAGATGAAGTAATGGATCATGAATTCCCCGAGGGGTTCAAGCCCGTCAATATCGAATCATACGACGGAAAAACCAATCTAGCAGTATGGATCGAGGATTTTATTCTCCACATCCATATCACCCGAGGAGACGATCTCCACGCCATCAAATACCTCCCGCTAAAACTAAAAGGGCCAGCTAGACATTGGTTAAATAGCCTGCCTGAAAATTCCATCGACAGCTGGGAGGACATAGAAGAAGCATTTCTTGACAACTTCCAAGGCACTTATGTTCGGCCACCAGACGCCAATGACTTAAGTCATATAGTTCAACAACCTGGAGAATCAGCCAGAAAATGCTGGACTAGGTTCCCAACCAAAAAGAACCAGATCGTTGACTATCCGGATGCCGAAGCCCTAGCGGCCTTCAAACACAGCATCCGTGACGAATGGCTCGCCCGCCACCTCGGCCAAGAAAAGCAGAAATCCATGGCAGCCCTCACGGCACTTATGACCCGCTTTTGCGCGGGTGAGGATAGCTGGCTGGCTCGTAGCAAAAACATAGCTAGTGAGGCAGGCCTCTCCGAGGCCAAAAGCAGCACCGGCAAGCTCCGGCGCGATAGACACAAACGCCGAAGCAATGGAAATAACACCGATGACACTACAGTTAACGCCGGATTCAGCAGCTCCAAGTCCGGTGAGCGGAAGAAGCCCTACAAAAGGAACAGCGAGGGACCATCTAGCTTGGACCGCATACTCCGCCGTTCGTGGCAGATACATGGCACCCAGACAAACAAGCCAACCATACCAACAGAGATTGTTGGGTTTTTAAACAGGTCAGCAAGTTAAACGCCGAGAACAAGGAAAAGGGATCACAAAGTGAGGACGATGACGAAGAGCCCCGGCAGCCGGACACTTGGGGGCAGAAGAAATTTCCCCCTCAAGTCAAAACGGTGAACATGATATATGCTACACACATCCCCAAAAGGGAGTGCAAGCGCGCACTCAGGGACGCCTACGCGGTAGAGCCAGTCGCCCCAAAATTTAACCCGTGGTCGTCATTCTCGATCACCTTCAATCGTCGAGATCATCCAACTAGTATCCGCCATGGCGGTTCGGACGCACTGGTTCTCGACCCAATCATCGACGGATTTCACCTAACACGAGTCCTAATGGACGGAGGCAGTAGGCTCAACCTGCTCTATCAGGATAAAGTGCGCAAGATGGGCATTAATCCCTCACGAATCAAACCCACAAAGACTACTTTAAAGGAGTCATACCAGGCATAGAGGCCGTGTCGTTGAATTGTCACGACAGATGTCTGATACGTCCAAAACGTATCTATAATTTCTGCTTGCTCCATGCTTCTTTTGTGTGATATTGCTATGATATTTATGCACTTCCATACACTTTTGATCATATTTGGACTAACCTATTAACTCAGTGCACCACAGTGCCAGTTCCTGTTTTTTGCTGTTTTTCTATTTCAGATTTCCCCCATATTAAAAGTGCTCCAAAAATTCCGGGAAAAATACAGAAAAAATCAGCGTACAGGAAGCTTCGAGAAAAACCAAAGTGGGACCAGAGGGGAGCCAGGGGCAGCCCACGCGGCCAGCCCAGGCGGCCCCACCCCTGGCCGCCCTAGGGGGCACCTGGGCCCCCCTCTCCGCTTCTGGTGACCCCCTTTGGCATATATACTCCTCGCGTCCCGAAACCCTCGAGGCCAGAACCCTTTTCTCCAGAAGCAATTCCGATCTCCGCCGCCATCGCCACCAAGTTTCGGGGGACCAGAATTCCTGTGCCGGCATCCTGCCGGGACGGGGAAGTGTCCCCGGATTCATCTCCATCGACGTTGCTTCCTCCCTCCATGATGCGGGAGTAGTTCGTCCTCGGGGCTGAGGTTTCTACCAGTAGCTATGTGGTCAATTCTCTCACCCATGATGTGATCTTCGTTGTGATCATAGGCTATGTTAATCTAGGGTGATCCCATGATATTTCCCCTTCCTTTATGTATTGGATTGATGTACTCACTTGTATTTATCTAGTATAATCCCCGAGACCAAGGTGACAGCGGTCTATTGGACATGGATTAGAAGAATATTTTCATGAGTAATTTCCTCTTTTGTGTGTTGATTGAAGATTGAGAGTCTCTTGGTGCTTGTCTTTGACTATCCTTGAGATATGTTGTGGTGATTGTGGTACTCTCTTTGGATGGCCGCGGTGACATTGGGAAATCCATAGATTGAGAACTATGAACTTAGAGGTGTGCTTTTGTAGCCCTACATAATTCTCGTCCTCTCTTGACCACAAAGGAATGACCTCCGAGTGCGTCTCCATTATGGGAAATATCATGTGATAGACTTTGCTAATGTTGTTGGGAGTTGCCACTAGTGAAAGCATGAAGCCTAGGCCTTGTTTCCACCATTGCAATACCATTTGTGCTCAGGTTTACCACTTGTTTGCTTGCTGCACTTTTTATTTCAGATTTACAAATACATCTTTTTCCATCCATATCACTTGCCATTTAACATCTCTTCGCCGAACTAGTGCACCTATACATCTGACAAGTGTATTAGGTGTGTTGGGGACACAAGAGACTTCTTGTATCTTGATTGCAGGGTTGCTTGAAAGGGGTACGTTCAACCTCCACTTCCCTGAGTTCGATAAACCTTGGGTTACTCACTTAAGGGAAATTTGCTGCTGTCCTACAAACCTTTGCTCTTGGAGGCCCAACACTGTCTACAGGAATAGAAGCGTGTGTAGACATCAAGCTATTTCTGGCGCCGTTGTCGGGGAAGTGAGGTAAGTGAAGGTACCTTCTCTAGATCTTGCAATTAAATCTTTTTGTTTCTTGTTTTTTATTTCACTAGTTTTGCTTAATGGAAAACAACAAAAATATGAGAGAGCTTTATAAGCTCTACCTTGAACTTGGACATGATGTGTTTGAAGAGAAAAATAAAAAACCTTTGGAACTTTATTATTTGCATAACAATCATGATGGTGGTGATGTTATTAGTATGTTTTTTTTAATATCAATATTGCTAATGACATGGAAAGCTCTAAGCTTGGGGATGACACGTTTGATGAACATGATATTTTTAGTCCCCCAACTTTTGAAGAGAAAATTTACTTTGATGATACTTTGCTTCCTATATATGATGAGTACAATGGTAAATGTGAGCTTTTTAGTCCACCTACTATTGAGGATAAAATTTATTATGATTATGATATGCCTCCTAAATATGATGATTACCATGATGGTTATGATTGCTTTACTCTCACTATTCCTAATAAGAAAGATTTTGCTTATATGAAGAGTAATGATACTTTTATGCTTTTGGATCATGGAAATAATGCCTTATGTGATAGTTATATTGTTGAGTTCATCCATGATGCCACTGAAATTTACAATGAGAGAGGGAGACATGGTTATAAATATCATAATAATAAGAAGTTTCCTCTCTTTATGGTGAATATTTTGAAGTTATGCTTGTTTTGTCTTCCTATGCTTATTGCTTTGTGCTTCAATGAATTATTCTATTGCAATATTCCCATGCATAGGAAGCATGTTAGGCTTAAATGTGTTTGGTATTTGCTCCTTGATGCTCTCATTTGTTCTTCAACTCTTATTCCTACGAGAGCATCATTAAAGTCTTAAGCCTATCTTTATGGCTATAAAGAAAGAGCTCTAGGGAGACAACCCTTGTTATCTTTGCTTTCAGTTTGTTCTTTCAGTTTGTTCTTTCAGTTTTTAGTGGTCTTGATGTTTGTTACTACTGTAGCAACATCATTGTATCTTTACTTTTCAGCTTTGTGCCAAGTTTAGCCACCGATTGCAAGAAAGTTCAAACGTTGTGACGTGCTGTCCAGGAAACAGATTCTATCCTTGGACAGAAAAATTCGAATAAAATCACCAGATCATCTTTTTGATCTGAATATTTTTGACAGCGTGCTCTATACAATTGGCTTTCGGGCGTCTGTTCTGAGTTTTTTGATTTGAATTGCAGAATTGCCCCAAAAAAATTACTTACTACCTGCTGGTCTGTTTTTCACAGATTCTGTCCTGTTTTGCCTTTTCTTCGTTTTGCAAACCTTGAGCTTGCTTTTTCTTTGCAAAAACCTTTTGTCAATCTTGAGAAACAGTAGCTCTTCAAGATTATCCTTATTTCCAGTAGGGATTTTTTTTATTGTGGGTACTAACCTCGCTAATCAGATTATGATGAGTTATGTATGAAGGGAGTTTTCAAGTGTGCGAGGGAAGATGATAAAAGAAGATTCAGGAGGGTCAAACGCTCAAGCTTGGGGATGCCCCCATGCACCCCCAAGAAATATTCAAGAAGACTCAAGCGTCTAAGCTTGGGGATGCCCCCGTGCATCCCCTTCTCCATCAACAATTATCAGTTCGTCTTTCGTTCCACTATATTTTAATCACTTCATGCGTTATGTGCTATGCTTGGAGCGTCTTGCTCTTAGTTTCCTTTTTAGTTTTCTTTAGCTTTGATTGCTGTTCATAACAAGTTAGAACCCAGCTTTTGTGTGGGAGAGAAACACGCTCCACTTCAACCTAGAACACAACATAGGATTTTCATGCTTATCTTTGCTGTGTGTGTTCTTTGTCTTTCCATAGCTACTGTCATGTTTAGCTCTTAGTTTTCATGCTTTTCTTTTTAAAGAGCTTTTGTTTAGTTGGTTGCTGAACTCTCTTGAGTTTTCATGTTTATCTTGTTAAGAGAGTTTGCATGTTGCACTGAGTTGTGTGTCTTAACTGAAAGTAGGTAATGGAGGTTGCTATTTAATTTTAGTAGTAACTTGCAATAGTTTTGAGGTATTGCCATGAGTAATGTCTGAACTTTTGGTGTCAAGAGCTTTAGCCTATTAGTGATAGATGTCGTATTTTGGGCAATCCGTGTTTATTTTCGAAAACCTACAAAATAGTTGAGAACTTTAGCTACTAAATGGATCACTAATCTTTGGAGGGATCGAATATTAGAGTACACTCACGTACCATGAGCCGAGGATGCGCAAGGATAACCAAACCCCCATACACTCCTCCTCGGGGTACTTGTCTCTTTGTGAACCTCCTAATTAGATTGAGAGTTACCGATAATAAGTGCATGAGTTCTTCAGACTAATGTGAGTATTCGAAAGTTGACACTTCCACCTATCCATATTTTTCTAGCCTCTTCGGTACCGTGCATTGCCCTTTCTCAGCTCGAGAGTTGGCGCATACTTCGCCGGTGCATCCAAATCCTTGGCACGATACGCTCTGTCATCATAAGCCTCATTATATCCTTCCTCAAAACAGCCACCATACCTACCTATCAAGGCATTTCCATAGCCTTTCCGAGATACATTGCCATGCAACATCCATCTTCTCATGACTTGATCTTCATGTCATACATGCTTTTGCTTGATCGATGAGCCGCATGCTAGTTGGGCCTTGCCCTAATCATTGCTACATGACGCGCTAGTATCATTGCATTTCCTGCTACACTGGCAGAGGCATACATTTGCATACATCATGATAGTTTCATTTTCTTTATGTTGAGTACTTTTATAAAGTGTGAAAGATCTTCTATACTTCTTGTAATAAATAGAGTGTTGCCCCTAAAGTGAGGAAAAGATCCCAAAGAGGACAAATCAAAAGATCCCAAAGAGGACAAAATCAAAAGATCCCAAAGAGGACAAATGAGAGATAAATAGAAAGAGCCATTGAGGCCACAAAAAAATAAAAAAAAATAGAAAAAAGAGAAAAAGAAATAAAAAGAGAGAAGGGGCACACTACTATTTCCTTTTGAGAGATCCACACTCGTACTCCATCTTATACCTTGTGCTCCATAGAGATTATCATTCATGCATATAGCTATGTGGGGACCTTTACACTATAGAACTTGGCTTGTATATTCCAATGATGAGCCTCCTCAAAAGAGCTCTAGGTCTTCTTGAGCAAGCAAGTTGGATGCACCCCCACTAGTTCCATTGGAGAGCTTACCTTAGCTCATATGTGCATCCGTTGCATGGCAATCCCTACTCACATCATATCTATCATTTGGCTTTCTCTCGCCGATGATTGTCCTCATTGATGTGAGCCCTTCACACCTTTTTTGTCTTCCCCCTCCATCATTTTTCTCTCTTTGCCATCCTAAGTGTCGACTTTCTTGCTTACGCTCATCCATTGCATGAGTGCTCAAAATATCGAAAGGGAGTGGATCATTTTGACTTGTACCTGGCTGACGGTCTGGGGATGAGTCAAGATAAGATTCCAAAGAAGACCAAGTGTGAAACTTTAGTAGATTAAGTTCTCAACAATACAAAAACTATGTTTTACTCTCTCATATATCCCTATCCCCTTTCTTGCACGCAAACACCATTTGGAGACATTCGAGTCACGGACAGCGAGAGCTCTTGCACCTTTATGTTCTTATGTTACTTGTTACAATGCTAATATAGACTCTTGCTTGTTATGACTTGAATTGTATTACATGCCTTGATTGCTTTACTTAAAAAGTTCTTATATGGTTGATAGCATGTCACCACAGAAATTATGCTTGTTATCATTTACCTACTCGAGGACGAGCAGGAATTAAGCTTGGGGATGTTGATACGTCCAAAACGTATCTATAATTTCTGCTTGCTCCATGCTTCTTTTGTGTGATATTGCTATGATATTTATGCACTTCCATACACTTTTGATCATATTTGGACTAACCTATTAACTCGGTGCACCACAGTGCCAGTTCCTGTTTTCTGCTGTTTTTCTATTTCAGATTTCCCCCATATTAAAAGTGCTCCAAAAATTCCGGGAAAAATACAGAAAAAATCAGCGTACAGGAAGCTTCGAGAAAAACCAAAGTGGGACCAGAGGGGAGCCAGGGGCAGCCCAGGCGGCCCCACCCCTGGCCGCCCTAGGGGGCGCCTGGGCCCCCCTCTCCACTTCTTGTGACCCCCTTTGGCATATATACTCCTCGCGTCCCGAAGCCCTCGAGGCCAGAACCCTTTTCTCCAGAGGCAATTCCGATCTCCGCCGCCATCGCCACCAAGTTTCGAGGGACCAGAATTCCTGTGCCGGCATCCTGCCGGGACGGGGAAGTGCCCCCGGATTCATCTCCATCGATGTTGCTTCCTCCCTCCATGATGCGGGAGTAGTTCCTCCTTGGGGCTGAGGTTTCTACCAGTAGCTATGTGGTCAATTCTCTCTCCCATGATGTGATATTCGTTGTGATCATAGGCTATGTTAATCTAGGGTGATCCCATGATATTTCCCCTTCCTCTATGTATTGGATTGATGTACTCACTTGTCTTTATCTAGTATAATCCCGGAGACCAAGGTGACAGCGGTCTATTGGGCATGGATTAGAAGAATATTTTCATGAGTAATTTCCTCTTTTGTTTGTTGATTGAAGATTGAGAGTCTCTTGGTGCTTGTCTTTGACTATCCTTGAGATATGTTGTGGTGATTGTGGTACTCTCTTTGGATGGCCGTGGTGACATTGGGAAATCCATAGATTGAGAACTACGAACTTAGAGGTATGCTTTTGTAGCCCTACATAATTCTCGTCCTCTCTTGACCACAAAGGAATGACCTCCGAGTGCGTCTCCATTATGGGAAATATCATGTGATAGACTTTGTTAATGTTGTTGGGAGTTGCCACTAGTGAAAGTATGAAGCCTAGGCCTTGTTTCTACCATTGCAATACCATTTGTGCTCACGTTTACCACTTGTTTGCTTGCTGCACTTTTTATTTCAGATTTACACATACATCTTTTGCCATCCATATCACTTGCCATTTAACATCTCTTCGCCGAACTAGTGCACCTATACATCTGACAAGTGTATTAGGTGTGTTGGGGACACAAGAGACTTCTTGTATCTTGATTGCAGGGTTGCTTGAAAGGGGTACGTTCAACCTCCACTTCCCTGAGTTCGATAAACCTTGGGTTACTCACTTAAGGGAAATTTGCCGCTGTCCTACAAACCTCTGCTCTTGGAGGCCCAACACTGTCTACAGGAATAGAAGCGTGTGTAGACATCAATGTCCTAGGGTAAGGACTTAGTCGTGAGGCCAACGCATCTATGTCCTAGGGTTGTACGGGCTCAATCACGCTGGAACTGGTCTTCGGTTCCCTGGACAACTTCCGAAGCGAAGAGCTATTCTTCGACATTGTTCCCTTCCGTAGCGGCTACCACGCACTGCTCGGACGAACCGCGTTTGCAAGATTCAACGCGGTACCACACTATGCTTATCTCAAGCTCAAGATGCCCGGTCCACGCGGCGTCATAACAGTCAATGGAAACACGGAACGCTCTCTCCGTACAAAGGAGCACATAGCCGCCCTGGCAGCAGAGGTACAGAGCGGCGTTCTCAAGCAGAACCATAATCCGGCTGCCGCGCCCCTGGACATCATCAAGAGGGTCCAGACTACACCGCAACAGGATAGCTCGGCTCGTCAAGAGCTCGATTAGCAATTCGGCCTCCGTCCCAGCCCCGATGTGGTAGTGGAATTCGTACCATGCGTACATATCTACGCACTCAAAATTCCATGGGCACCGACGGAGGCACAGCTAGCTTGTGATCCACAGTTCGGCTAGACCGATCCCGGACTCACATACACCTTCACTATTTCCTCTTCCCTTTTCAAGTTTTACACAGGCCTCCTTCGAGGGCCTGATTGCTGGTCTTGTCCAAGGATAAGTACACCAGAACGGCATGAAGCACAGGTGTACAAGAGAAGCCCTAAAGGTCAATTTAACAACTACTCTACCTGTTTTCAGGACTCACACACAACTTGCCTTCGGTGTCGGCATGTTAAATAGCCGGTTGTTTATCGCACTATTTGTATCGATGCGCTTTAACGCATAATTTTAATTATAAGGGAAACAATTCATGGTTCTGGTTCAAGGGCCACATATATTACCTCTGCTCTTTTCCTGTTTTCCTTTGCTATTAATTACTTATATTCTAACACCAGTGCACTTCGGTACGTTTAATATTTGCCAGGGGCTCCTCACCGCCCCATAATACGGCAACAAAGTCCGAACACTTCTTATAGATAAGTTTGGCACCACGAATTTAGCATTATATGCATTGGCTCCGAATCATGTCTTTGGTCAATAGTTGGGTTGCCCCGCTCCTGTGCTTGCTACCCTACGTTCCTCTACATCGGCTAGGGTAGTAAAGGGAGAACTACTGCGATTGTGCCCTGGTTTACCCGGATGAGCACCTCACTAGAGAAAGCTGAAAACTGACTGTCATAATATGGCGAGAGCCGGTCAGCTGTTCAAGAGGTTGAAAATCGCTGGATATTTTTTCTGCATCACGCGACGGATCGGTACTTCCCGATCAGACATTGGCAGCACTCTGGTTCGTATACCAGGGGCTATGCCTATGTTTTATTATAAAACTCCTATGGCTAAGTGAGGGTGTTTAAGCCGCATAGTCTGATTGCCTGGTTCGTTGTGCTAAACAACTCCTTCAAGGACCATATAATCGGATAAATATTGTTTAGATCCCATCCCGAACACCTTCGTACTACCTACATGAGGGTAGTCCTTTCGATAAGTAAGAATATCGAGCCCAACGAGGAGCAGAAGGAAATGATAGGCAGTTTTCAGTAAGGTATTTTCTGCAAGCACTGAAATTATAGGTAACATATAGTTTTGTGATAAGGTAATTGGTAGCAAGTGACAAAAGGCAAACGTAAATAAGGTGCAGCAAGGTGGCCCAATCCTTTTTGTAGCAAAGGACAAGCCTGGACAAACTCTTATATAAAGGAAAGTGCTCCCGAGGACACATGGGAATTATCGTCAAGCTAGTTTTCATCACGATCATCTGATTCACGTTCGGTACTTCGATAATTTGATATGTGGGTGGACCGGTGCTTGGGTGCTGTCCTTACTTGGACAAGCCTCCCACTTATGATTAACCTCTATTGCAAGCAATGTTGGGGATATCGCTTATCGGGAACTTATCGGTCGACCCATGATAAGGGGTAAATCGGCCAGTTTATCGGCATATCGGCCGATTTATCGCCATTTCGGCTGATTTATCAGTCGATTTATCTTATCGGTGAGACAACGGTAAGCGATAAATTGGTTGATTTATCGGCATATCGGAAGATATCTTGAACAGTGATTGCAAGAATCCCCAACGACAAAAGAAGTATTAAGGTAAACCTAACCATAGCATGAAACAAGTGGATCCAAATCAGCCCCTTACGAAGCAACACATAAGCTAGGGTTTAAGCTTCTGTCACTCTAGCAACCCATCATCTACTTATTACTTCCCAATGCCATCCTCTAGGCGCAAATAATGGTGAAGTGTCATGTAGTCGACGTTCACATGACACCACTAGAGGAGAGACAACATACATCTCATCAAAATATCGAACGAAGACCAAATTCACATGACTACTAATAGCAAGACTATTCCCATGTCCTCAGGAACAAAAATAACTACTCACAAGACATAATATTGTTCATGATCAGAGGGGTATTAATATGCATAATGGATCTGAACATATGATCTTCCACCAAATAAACCAACTAGCATCAACTACAAGGAGTAATCAACACTACTAGCAACCCACAGGTACCAATCTGAGGTTTGGGTAAAAAGATTGGATATAAGAGATGAACTAGGGTTTGAGAGGAGATGGTGCTGCTGAAGATGTTGATGAAGATAGCCCTCCCCAAGATGGGAGAGTTGTTGGTGATGACGACGGTGACGTTTTTCCCCTCCCGGAGGGAAGTATCCCCGGCAGAACAGCTCTGCTGGAGCCTTAGATTGGTTTCCACCAAGGTTCCGCCTCGAGACGGCGGCGTCTGGTCCCGAAAGCCTCCTTATTATTTTTTCCAGGTCAAAACACCTCATATAGGAGAAGATGGGCATCGGGGGGCCATCGGGTGGCCCACGAGACAGGGGGCGCACCCAGAGAGGGTGGCGCGCCCCCACCCTCGTGGACAGCTGGTGCCCCCCTGGTGATCTTCTTTCGCCAGATATTTTTTATATTTTCTGAAATGGAGTCCTGTGAAGTTTCGGGGCCTTTTGGGTTGTGCAGAATAGGATTCCAGAGTTTGCTCCTTTTCCAGCCCAGAATTCCAGTTGCCGGCATTCTCCCTCTTCATGTAAACCTTGTAAAATAAGAGAGAAAAGGCATAAGTATTGTGACAAAACATGTAATAACAGCCCATAGTGCAATAAATATCAACATATAAGCATGATGCAAAATGGACGTATCAACTCCCCCAAGCTTAGACCTCGCTTGTCCTCAAGCGAAAGCTGATATCGAAAAATATGTCCACATGTTTAGAGATAGAGGTGTCGATAAAAATAAAATACGGACATGAGGGCATCATGATCATTCTCATAACAACAACATATATATATATATTGTCATATGATTCTTATGCTAAAGTAATAATTCATTCACAATATCGAGCATGAATAATAAACTTCACTAAAAACTAACAAACTTTGATCTCGGTCATTGAAGCAATTGCAATTTATCGTAACATCGGAAAGAGTCAACATAAGAGCTTTTCAACAAGCCTACATACTCAACTATGATATAGTCTTTCACAATTGCTCACACTCACGCAATACTTATGTTTATGGAGTTTTAATCGGACACAGAGAAAGATAGGGGCTTATGATGTTGCCTCCCAACCTTTTTACCTCAAGGGTAATGTCAACAGTAATAGACCATGAAAACTTACATCCAAGTGGGTATATATGTCAGGATCCTTCCAACACAATGTGCTTGCTAGAGGATAAAATGAAAAAGGAAAGGTGAATTTCACCTTGACCCTTATAAGGCAAGAATAATAGATAGACCCTTCGCAGAGGGAAGCAGAGGTTGTCATGTGTTTTTATGGTTGGATGCACAAAGTCTTAGCACAGAAGAATGTCAATTTATATTGCCACTTGTGATAAGGACCTTTATTATCCAGTCCGTCGCTTTTATTACTTCCATATCACAAGATCGTATAAAGCTTATTTCCTCCACACAAATAAATCATACATATTTTAGCTAGTTTGCAACATGACAACTTACTTGGAAGGATCTTTCTCAATCCCTAGGTAGGTATGGTGGACTCTCATGGCAAAACTAGGTTTAAGGATTTATGGAAGCACAAGTAGTATCTCTACTTGGTGCAAGGAATTTTGGATAGCATGAGGGGGAAAGGCAAGCTCAATATGTTGGATGATCCATGACAATATACTTTAATTCGGATATAATAAAACATAACCCATTATGTTGTCTTCCTTGTCCAACATCAACTCTTTAGCATGTCATATTTTAATGAGTGCTCACAATCATAAAAGATGTCCAAGATAGTATATTTGTATGTGAAGCCTCTCTTTCTTTATTACTTCCTATTAATTGCCACGATGACCAAAACTGTTTGCCAACCCTCAACAACTTTTGTTCATCATACCCTTTATATGTGAAGTCATTACTTCCCATAAGATCAATATGATCTCTAGGATACTCTTTATGTTTTCTTTCTTTTTGTCATGACCAAAGTGAGGAAATCAAGCCCTTGACTCAGCACTAATCTTTATTATATAGCTCACATACTCAATTACAAAGGGTAAAGATCATAAGGCAAAAGCTCACAACTAGATCATGCTAACTTTATTCTACTAGATCAAGATACTACCAAAAGGATCGAACTAGAAAAAACGGTAAAGATAGGAGTGATGGTGATACGACACCGGGGTCACTCCCCCAAGCTTGGCAGTTGCCAAGGGGAGTGCCCATACTCATCTGATTATGTCTCCTTCTTTGGGGGTGGTGATGATCGAGTTGAAAGTAGTGACGCCGGATCATCATATATCAAGCATAGGAGATCCCTCAGCTTGCGGATAATACCTTTGAGTACAGCTATATATTCCTTCAACAAAATATTTTCACTTGTGAGATGGTTGTTTTGAATTTCAGCTAACTCAATCATCTTGAAAGCTTCAATCTCAGTTGAGGTAAAGAGGTTGGGAAGAGGATGATGGATGTCTGATACATCTCCAATGTATCTATAATTTTTGATTGTTCCATGCTATTATATTATCCTTCTAGGATGTTTCATGGGCTTTATTATACACTTTTTTATTATTTTAGGGAGTAACCTATTAACCCAGACCCCAGTGCCAGTTTTTGTTTTTCTCCTGTTTTAGGGTTTTACAGAAAATGAATTTCAAACGGAGCCCAATTGACCTGAAAATCAACGGAGGCTGTTTTTGGACCTAAAGAAGCCCAGAAGTGCTGGAGGGGGACGAGAGGACCCACGGGCTGCCCACGAGGGTGGGTCGCGCGTGCCCCCCTCGTGGATAGACCGTAGCCCCCCTTTGCTTGGCCCCGACTCCAACACCTCCTATATATACTAAAACCTCCAGAAAGAAACCTAGATCGGGAGTTCCGCAGCCGAAAGCCTCTGTAGCCACCAAAAACCAATCTAGACCCTGTTCCGGCACCGTGCAGGAGGGGGGAACCCTCACCGGTGGCCATCTTCATCATCCCGACGCTCTCCATGACGAGGCGGGAGTAGTTCACCCTGGGCTGAGGGTATGTACCAGTAGCTATGTGTTTGATCTCTCTCTCTCTCTCTCTCTCTCTCTCGTGTTCTTGAGATGGCATGATCTTGATGTATCGCGAGCTTTGCTATTATAGTTGGATCTTAAGATGTTTCTCCCCCTCTACTCTCTTGTGATGAATTGAGTTTTCCCTTTGAAGTTATCTTATCGGATTGAGTCTTTAAGGATTTGAGAACACTTGATGTATGTCTTGCATGTGCTTATCTGTGGTGACAATGGGATATCATGTGATCTACTTGATGTATGTTTTGGTGATCAACTGGCGGGTTCTGTGACCTTGGGAACCAATGCATAGGTTGGCACACGTTTTCGTCTTGACTCTCCGATAGAAACTTTGGGGCACTCTTTGAAGTACTTTGTGTTGGTTGAATAGATGAATCTAAGATTGTGTGATGCATATCGTATAATCATGCCCACGGATACTTGAGGTGACAATGGAGTATCTAGGTGACATTAGGGTTTTGGTTGATTTGTGTCTTAAGGTGTTATTCTAGTACAAACTCTATGATAGATTGAACATTACTACGGACTCTTGAATCGATCAATCAGAAAGAATAACTTTGAGGTGGTTTCGTACCCTACCATAATCTCTTCGTTTGTTCTCCGCTATTAGTTACTTTGGAGTGACTCTTTGTTGCATGTTGCGGGCTAGTAATATGATCCAACTATGTTATTATTGTTGAGAGAACTTCCACTAGTGAAAGTATGAACCCTAGGCCTTGTTTCCTATCATTGCAACACCGTTTATGCACACTTTTACCACTTGCTACCTAGCTGTTTTTATATTTTCATATTACAAAAACCTATATCTACCATCCATATTGCACTTGTATCACCATCTCTTCGCTGAACTAGTGCACCTATACAATTTACCATTGTATTGGGTGTGTTGGGGACACAAGAGACTCTTTGTTATTTGGTTGCAGGGTTGTTTGAGAGAGACCATCTTCATCCTACGCTTCCCACGGATTGATAAACCTTAGGTCATGCACTTGAGGGAAATTTTCTACTGTCCTACAAACCTCTGCACTTGGAGGCCCAACAACATCTACAAGAAGAAGGTTGCATAGTAGACATCAAGATCTTTTCTGGCGCCGTTGCCGGGGAGGTTAGTACTTGAAGGTATATATTTAGATCTTGCAATTGAATCATTTAGTTTCTTGTTTTATCACTAGTTTGGTCTATAAAAGAAAATTACAAAAAAATGGAATTAAGGTTACCTTATATGCTTCATCTTTTTAATATCTTTCGTGAAGATGATGGGAAGGAAAATTGTGCTCAAGTACTAGAAGAAGAATTACATAGAATGCTTGGCATAAAATATGTGCCTGATGAGCATGATTGCAATGTTGTTAGTATGAATTCTTTGAATACATCCATGATGCTAATGATATGCAAAGCCACAAGCTTGGGGAAGCTATGTTTTATGAAGATGATATTTTTAGTCCCCCAAGTTTTGATGAGAAAATTTATTATAATGAAATCATGCCTCCTATTTATGACAATTATATTGATGAAAGTGGATTTGGAGAGGTCATGACTTTATTTAGTGACGAATCCACTATTTCGGAAGAGGTTCCAATTGATTATGAGAACAAGGTTGCTATCTATTACAATTATTGTGATGACTTGTATGCTATAAAGAACAAACTTGTCATCATGATTTTAATTTTCAATTGGATTATGCTTCACATGATAGTTATTTTGTTGAATTTGCTCCTCCCACTACTATGAATGAGAAGAATTTTGCTTATGTGGAGAGTAGTAAAATTTCTTTGCAAGTAGATCATGAAAAGAATGCTTTATGTGATAGTTATATTGTTGAATTCATTCATGATGGTACTGAAAATTATTATGAGGGAGGACCATATGCTTCAACATATTGCAATAATATCAAATATCCCCTCTATGTGCTTAAAATCTTGAAGCTATGCTTGTTTTGCCTTCCTATGCTAGTTGATTATTGTTCCCATAAGTTGTTTGCTCATAAAATCCCTATGCATAGGAAGTGGGTTATACTTAAATTTGCTAGTCATATTCTTCATGATGCTCTCCTTATGTTTCAATTCTTATCTTTTACGCGAGCATCATTGAAATCATCATGCCTAGCTAAGGGCGTTAAACGATAGCGCTTGTTGGGAGGCAACCCAACTTTATTTATGTTCTTTGCATTTTTCTTATGTTTAGGAATAAATATTGCATCTAGCTTCTGTTTAGATGTGGTTTTGTGTTTTAATTAGTGTTTGTGCCAAGTAGAACCTTTGGGAAGACTTGGGTGAAGTTTATATGATCTTGCTGTAAAAAATGGAAACATTAGCGCTCACTAGAATAGTCACCAGATTTTACTGGAGTGTGCTGTTTAGTTGATTCTTTTTGCAGACGATTAATAGACAAATTCCTCACGTTTACCAATTTATTTAATTTTTTTGGAGTTACACAAGTATTCGAAAGTTACAGATTACTACAGGCTGTTCTGTTTTTGACAAATTCTGTTTTTCGTGTGTTGTTTGCTTATTTTGACGAATCTATGAGTAGGATTGGAGGATATGAATCATAGAGAAGTTGGCATACAGTAGGTTTAACACAAATACAAACAAAGAATGAGTTCATTACAGTACCTTTGAGTGGTGGTTTGTTTTCTTATACTAACGGAGCTCACGAGATTTTTGTCTAAGTTTTGTGTTGTGAAGTTTTCAAGTTTTGAGTATTGCTTAGATGGACTATGGAACAAAGAGTGGCAAGAGCCTAAGATTGGGGATGCCCAAGGCAACCCAAGGTAAAATTCAAGGACAACCAAAAGCATAAGCTTGGGGACGCCCCGGGAAGGCATCCCCTCTTTCGTCTTCATCCATCGGTAACTATACTCGGAGCTATATTTTTTTCACCACTATGTGTTTTGCTTGGAGCGTCAATTTAGTTTATTTTGTTTTCCTTGATGTTTGAATAATATCCCAAGATTTGAAGTTCTTAAATGTTAGAGAGTCTTCATATAGTTACATAATTATTCAACTACTCATTGATCTTCACTTATATCTTTCGGAGTAGTTTGTTGTTTGCTCTAGTGCTTCACTTATATCTGTTAGAACACGGCGGTGGTTTTATTTTGAAGAAATAGATGAACTCTCATGCTTCACTTATATACTTTTGAGAGTCTATGAAAACAGCATGGTAATGTGCTTAGGCTATAAAACTAGTCTTGACATGATAGACATCCAATATCAATGTAGTAAAAACTTTCACACTAAGTGCATTGAATATGATGAGAAGTTGGATGCTTGATAATTGTTTTGAGATATGAGGATAGTGATATTAGAGTCATGCTAGTGGAGTTATTATGAAATTGAGAAATGCTTATGTTAAGGTTAGTGATTCCCGTAGCATGCACGTATGGTGAACCGCTATGTGACGAAGTTAGAGCATGAGGTATTTGTAAAGTGTCAACCTTTGTGTGGAGGTCAGGGGCGCGCGATGGTTAACTCCTACCAACCTCCCCCTAGGAGCATGCGTTGATTGCTTTGTTTTGATGACCCATAAATGTTTGCAATAAGTATATGAGTTCTTATGACTAATGTTGAGTCCATGGATTATACGCACTCTCACCCTTCCACCATTGCTAGCCTCTCTTGTATCGTGCAACTTTCACCGGTACCATACACCCACTATATATCCTTCCTCAAAACAGCCACCATATATATTACTCAAAACAACCACCATACCTACCTATCATGGCATTTCCATTGCCATTCCGAGATATATTGCCATGCAACTTTCCACCGTTCCGATCATATGACACGCATCTTATTGTCATATTGCCATGCATGATCATGTAGTTGACATCGTACTTGTGGCAAGGCCACCATGCATAATTTTTCATACACGTCACTCTTTATTCATTGCACATCCCGGTACACCGCCGAAGGCATTCATATAGAGTCATACTTTGTTCTAGTATCGAGTTGTAATATCGAGTTATAATTCAATGAAAGTGTGATGATTATCATTATTAGAGCATTGTCCCATGTGAGGAAAGGCTAAATCAAGAAAGCCCCTCCAAAAAAAGGCCAAAAAAAGAAAGGCCCCCCAAAAAAAGAAAAAAAAAAGGAAAAGAAAAAGGGACAATTGCTACTATCTTTTTCCACACTTGTGCTTCAAAGTAGCACCATGTTTTTCATGATAGAGAGTCTCATGTTTAGTCACTTTCATATACTAGTGGGGATTTTCATTATAGAACTTGGCTTGTATATTCCAACGATGGGCTTCCTCAAATGCCCTAGGTCTTCGTGAGCAAGCTAGTTGGATGCACACCCACTAGTTTCTTTCGTTGAGCTTTCATACATATTTAGCTCTAGTGCATCCGTTGCATGGCAATCCCTACTCACTCACATTGATATTTATTGATGGGCATCTCCGTAGCCCGTTGATATGCCTAGTTGATGTGAGACTATCTTCCTCCTTTTTGTCTTCTCCACAACCACCTCTCTATTCCACATAGTGCTATGTCTATGGTTCACGCTCATGTATTGCGTGAAAGTTGAAAGGTTTGAAAGAATAGAGTATGAAAACAAGTGCTTGGCTGAAACCAGGGTTGTGCATGATATGAATATTTTGTGTGATGAAGAGGGAGCATAGCCAGACTATATGATTTTTTAGGGATAACTTTCTTTAGCCATCCTATTTTGAGAAGACATGATTGCTTTGTTAGTATGCTTAAAGTATTATTATTTCCTATGTCAATATGGACTTTTGTCTTGAATCTTTCAGATCTGAACATTCATGCCACAATAAAGATAACTACATTGCAAATTATGTTGGTTATCATTCCACATCAAAAATTATGTTTTTATCATTTACCTACTCGAAGACGAGCAGGAATTAAGCTTGGGGATGCTGATACGTCTCCAACGTATCTATAATTTTTGATTGTTCCATGCTATTATATTATCCTTTTAGAATATTTCATGGGCTTTATTATACACTTAATTATTATTTTTGGGACTAACCTATTAACCCAGAGCCTAGAGCCAGTTTCTGTTTTTCTCCTGTTTTAGGGTTTTACAAAAAAGGAATTTTAAATGGAGCCCAATTGACCTGAAAATTAACGGAGGCTGTTTTTGGACCTAAAGAAGCCTAGGAAGTGCCGGAGGGGGACGAGAGTACCCACGGGCTGCCCACGAGGGTGGGGGGGCGTGCCTCTCTCGTGGACAGCCCGTAGCCCCCCTTTGCTTGGCCCCGACTCCAAGACCTCCAATATATACTGAAACCTCCAGAAAGAAACCTAGATTGGGAGTTCCGCCGCCGAAAGCCTCTATAGCCACCAAAAACCAATCTAGACCCTCTTCCGGCACCCTGCTGGAGGGGAGAAACCTCACCGGTGTCCATCTTCATCATCCCGGCGCTCTCCATGACGAGGGGGGGAGTAGTTCACCCTCGGGGCTGAGGGTATGTACCAATAGCTATGTGTTTGATCTCTCTCTCTCTCTCTCTCTCTCTCTCTCTCTCTCTCTCTCTCGTGTTCTTGAGATGGCACGATCTTGATGTATCGCGAGCTTTGCTATTATAGTTGGATCTTATGATGTTTGTCCCCCTCTACTCTCTTGTGATGAATTGAGTTTTCCCTTTGAAGTTATCTTATCGGATTGAGTCTTTAAGGATTTGAGAACACATGATGTATGTCTTGCATGTGCTTATCTGTGGTGACAATGGGATATCATGTGATCTACTTGATGTATGTTTTGGTGATCAACCGGGGGGTTCCGTGACCTTGGGAGTCTATGCATAGGGGTTTGCACACCTTTTCGTCTTGACTCTCCGGTAGAAACTTTGGGGCACTCTTTGAAGTACTTTGTGTTGGTTGAATAGATGAATCTGAGATTGTGTGATGCATATCGTATAATCATGCCCACGGATTCTTGAGGTGACAATGGAGTATCTAGGTGACATTAGGATTTTGGTTGATTTGTGTCTTAAGGTGTTATTCTAGTACGAACTCTATGATAGATTGAACGTTACTACGGACTCTTGAATAGATCGATCAGAAAGAATAACTTTGAGGTGGTTTCATACCCTACCATAATCTCTTCGTTTGTTCTCCGCTATTAGTTACTTTGGAGTGACTCTTTGTTGCATGTTGAGGGCTAGTAATATGATCCAACTATGTTATTATTGTTGAGAGAACTTCCACTAGTGAAAGTATGAACCCTAGGTGTCAGGGATATTACTACTGGGTGTAAACCGCCCAGGAGGGGCCGGTTTATGCCTGTCAAGATTAGTTCTACTGAAGCCCAGTGGAGCTTGACGCTTTATTCCAGAAGACTTAAAGCCCAAGAGGTGTCAGGGCCCATAATTTGTTAACCGCCATACGGCATGTAACTTGTGTTGTAAGATAGGAAAGATAGAGACCGGGCCGGACACGTTTATAAGCCGGCCTCGGGGCTCTGTAAACCGGCCCGGGCATCACCCCATGTATATAAAGGGTCGAACCGGCGATGATTCAAGGAGGGGACAACAACAACTCGATACACAGGCAAATCAGTTTTTCTCCCTGGTCATCGAAACCCTAGCAATACCACACCAAACTAGATGTAGGCTTTTACCTTCATCGAAGGGGCCGAACTAGTATGAACCCTTGCGTCCTTGTCCGCTTTAACCCCTTTAAGCTAACCCGTAGCGATGGCTTCACGACTAAGTCCTTTTGCTAGGACATCTGCCGTGACAAAACCACGACAGTTGGCGCCCACCGTGGGGCTATCGCACGATGGTTTTGAATTCTTAAAGGGCAGCTATGAAGGGCTCAAGGGCTATGCAATGGGCCGGATGACTAAGAGTCATTGCGGCAAGATCTACATCGACGATGCAGGCTGGGGCCCCGAGGCCGATTCAATCGAATACGGGTACCGGGTTCCCTTTGGTGGCATCCACGTCTTCATCGGCAAGATCGATGAATCGGGCCCTCAGCCGGACATCTTCCCCAACCTCGTCGAGTCGGCTCAGCGTGCGAGACCTGCCCGGGTTCGACCCGCCGTAAAGCACGTCTTTGTCGGAGCGGTTCACGGAGCGCAAGCGGAGGATGGATCGGACTCCGGGGGCGAGACCGTTGTTTATTCCGGCGACGAATCATCTACAGGGGAAACAAAATCTTTATACATGTTGCAGGATGGCCGGTCTGGGGGTTGTTCCGATGGTGATAGTATTCCGGACCCCCTCGATCCGCCAAACCGGGTCGCCGTCTTCATGGCCGGATCACAACCTGTGATGCAGTCATCAACTACGGCGGCATTAACAGCGAACACAATGGCGGCTAGGGCTGGAGGCCTTGTTCCGTCGCTGGCCGAAATTTTGTCCACCCTAGTCGACACTTTGATAGCACTGTTAACTGCGGAGGTTGGCCCGGCCGAGAAGGAACAACATGATGGAGAAGTTGCTCAGGTAAAGAGCCAGATAGATCAAGCAAAATTGGACCTAGCTACTGAGAATACCAGGATGATTGCGCGGCAGGCTGAGCTAGATGCTCACGCTTACCGACTCATGTTGGATCAGACCGCTTCGCACGAAGTAATGAGGAGGAGGCAACGATCTCGCCTGCCACCGGTTTACGAAGCGAGGAACCTCTTTAGTACGCCAGGAGCAGGAACCAATAACTAGCCGGAGGTAAACCGGGGAGGAGTGCCTGGCACAGGAGTATCAGACCGGCCACAGGCCGCGGAGCCAACCCGCCAGGTCGTTCCATCACAGCGTGTACCTACCCCTCTCGGTCATTACTCCAACCCATTGGATAACATAGTTGAAGCTGCTTCACGACTGACCGCTCTTCTCATTGAAGGAGAATCCCCCATGGCGGTGGAGGTACGGCGAGCCAGGGAATTTCTGGAGACAACTTTAACTCAGCAGCGAGCTTATTCTCACAGCCGTGAGAGGATTCACTCAACCCCTCGCCCAAGCCGGAGCTATAGCAGGCACCTGGAGGAACAAGTCGTGTCAAGCAGCACGCGAAATCATAACCCGCCGCGAAGGGATAACCCGGCAGGGGGAGATGCAAACGCTCAAGATATAGTGGATCAGGGCAGGCAGCGCCGGGAGGCCGAGTTAGCAGCACAGTACGAAGCCCGTCATCTGACACCGGTCCGTCCATCTACCACGGTTGAACCGGGGGTTACATCGAGCTCCTTGGGAGTGCGGTGCCTTATGCCTGCCTTACGCAATGTGAGATTGCCCAAAGATTTCAAAGGACCGCGCAAAGTGCCCAACTGTACCGCGGATCTGTCCCCTGAAGCCTGGGTTGAAAGCTACGAGATGGCAATGGAGATGCTGGATGTAGATGATGTGGCATGCGCAAAGTACTTCACCATGATGCTGGAGGGCATGGCTCGCGCCTGGCTAAAAGGGTTACCGCAAAATTCCATCGGGTCATGGGCTGAATTGCGACGCCGGTTTATCATTAACTTCAAAGACACATGTAAGCAACCCATGTTCGTTGTGGACTTGGCGGCCTGCGTTCAAGGCGAAAATGAATCAACAAGCCGTCGGGTGCGCTGAGTGTCAGAGATTTTACACTCCTCAGACCGTATCAATCCAGACACAACAATAGTTACATTGGAGGGCAACTACCGGTTTGAACCTCTAAAACTGAAGCTAGGACGACTCAAACGTCGTTGTCATGACATGGGGACACTCATGGGGGCCCTAGTGAAGTATGCGGATTCAGATAGCGCCAAATATCCAGAGTCTGATGATGAGAAGTCAGGGAAAGAAAAGAAGAATGGTAAAGCGTCGCAGCCTAGCCCGGCGAATCAAGGGCATAGTGGTAATTGTAAAACGGATAGTAATTTAGATTTTGTGGCTAACACTAATTCTCAGGAGGATGGCCAGCGCCGCAAGGGCAGACCGCCCCCACGGGGTGGGAGACCGAACATAAATCTAGAACGCCAGATGAATATACCCTGCCCGAGGCACGAAACGCGGGATAAGCCAGCTATGCACCTCTCGAAGGACTGCTTTATTATGAAGGAAATCATGAACCAGTCCCAATATGATCATGGATCGTCCGGCGGTTCAGGCCCTTGTTTTCACGGGCCGGTTTATCAAGGTGGTGGATCCGGTTTGGGGTTCCAAGGTAACCAGAACAATCACAGCAACCAGAGCGGGCATAATTAGCATAACCAGCAGCACGGCCAGGGTGGTTATAGCAATCAGGGCAATCAACAACAGTAGTCAGGATATCAGAGTGATCCGAAGCAGTTGAGCAGTGAGCAGTATCACGTCTTCACCACAAGCCTATGTAAACGTGACCAGAAGGTTTACAAGAGGGCATTACATTCCATTGAACCGGCGGTGCCATGCTATCTACGCTGGTCAGAATAGCCCATTGTGTGGAGTCGAGAGGATCATCCGCCCCGGGTTGATAATCTGGGTCAGCTGGCTCTGGTTGTAGCACCTCAGGTTGGGGGCTATAATTTCACCAAGGTGCTCATGGATGGAGGAAGCAGCATCAACATTCTATACTACGAGACTTTCCGCCGCATGGGGTTGATAGACAAAAAGCTTCGGCAGTCCAATACTGTTTTTCACGGTGTAGTGCCTGGTAAGTCGGCATATCCGGTCGGTAAGATAGACTTGGAGGTCACCTTTGGGGATGAGCATGAGTCGAGGTCTGAAACTTTGACCTTTGAAGTGGTAAAGATCAAGAGCCCGTATCACACCCTGTTCGGGCGGCCGGTTTATGCTAAGTTCATGGCAAGGCCTTGTTATGTTTATCTACAACTCAAGATGTCGGGTCACAAGGGGACTATTACGGTCGATGGGAGCCGTAAGATTGCTTTGGAGTGTGAGGAAGGTGATGCAGCTTATGCTGAGGCGGTTTGTGCAACCGAGGAATTGAAATTATATAAAGATAATGTTGATCCGGCAGATATGTCTCCGCTGAAGAAGCCAACCACAGAGCATGATCCGGCCTTGAAGTTCAAATGAGCTGATGAGACCAAGCAGGTTGACTTTGTTCTTGGCGATTCATCCAAGCAGTTCACCATCAGTGCTAACCTAGATCCGAAATAGGAACTCGCGCTCATCGAGTTCATCCGTGAGAATCGGGACATCTTTGCATGGAAACCTTCTGACATGCCAGGTGTACCGAGGGAACTCGCCGAGCACACTCCTAATACTGATCCCAAGTTTAAACCGATTAAACAGTTTCTCCGCCGCTTCAATGAAGAAAGGCGCAAGGCTATTAGTGAAGAAGTGGCTAGGCTCTTGGCGGCAGGCTTTATAGTTGAGGTGTTTCATCCGGAGTGGTTGGCTAATACGGTGCTGGTGCTTAAAAAGAAGGGCACTTGGCGAATGTGTGTTGATTACACAGATCTGAACAAGGCTTGCCGAGCTGATCCCTTTGCCCTCCCTCATATTGATCAAATCATTGATGCTATGGCAGGTTGTGAGCGCTTAAGTTTTTTGGATGCATATTCCGGATATCATCAGATCAAGATGGCAGTTAAGGACCAGGAGAAGACGGCCTTCATAACTCCATTTGGAGCCTTCTGCTATGTATCTATGTAGTTCGGGCTCAAGAGTGCCCAGGCGACCTATCAGCATTGTGTGCAGAACTGTCTTCATGGACAGATTGGGCGGAACGTTCATGCATATGTGGATGACATTGTGGTGAAATCCAGGAAGGAGGAGACGTTGATAACAGACTTAAAGGAAACCTTTGATAATCTCTGGGTCTATAAGATGATGCTTAATCCGACCAAGTGTGTTTTTGGTGTTCCAGCAGGCAAGCTCCTGGGGTTCCTGGTGTCAAACAGAGGAATTGAAGCTAATCCGGAGAAGATCAAGGAAATTACATCCTTGGCTGAACCGACACGCATCAACGATGTCCAGCGCTTGGCAGGCCGCATCGCGACACTCAGCCGGTTTATCAGTCGTTTGGGAGAGAAGGCCATCCCGCTTTATTAGATGATGAAAAAGACATACCGCTTTGTCTGGAGTGATGCTGCTGATGATGCGTTTGAGGACTTGAAGAAACAATTGGCAGAACCGCCGGTCCTTGCTGCACCAGTTGATAATAAGCCACTGTTGCTATACATGGCTGCTAATACCCGAGCAGTGAGTGTTGCCATCGTGGTGGAGCGCAAGGAGACAGGAAAAGAATATCCGGTTCAGCATCCGGTTTACTATATCAGTGAGGTGCTCATTGAGTCGAAGCAGAGATACACGCATTGGCAGAAATTAGTATATGGAGTCTTCATGGCAAACCGCTGAAGCAGTATTTTCAGGGCCAAACAATCACTGTGGTCAGTTCAACTCCTCTGGGAGATATAATCCAGAACAGAGAAGCGACTGGTCGGGTTGCGAAGTGTGCCATTGAGCTTAGTCCTCATGGATTGAAGTATGTGCCTCGTACTGCAATCAAATATCAAGCACTGGTGGACTTCGTCAACGATTGGACGGAGTTGCAAACACCGAAGGAAAAGCCGGATCATACGTACTGGACTATTCACTTTCACTGATCCAGGCAATTGGAGGGCTCGGGGGCTGGAGTCGTGTTAACTTCCCCACGAGGTGATAAGTTCTGTTATGTCCTCTGTTTAATGTTCCCTTGTGCTAACAATGTAGCTGAGTATGAAGCTCTCTTCCATGGTCTGCGAATGGCTAAGGAGATGAATCTAAGTCGGGTCAAATGTTACGGCGATTCAGACCTGGTGGCACAACAGGTATCTGGTAAGTGGGATTCCAAGGATCCACTTATGGCGACGTATCGTCGAGAGGTGGACGCCGTGGCTGGACACTTCAAGGGTTATCAGGTGGACCATGTGGATCGGCGAAAGAATGAAGCGGCCGATGCGTTAAGCCGGTTGGGTTCTCAACGTAAACCGGTGCCACCCAATGTCTTTCTGGACGTATTGCATAATCCGTCGGTGAAATTACCTTCAGAAGAGGACTTGGCCATTCCTGATCCGGAGGCCCAATTGGTGGCGGCGCTTCATGTTATTCCGGATTGGACGGTCCCGTATCTGCGTACATGAACCGAGGTGAGTTACCAGAAGAAGAAGTCTTGGCTAGACAGATAGTCCGGCGTTCCAAATCAATGACCATTGTCAATGGAGAACTACATCATTGCAGCGTCTCTGGGGCGTTTCAACGTTGTGTATCTCTAGATGAAGGCCATGATATTCTTAGAGAGATCCACGAAGGAGATTGTGGTCATCATGCCGGTTCACTATCTTTGGTGGCTGAAGCTTTTCGTCATGGGTTCTATTGGCTGATGGCTCATGCTGATGCAGAGGACTTGGTCAGAAAATGTCATGCTTGCCAGAAATTCTCACGGCATGCTCATATACCGGCTCAAGAATTGAGGATGATTCCAATTACTTGGCCGTTTGCGACTTGGGGGCTAGACATGGTCGGACCCTTTAAGAGATCTCCAGATAAGAAGACCCGCCTTCTGGTGGCGGTGGATAAGTTTACCAAGCGGGTTGAGGCAGAACCAGTCAGCAAGTGTGATGCGGCAACGACGGTTCAGTTCATCAAGAAGGTGATTTTCTGGTTTGGCTTTCCACACAACATTATAACTGATAATGGCACCAATCTATCCAAGGGGGCTATGGAGGAGTTCTGTCAACGAGAGCACATCCGCCTTGATGTATCTTCAATGGCTCACCCTCAATCCAATGGTCAAGCTGAGGGAGCCAATCAAGAGATCTTGGGAGGCATCAAACCCCGACTTATGGTCCCTTTGTAGAGGACGCCGGGTTGTTGGGTGGACGAATTACCCTCTGTGTTATGGAGCATCAACACCACACCTAACAGGTCTACGGGTTATACGTCTTTCTTCATGCTATATGGAGCTGAAGCGGTCCTCCCTAGTGACATCCGTCATGATTTGCCACGGGTGGCGGCTTACGTTGAAACTGACAATGAGAAGGCGCGGCAAGATGCGTTAGACCGGCTGGATGAGGAACGTGACATGGCAGCAGCTCGATCGGCGATTTATCAGCAAGATCTGCGCCGGTACCATAGTCGCCGGGTTAAAACCAGAACGTTTCAAGAAGGAGATCTAGTGCTCCGGCTCATCCAAGACCAGGCGGACATGCACAAGCTATCCCCGCCTTGGGAAGGACCCTTTGTGGTCAGTAAGAATCTACACAACGGATCATACTACCTCATCGACGTTCGAGAACACGAGGACTCACGCACTGCGGAGGAGGAGACCCGACGGTCGTGGTACATTGCTCTTCTTCGGCCTTACTATACCTGAACCACATGCTCGGTTTATGTACATGAATTTGCAATGTATATATTATGATCAATATAATAAACCGGCGTCCCCGTTAAAGCGGGGTATCTGCTGCTTTTTTCCTAAAGAGTTTGTCACATGCGGGCTTCTGTGTGCAAGGGAGTTCCTATGGTCCTCTTGAACCGGCTATTAAACCAATACCATCATAAGAGCATAGCTCTGGTTGCTTCAGCAATCTGGCTATCAAATCCCACATGATGATGAGGGGCAAAAGAGAGTTCGATGCATAGCACAACTCAAACATAGGCCCCGACAAGCATAGATCACAATGCTACCTGGGGGCTTCTGACGCATAGCGTCAACGAGTTGACAACCCTTGTAGTAGGCTATCAAGCCATGGCTTGGAAGCCTAGTGTATACACCTAAAACCCCAGATTAGCCTGCCTGCATTAAGTAAGTCACTCCGCCCAGGTAAACCTGGTATGACCCATCGAACGTTTTACAAGTCAATCTTCTTACAGATGAACTTGGCAACGTTAAATTGACGATTGCTTAAGGATTGAGGTCCATCTTAACAGGCTTTGTGAAATGGTTAATTCAGTGGCCTGGCAGCCCATAAAAATCCTCGAATTTGGAGCCTGGCAGCTCGTAAAAATCCTCGACTACAGGATTTTATTTGACAATGTCTCTTTGATTTTGCTAAGTTTTTATATTCGAGGTCATTGGTGCTTATCCAGGTCCATTGATTCGGGGAGTGGATGACTATAAGTTGCCACTACAATACACCAGCGTTGACAGAACCTGGTTTGGTTTGATTATAAATCGCCAGTGCTGTCTACAGTTAAACCGATGTTTATCATAACCCGGTACGGTTCCATCATGAACCGACAAAAGATCAAGGAGTCATCAATACTTGCAACTTGGATCATTGTCTTTACTACCGATTATTGATTAAAGCCAATAACGCAAAATTTAATCACAAGTATGATATAAGTTTCATATTTTATATACAGTTCAGGTTATAAACCTAGACCATGTATTTGGGCATCATGACCCGTCCGGCGATAAACCGCCAGGACACTTTAAACTTTATTTTATGCAGACACAGGTGGAATAAACTGTTAAAAGCATCATAAGCAGGAAAATTTAGGAAGTTGCCAGATAAAGCAATGTTAAGAAACAGGAGTATGCGTGAGGACATAAGCAAAAGTGTTTCAACTACCCTATTACAAGACGATTGGCAGCCCACGATGATCTGTTCTTTTCTTAAAAGTACTATGACAGTATAGCTAAACCGGCACCGGTTCATGAATCTGCATCGGCTCGACTTGAAGATTGTGGATCATCCTGCTCCGTCTCCTCGTCGTCCTCATCCAGCGGCTGGAAGTCAGGAGTTGCCCAATTGATCTTTGTCAGTGCTTTGAAAACAGCCTCGTCACTTATGAGTTCGGACGGTTCAATGTCAGGGGCATAAGTATACTTACGGACGGGCGGGATGAGATCTTCAACCTCGTAGACCGGAGGATCGACCCGCAAGTTTTTAGCATTATAACCCGGATGATAACGGGACATATCAGCCTCATCAGATAGTTTGCTGGCCAAAGGCTGCATTTCTTTCGTTAGAGCACGCAAATCGCTATCTGTGAATGCTGATCCATCCTCCTTCATGCTGGGATAGCCATTCATCACCTTTGCCGGATCAAGGTCAGGCACCCAAGCTTTCGCTCGAGTTAATGCCATCAAGACACCTGCCCTTGCAGATGATTTCTTCAGCTCTCAGAGACGGGCAGGTAGAATTGATAACTTCTCCAAAGTGCCTTTGATCGCTGTGGGAGTCGGTTTATTGTGGGAGGCAGTGCAGACGATCCTTTGAGCGCCGGCATACAACTGCTCTATGAGGGTGTATGCGGCCTTCAACTTCTTCCGCATATCAGGGCCGAGATGAGCAATACGTTTTCCTGCATCCAAAAGAGTTTGAGTTAAACCGGAAAGTGTAGAACTACCATATTCAGGATTATGTTAAGTACACTTACCAAAGATAGCGGTAGTCATGGCGTTTATTTGCTGCTTTAAACCGGACAGTTCTTCTATCACACGATTGAGAGCAGACTCTCATCAGTTGCCCTTTTTTCCAAAGTGGCTCTTTCAGCTTCCCAATCCGACCATTCCTTCTGGATATCCTTCTTCAATTTCTCCATGTTGGCTAGAGCAATGGTTAGTTCATCCTTGACATTGGAGGCGGCGGTCTGTTGAAATTTCAGTGCATCTTGGAGTTCAGCCACCTGAGTGTGTTTCCGGTTTAGATCAGCCTGTCAAGAGATGAGCATATTATACGTTGATGAAGCATATTCAAAGTCCCAAGCACATAACAAGTTATACACTTGGCACTTGGGGGCTAATGCATATTTGCAATTATCAGGCATTTTTCAATAAAGTTCCAAGCACATAACAAGTTATACACTTGGCACTTGGGGGCTAATGCGCATTTGCAGTTATCAGACATTTTTCAATAAAGTCCCAAGCACATAACAAGTTATACACTTGGCACTTGGGGGCTAATGCGACATTGTTCAGAAAAGATTACAAACTAAAGTCCCAGTTCATCTTGAAGAGATAAACCGGCCCTTGGGGACTACGCATGTGAAAAAACTATGTAATGGATATTCTGAAGTCCCGGTTTATCCTAAAGGAGTAAAACCGGCCCTTGGGGGCTACGGTGGAGTAAAGGCAAGCTACAAAACTTACGCAGGAATAAAGTTCAAGTTAAAGCAGAAAGTTACCTCATATCATTCCTTCATCATATTTACTAAACCGGCTTCCTGATCACCGCTAGTGTACAACCGGTTCAGATAACCAGAATGGAGTTATTGGGCACTAAGTTGAGCATAATTGGACAAGTCAGCACTCCATTTTCCTTTGTCCTTACCAGAAATTTCATCCTTCGCAGTATGCTTGGACAAGGCAACAGGTTCACTAGGACAAGTGATCTGAACTTCTTCGGTTGAAGCGGCCGTGGGTTTAGCCGGGCTAGCAGGAGTATTGCTGGCCCGGACAGGACTGGCCGGGTCAACGTCACGATCCATTTGGGCACTCCCTTGATCAACAAAGACGTCATGGTCCATGGGAGGAGGATCATCATGCAAAGTGTTAACGTTCTCTTCAGCAAGTTCAGGATCCTTTGCCGGTTCAGGAATCGCGTCATCACCTGCCGGTTTATTCAGCTTGGCCTTTTTACTAGGCTTGGGCTTACTCCAGAAGATAAAGGTGACGATGGTCAGGGGATTAAAAGAAAGAGGTTAAAACAGCAAAATGAAAAACTTACCCATGAACAGTCTTGAGAGGAGGAATCTGCATAGCTATTGATTCATCGGATGACGATCGAGGAGTATCCTGGTAATTTGAATCAGACGGATTAAGAGGCTGACGAATATGACCTGCTTTTGGGTAAAGAGAGTCTGGAGTTTTTAAAACCTCTGACCGACATTTTCGGGCTGGGGTATGTGGTAAACCGGTGGATTCAATGGCATGGCCACTTTGCCTGGTGGTGCGGCGACCTTCATGTTGCTGTTTCTTCAAAAGAAAGTTTGGGCCCAAGTAAGCAAAAGGGTGAGAAAACTGTACTTTTCGGCTTGCTTAACGATTTTTTGGTGTTGGCAGAGATTCTGAACCGGAAGAAAGCGTAATTACCTCAACATCATCCGCCTTGCTGCCTTCAGCGTGTCCCTGGGTACAATCATTGTTAATAAGATGCAAGAAAAGAAAGCCAAGAGTCAAGTAATACCTCTAAGGCTGGTTCATCATTCTCCGGATTGGATTCAGATACGTCAGTAGTTTTCTTCTTGACGGTTTTCTTAACAGTTTTGGTTTTTTGGCGAGGCACCTTCGCCAGTTTATCCTGGACTTTCCTCTTCCAAAATGGGTCATTACCCTGTTGAAGATTATGAAGTCATTCAGAAGGAGTATTAAAAATAGACGGGGAATAAGGCAAACAAGGCAGAGGAAAACTTTATCGATGGCGGTTTGTTGAAATCGCAGAAGGGAGCCAATCCGGTTTTACTGCAAGTTTCCACCGGTTCATTCAGCAGCTTCTTAACAGCCTCGTTGATCTCATTCTCTGCTAGCACAACTTCTGTATGGCGCAGAGGATCTTTGGGGTTTCCGGTATATTCGCACATTAAACCGGAGCGCCGGCTCAGCGGGAGAATACTCCAAGAAATCCAACAACGAACGAAATCAACCCCTGTTAACCAATTTGCAGTAAAAGCTCTCAGCTTTGAGAGCTGAGGAGCATATTTGGCTCGTTCTTGAGCACTCAGCCGCTGAGGAAATGGATGGTTTTTAGAGAGCCGGTGGGAACAATAACCGGGTAGAGCATTCTCATCTTCCGGAGAAGTGTCTAGACAATAAAACCAAGTTTGATTCCACTCTTTAGGCTAGCTGTGGTGATTAGCATGAGGAAAGCTATTGTCCTTTCTCTTCTGAATGGACATTCCGCCGAGCTCAGTGTTTGGACCGTCAGAAAACTCCGTGCGACGATTTAAATGGAAGAAATCCCGGAATAATTCAACTGACGGATCTTCTTGCAGATAAGCTTCACAAAAAACTTGGAAGTTGCAGATGTTGGACACGGAATTGGGCCCAATATCTTGAGGATGGAGTTGAAAATCGGCTAAAACGTCACGAAAAAACTTTGATACGGGAAGACTGAATCCCCGGGCTAAATGATCAAGGAATATAATGACTTCTACCTCTTTGGGTTCTTGAGGACACTCCGGTCCGGAGACTCTCCAATGAAGGACGTTCTTTGGGCCTAAAGCGCCAATCTCAGCCCGGTTCTGCATCTCTTTTTCAGTAACCCGGGACTGGACCCAGTTGCAGGAAGTGAACTGCTTGGCTTGCTTTGCCATTTTGAACAGAAAAACTGAAAATATAATGAAGTGCCGATTTATGATTTATGCAAAGTTGAACCAGCAGTTTTTCAAAGGTATTTACAATGGCGGTTTGATCAGGGGCCTAATGGTATCGACCGGTTTATATTCTGATTCAAAAGCTAAACCGCCACTGAGTATACGAAGGTTACAGATCTAAAGTTATGGAAAAACAAGTTTTGTAAAAACAGTGATGAAGCTACGGATCTACAGCATATTAGAAATTCAGAAATATTCAGTTTATATTCTACGGACGCAACAAGGGCTCTAACAGACGCAGTCTAAGCCAGTATTATTGGGAGAAATAAAGGCGTACTAACGAAGCGGAGTTATTACTACGGCTGTGAAATAGGAGATTAGATCTACACTGATTGATGGAGCTATGAGGAAGAACTAAGAAGAACACCGCCTACCCTTGAGCTCGTGGGGAGAAGAAACCCTAATAAGATCTATGTGTGGGGAAGGAAAGAACTTACCCGAGTCGACAGATGCGGAGGCGCGCCGGCAGTTTTTTGATCCAACCAGGTTGATGCAGCGGCCAAGCTTGATGAAGATGCAGGGCTCGACGGCGGCGGCAGAGCTTGAGCACGAGCGGGCGCAAGGAAGAAGAAGAGGCAAAGGAGCAAGGGGGGGGGAAGGGAGATGCCTGTCTGCCCTATTTATAAGCCGAAATATAAAACGGCAGGCGCGGGGATCGAGGAGACAGAAAAGTGGATATGGCAAGATACTATTGCCTCGATCTTCGGAACTTTTAATGAGTAAAAAATAAAAACAGGTACAAGTATTAAATGGGCATATCACATCACGACGGTTTAATGTGATCCAGGAAGATGACGTCACGGTGATTTATGAATCGTTTGAAGCTATGAAAGGTGAAATCTTCATAAGACGTTGAAGATTGACATGAACAAGTTCAAATAAATCTGGGGCCTAATGTCAGGGATATTACTACTGGGTATAAACCGCCCAGGAGGGGCCGGTTTCTGCCTGTCAAGATTACTTCTACTGAAGCCCAGTGGAGCATGACGCTTTATTCCAGAAGACTTAAAGCCCAAGAGGTGTTAGGGCCCATAATTTGTAAACCGCCATACGGCGTGTAACTTGTTTTGTAAGATAGGAAAGATAGAGACCGAGCCGGACACGTTTATAAGCCGGCCTCGGGGCTGTGTAAACCGGCCCGGGCGTCACCCCATGTATATAAAGGGTCGAGCCAATGATGGTTCAAGGAGGGGACAACAACAACTCGAGACACAGGCAAAACAGATTTGGTCCCTGGTCATCGAAACCCTAGCAATACCACACCAAACTAGATGTATGCTTTTACCTTCATCGAAGGGTCCGAACTAGTATAAACCCTTGCGTCTTTGTCCGCTTTAACCCCTTTAAGCTAACCCATAGTGATGGCCTCACGACTAAGTCCTTTTGCTAGGACATCTTCCGTGACAAAACCACGACTATGATCCAACTATGTTATTATTGTTGAGAGAACTTCCACTAGTGAAAGTATGAACCCTAGGCCTTGTTTTCTATCATTGCAACACCGTTTATGCTCACTTTTACCACTTGCTACCTTGCTGTTTTTATATTTTCATATTACAAAAACCTATATGTACCATCCATATTGCACTTGTATCACCATCTCTTTGCCGAACTAGTGCACCTATACAATTTACCATTGTATTGGGTGTGTTGGGGACATAAGAGACTCTTTGTTATTTGGTTGCAGGGTTGTTTGAGAGAGACCATCTTCATCCTACGCCTCCCACGTCTACAAGAAGAAGGTTGCGTAGTAGACATCAATGTCTTCTTATCCCAATGCCGGAGCCGGATCTTCCACCTCCTTCTTGATCTTCTTCTTCTTGTTGATCTCCTCGGGTCCTTCCCTCATCAGATCTATCTTCATTAGCCAAGCATCGTTGCCTTCGTTGTTGGAGGAGGGAGACGACATGGTGCCTGGCTTCGTCAACCCTAGCAGAAAATAGCTCGAAACAAGAACAGAGGATTTTTGCGTGATACAGAGGTCAAAACCTTCGGGAGTTTATATAATGAATTTTTACCGACCAAAAGGAGTAACATACAAGAAATCGGAGTCCGGGAGGCACACGAGCTGCCCGCGAGTCAGGGGGCGCGAACTCCACCCTCTTGGACGGCTCGTGTCTCTTCCGGACTGCTACTTATTTTTCTATTTTTCTAAATATTCCAAAACGGAGAAAAATTGCCTTTAGAACTGTTTTGGAGTCGGTTTACTTACCGTACCACATACCTCTTCCTTTTCGGAGGCTGGATCATTCTGGAAAGTGTCCCTTATGTATTCCTCCGGGGTTACGGTTTCGATAACATTGGTTTCAACATTTATAGGGTTACCTGAAATGTAGTGTCTGATTCTTTGACCGTTCACCACTTTCGGATTCGTGCCTTCGAAGTTGTTTATTTTTATGCCACCGGAACGATAGACCTCCTCGATAACGTAAGGTCCTTCCCACTTAGAGAGAAGTTTTCCTGCCAAAAATCTTAAACGAGAGTTTTATAGCAAGACATAATCACCTACGTTAAACTCACACTTTTGTATCCTTTTGTCATGCCATCTTTTAACTTTTTCTTTAAACAACTTGGCATTCTCATAGACCTGGGTTCTCCATTCATCAAGGGAGGTAATGTCAAATAACCTCTTTTCACCGGCAAGTTTGAAATTATAATTGAGCTCTTTAATAGCCCAATATGCCTTATGTTCTAGCTCAAGAGGTAAGTGACAAGCCTTTCCATAAACCATCTTATATGGAGACATACCCATAGGATTTTTGTATGCAGTTCTATAGGACCATAATGCATCATCAATTTCTTGGACCAATTCTTTCTAGACCTATTAACTGTCTTTTGCAAAATTAATTTCAACTCTCTATTACTTAGTTCTAGTTGACCACTAGTCTGTGGGTGATAAGGGGATGCAATTCTATGGTTGACATCATACTTTGCAAGCATTTTACGGAAAGCACCATGAATAAAGTGTGAACCACCATCAGTCATTAAGTATCTAGGGACTCCAAACCTCGGAAAAATAACTTCTTTAAGCATCTTAATAGAGGTGTTATGATCATCACTACTAGTTGGAATGGCTTCTACCCACTTAGTAACGTAATCAACAGCAACTAGAATATGTATGTACCCATTAGAGGCAGGAAACGGTCCCATATAATCAAAGCCCCAAACATCAAATGGTTCAATAACAAGTGAATAATTCATAGGCATTTCTTGACGTCTACTGATATTACCAATTCTTTGACATTCATCACAAGATAAGACAAACTTACGGGCATCCTTGAAGAGAGTAGGCCAATAAAAACCGGGCAATACCTTATGTGCAGTTCTATCTCCAGCTTGGTGTCCTCCATAAGCATCGGAGTGGCACTTGCGTAGGATCTGTTCCTGTTCATGCTCAGGTACACAACGTCTAATAATACCATCTACTCCTTCTTAATAAGGATGTGGGTCATCCCAGAAGTAATGTCTCAAATCATAGAAGAAATTTTTCTTTTGCTGGTATGTGAAGCTAGGAGGTATAAACTTAGCAACAATATAATTAGCATAATCAGCATACCATGGAGCAGTACGAGAAGTATTTATGACAACTAATTGTTTATCAGGAAATCTATCATCAATAGGTTGTGGGTCATCAAGTATATTCTCTAACCTAGACAAGTTGTCTGCAACGGTGTTCTGAGCTCCCTTTCTATCAATAATATGCAAGTCAAACTCTTGCAGCAAGAGAACCCATATAATAAGTCTAGGTTTAGCATCTTTCTTTTCCATAAGGTATTTGATAGCAGCATGATCAGTGTGAATAGTTACTTTAGAATCAACGATATAGGGTCTAAACTTATAACAAGCAAATACAACTGCTAAAAATTCTTTCTCAGTAGTAGCATAATTTTTCTGGGCACTATCTAGACTTTTACTAGCATACTGGATAACATCCAACTTCTTATCAACTCTTTGCCCTAAAACAGCACCTACAGCATAATTGCTAGCATCGCACATAATCTCAAATGGTAAATTCCAGTCAGGAGGCTGGACGATAAGTACAGAGATCAATGCTTTCTTAAGTATTTCAGATGCCTCTAGACAATCATCATCAAAGACAAAAGGAATATCTTTTTGTAAGAGATTAGTCAGAGGCCTGGAGATTTTGGAGAAGTCCTTAATGAACCTTGTCGGTGCACTAAAGTAGGGGTACCTTAGTATCCCGAACTTGTGCACGGGCAGTTGCAGCGTCCCGCGGCAAGGCTTGCCGGGCGACCGCCAAGATCCTCCGTGGTTCCTTCGGAGCCATTCAAGAGCAAAGTATTCAAGTCAAAGAGACAAGGCCCCGGCAAGAGGAGCTTGCCGGGATGGCCACTCAAGGCACAAGACCACTCAAGGCGCAAGGCCCTGGCAAGAGGAGCTTGCCGGGAAGGCCAACCAAGGCATCTCAAGAAAACTTGCCGCGACGTGCCACGCGTCCCGGCAAGGCCCGATGAGCGACAAGCTCCTGGAGACGACAAGATAGCGACCGCGGCAAGGCACTTGCCGCGGCAAGCTTCCACTCAGTACTCGCGCTCCAGCGCATCCACCCACGTGTCGCTCTGGGACCATCCCAGGCGCACGTGGCGGAAGGCTGTGCAGCCAGGGGTACACGGTGGCAAGCGGCGATGACAAGACTACCGTCGTGGCGGACGGTGGCGCCCCTGACGGCCAATTTTTGCACTGTTTGGGCGACGACAATGGGCATTTAATGCCCTTGTCCCCTGCCGTCAGGGTTAGGTATGGAACACTGTTCCAACTACCACTCTTTTTACAATTTTACCCTCAACTGCGTTGCCACCTGTCGGTGACCCCTTGAGCGGATAAAAGGAGGCCCATGCGCAACGTAGAGGGGGGGTTTGGACATTCGAACATTCTCACGCTCGGTCTTGCTAGCCGCTCGAGTGTACTGTAGCTCCCTGCGCTCCCGAGCCAAGAACTCAATACAACCACCAAAGCAGGAGTAGGGTTTTACGCATCCGTGCGGCCCGAACCTGGGTAAACTGCTCGTGTGCTCGCCTCGATCCGCTCTTTGTGCTACCTCCGCCCCCTGCCGTACCGAAAAGGGGCTCCGGTCCCATAGGTGTTCGTGGGCGAGCAGTTTCCCCGACATCTTTGGCACGCCAGGTAGGGGTGCGTCGAGGTTGTGTGAATCCGATCCGGCGTCCACACGAGCTAGATCTTCATCCCCTTCATCAACATGCCGCCGATGAAAAAGGCTTCGGAGGCGGCAGGTCCGTCCGCGTCGATCCCACCACCGCCGGAGCCAACGGCTGGTGGGGTAGACGCCGGCGGAAGAACGGACGTCGACGAGGGAACTCACGGTGCGGCCAGGTCCATGGACAAGGCTACGCTGCCCATCGGCGGCATAGCCGGTTCCCACGAGGACCGGGCGCACTCCAAGACCTCGGCGTCCGTGCATGCACCACGCCCATCTCAGGAGGCGCAGGACCGGCAGCGTCGTGGTACTCAAGGTACCATACGATTACTTGGCCAAGGTCAAGCTGGCGGATCTCGGGACGCTCAAGACCAGCATACGCGCCAACATGCTGTCACGAGCAAGGCGCGGTCGCCGGGACGGGATGCTGCTCCTTCTAACGTAGTTAGAAGTCCGAGCATATCCCGCTCCTCGCACCGTTCGCCACCGCTACCCGCCACTCTAGCAGAAGCTCTAGCACGAGCTCAACCGCTCCTAGACTTCCCTCCAGCGGCAGACAAGGCCGACGACTGGAGGGCACCATTCAGAGTCTCATCGCCTTCGCCAACGGCGACACTCCGCAGCAGCCGAGCATGTCGCGGCCGCGGCAAGTCAGCCAGGCACAGGCCGATGGCGACAAGACCGCTGGGGGTGCAACCACTGTGCACTCTCCACCCCGAAGGCCAAGATCGCCGACTCACCGGGTCAACCTCGACAGGGACTCTACCGCGTCGTCGGATCCGCGAGCTCGTCGCGATCAGCGCCAAGTTCTTCAAGATCGCCGACAAGAAGACGCTTGTACTCGCATCGAGCGCCGAAGAGAAGCGCGGCGTCAGTCAGACCAGCGCGCTGGGCCCACTGTCGACATGCAAGCGCCAGGGGGACCAGGCGACTTGCCATACGCGGTAGATTGTCCTGCGTTCACTCGTGAGCTGCGACAAGTCCAGTGGCCCAGCATGAAAAATTTCAAGCCAGACGTGCCGGAGAAGTACGACGGCAAGACGCACCCGTCGGAGTTCCTCAGCATCTACACCATCGCGGTGCAAGCTGCCGGGGGGCAAGACGGCAAGATCCTTGCCAACTACTTCCCTCTGGTACTCAAACCTAACGTCAGGTCCTGGCTCTTGCACTTGCCGGACAACTCCATTTCTTCTTGGGCAGATCTCTGCCATCAGTTTGTCGGCGCCTTTACAGGCGGCCACAAACCCCATGGCCAAGAGAGTGACCTACACCTGCTCACCCAGAAGGAAGGAGAACCCCTGCGCAAGTTCATCCAGAGGTTCAGCCGTGTACAACACAACATCCCAGACGTCCACCCTGCCGCGGTTATCAGCGCGTTCCATCAGAACGTGCGTAACCGCGGGATGAGGGAGGAGATGGCGATGTGCAAGATCAGGGACGTCAGCGAGCTGTACGCCCTGGCCGACAAGTGTGCACGCGCCGAAGAGGGGAGGAAACTCCCCGGAGAGGATACAGGAGCCGGAGGATCTGATAGCGAGGATGCCGCCCCGGCAAAGAAAAGCCGGCGGCGGAACAACAGGAAGAAGAAGAACAAAGAGGTGCTAGTCGTTGAGCAGTCCGGCAAGGAAGCTGGCGCCAAGAAAGCCAAAGTTGGTAGCTCCGGCAAGGAGACTGCCGCATGCACCAACTGCCAGGCTGTGGCGGCCGCCGACAAGCAGGACGGCACCGACATGCAGTACTGCAAGATCCACCGCACCAAGGGCCACGACCTCGAGAACTTCAAGAGGGTCGAATAGCTCGTCGAGCAGCAGAAGGCTGAGTACGAGCGACGCGACAAGGAGAAGGCCCAAGGAGGTGATGGAGGATCCGGCAAGAAGCGGCCATTCAACGACCGAGGAGGACGCCGCGGCAAGGCCAAGCAGCGACAAGGAGACAGACCTCCCCGCGGCCGTGACAAGGATGAAGATGACAACGATGAGGAAGACACGGATGATGGTGAGACCAGTGAGCAGGAGTTTCAGAAAGCCATAGAGGTTTTGTGCGTTGACGGCGATGCTTCTCTGCATACTTCACACCGCCAACTCAAACAGTGGGTGCGGGAAGTCAACGCAGCAGAACCACCTGTCGAATCGCGCAAACTTCTGAAATGGTCCAGCACGCCTATCATCTTTGATATTGAGGACCACCCTGATCGCACAACTGCGGTCGGGTGCTTGCCGATGTTGGTCTCACCAACCATCCGCAACCTCAAGGTCACGAAGATGTTAGTTGACGGCGGGGCCGGCTTGAACCTGATCTCCTCCACTGTGATCCAGAAACTCCAGATAACTGACAGCGAGCTCGAAGAGACCGGCACTTTCCAAGGAATCAACCCGGGAAGGAGCAAGCCGAAGGGGAAGATCACGCCGCCAGTGACATTTGGCGGCGAGATGAACTTCAGGACAGAGAGGGTCACGTTTGACGTTGCCGATTTCCCATTGGCTTATAATGGGATACTTGGCCGTCCAGCACTCGCCAAGTTCATGGCAGCCTCTCACTATGCATACAATATGCTGAAGATGCCCGGCCCGGTAAGCGTCATCTCTGTCCCTGGCGACAAGAAGGATGCCCTTATCTGCGCCGACAAGATTTACCGGGAAGCAGCAGCCGCAGCAGATAGCAAGACACTTGCCGCTGAAGCTCCCGGAGGGAAGAAGACCAAGTCCGGCAAGAGCTCTGGGGCCCACTCCGGCAAGCGCACCTCTTCGGAGTGCTGCACTGCCGTCGAGGACGCACCATCGAGCTCCACCGGCAAGTGTAAGAAGATGATGGGAGCACCACCAAGGAGGACGGCACTGGTGGTACTTTCACCATCAGTGCCACGCTTAACCCTAAATAGGAAAGCGCGCTCGTTGCTTTCCTGCAGGCGAACGTCGACGTGTTCGCATGGCAACCGTTTGACATCCCCGGTGTTCCTAGGAAAGTAATTGAGCACAAGCTTGCCGTTTGTCCTCACGCGCGGCCCGTCAAGCAAAAAGTTAGGAAACAAGCAGTGGAGCGCCAAGAGTTCATAGCAGAAGAAATCAAGAAGCTGGAAGCAGCAGGCCTTGTCAGAGGAGTGCTCCATCCCACGTGGTTGGCCAATCCTGTAGTCGTGCGTAAGGCAAACGGGAAATGGAGGCTTTGTATCGACTTCACCGATGTGAATAAAGCTTGTCCAAAAGACACATTTCCCTTGCCGTGCATTGACCAGATTGTTGACTCCATGGCCGGATGTGACCAGCTTTCATTGCGTGACGCATACTCAGGATACCATCAGATCTTCATGGCTAAAGAAGATGAAGAGAAGACCGCATTCATCACTCCATGTGGCACATACTGTTTCATACAGATGCCTTTTGGTTTGAAGAATGCTCGTTCAACATTTGCAAGGTTGGTCCATATAGCTTTTGAGCCACAAATTCACAGAAATGTAGAAGCATACATGGATGACATAGTGGTCAAGAGCAAGGACATGGCTACCCTAGTTCAAGATTTAGATGAGACCTTTGCAAATCTGCGCAAGATCCAGCTCAAGCTCAACCCCGAGAAGTGCGTGTTTGGAGTCCCTTCCGGCAAGCTTCTCGGGTTCTTCATGTCTTAGAGGGGGATTGAAGCCAATCCCGACAAGATCAAGGCCATTGAACAGATAGAAGCACCAAAGCGCGTCAAGGATGTGCGAAGACTTCCCGGTTGCGTGGCTGCTCTCAGCAGGTTTATCTCTAAGTTAGCAAAGCGCGCCCTGCCGTTTTTCAAAATTTTGAAAAAGGCACGTCCAATGAAGTGGACTCCGGAAGCGGAGGCTGCGCTGCAAGACTTGAAGAGGTACCTGTCCTCTACTCCAATACTTGTCGCACCTAAACCACAAGAGAAGTTGCTACTGTACCTAGCGGCAACCAATCAAGTGGTTAGTGCTGCGTTAGTAGCGGAGAGGGAGGCAGATGATGAGCCAGCAACCGCGGCAAGCACGTCCAGCGACAAGCAGGGGGCTTCTCCGATAAGCTCTAGTTCCGACAAGGATGGATCTGCGCAGATGCAAGAGGAGGTACGGAAGAAAATGGTGCAGCGCCCAGTTTACTTTGTCAGCTCCCTCCTGCAGGGGGCTAGGTCAAGGTACTCTGGTGTGCAGAAGCTGCTTTTCGGCCTACTCATGGCCTCGAGAAAGCTGCGCCATTACTTCCAAGCACATGAGATAACAGTGGTCACTCGCCTTCCGCTGAAGAGGATATTGCAGAATCCAGAAGCGACAGGCATGATTGTTGAGTGGGCACTGGAACTGTCAAGCTTTGGCCTCAAGTTTGAAAGCACTTCAACTATCCAAAGCAGAGCATTGGCAAAATTCATAGCAGAGTGGACGCTGACACCAGATGAAGAGATTCCAGAGACGAGCATCCCTGTCAAGGAAGCGAGCAAAGAGTGGCTGATGTACTTTGATGGTGCCTTTTCGCTGCAAGGCGCCGGTGCTGGCGTGCTGCTTGTCGCGCCCACCAGAGAGCACCTCAAGTACGTAGTCCAAATGCACTTTCCCAAGGAGCAAGCGACAAACAATACTACAGAGTATGAGGGTTTGCTTGCCGGTCTCAGGATCGCGGTAGACCTTGGGATTAAGAAGCTGATTGTCAGGGGTGACTCGCAGCTTGTCGTCCGCCAAGTGAACAAGAATTATCAGAGCCCGTTGATGGAAGCTTACGTTGATGAAGTGAGGAAGCTTGAAGAACACTTTGACGGCCTACAGATGGAGCATGTTCCAAGAGCTCAGAACGACATCGCTGACGGCCTGTCAAAGTGCGCTGCACTTAAGTTACCTGTGGAACCAGGGATCTTTGTGCTCAAGCTGACTCAACCGTCTGTAACACCATCAGCTGGACTAAGCAAGAAGAGGAAATTGATTTCTGGTGACTATTTTCCGGCAGAGCTTCCCGAAGCCGCCGCCAAGAAGGTCCCCAAGATCAACACCACGAATGCTGAGGAACCGTCTGCTCCTGCAAGCCCTAGGGTTTGTACAGTTGAAGCAGACGCTCCCGACAAGTTTTGCTCCGGCAAGCTTGCCGGGGAATGTCAAGCTCCGGCTGAGCCGCAGGTTCTCGCCGTGGAAGCAGACGTTCCCGCAGCAGCAGACGTGCCTTTAGTCCTTTTTGTCGAGCCACAAGCTCCAGGATGGGCACAACAGATTGTCCGTTTCCTTCAGATAGGAGAACTTCCCGAAGAGCAAGAAGAAGCAGAAAGAGTAGCCCGGCAGTCAAGTATGTACCAGTTTGTCGACAACACGCTGTACAGAAGAAGACTCAACGATACGAAATTGAAGTGTATTCCCTGGGAAGACGGACAAAAGCTGTTGGCAGAGATACATGGAGGCATATGTGGTCACCACATTGGCACAAGAGCACTTGCCGGCAAAGCGTTCCGGCAAGGTTCCTTTTGGCCAGAAGCCCTCCAGGATGCAACTGCACAAGTAACCAAGTGTGAAGCGTGCCAGTTCCATTCCAAGCAGACACACCAGCCAGCTCAAGCTCTCTAGACGATCCCTTTATCCTGGCCATTTTTGGTCTGGGGGCTCGACATCCTCGGCCCTTTCCCCCGCGCAGCCGGGGGCTTTGAGTACTTGTACGTTGCGATCGACAAGTTCACAAAGTGGCCGGAAGTGGAACCAGTGAGAAAGGTGACCGCATAGTCAGCAGTCAAGTTCTTCAGGTCGATTGTTTGCCGTTTCGGGATCCCTAACAGGATCATCACCGACAACGGTACGCAATTCACGAGCCGCACCTTCATACAATACGTCCAAGATCTTGGTGCCAAGGTCTGCTTCGCTTCTGTTGCTCACCCGAGAAGCAACGGTCAAGCGGAGAGGGCGAATGCTGAAGTGTTGCGTGATCTCAAGACCAGAACTTTCGACAGGTTGCACAAGTGCGGATGAAACTGGATCGAGGAGCTGCCGGTGGTTCTTTGGTCGATCAAGACGACACCAAATCGAGGCACTGGACAGACACCTTTCGCTCTAGTCTATGGAGCAGAGGCAGTTCTCCCCACGGAACTCGTATACGGGTCACCTCGAGTGCTCGCTTATGATGAGCTCGAGCAAGAGCACCTGCGACAAGATGACGCGCTGCTCCTTGAGGAAGACCGTCTTCAGGCTGCTGTACGAGCTGCTCGCTACCAGCAAGCTTTGCACCGCTACCATAGCCGCAAAGTTAACGCCAGAAGTCTCGAGGAAGGTGACCTTGTTCTTCGGCGCGTTCAGTCTGCCAAGAATTCCAACAAGTTGACGCCGAAGTGGGAAGGCCCTTATCGGGTGAAACAAGTCACTAGGCCCGGCGCTGTCCGCCTTGAGACCGAAGATGGCTTTCCGGTGAGCAACTCCTGGAACATCGAGCATCTTCGTAAGTTTTACCCGTAAGGCGCCGTTGCCGTGATCCGCTCCGGCAACCACCTTTTGTACAAGTCTTGCCGCTGTTGCATGTAATCCTTTGTACAAAGCCGGGCGCAGACCCCGTGCATCGGTAAATCTTATGTGCCCCGCACATCTTGTCATTCCATGCTTTCTATTTTTCTTGCATGCATTATCTGACATTTTGTGCAGCGCCTATCCCCGGTAAGCAATAACGAGCCCAAAGGCTCCATATCTATATTTTCTCTCCCTTCTTTTTTCTCAAGCAAAGGAAGGTTCCCTCGCGCACAAGTTTGCCGGGGGGGAGGAGAATATAGTGGTATGGACCAAGCGCCATTCAAGAAAGTTTCGCCTTGCCGGGAAGCAAACGACACAAAAGCTAAGTTGCCAAAGTTTGAGCAATCAAATCATTAAATTTTGTAAGTTATCTTCCTTGAACGACCGCGCTTTGTATGGAAAACCTGTGCGCAGAGGAACCAACTCGTGGCTAGTTGCGCCCTTACTTTGTTTCGAGTTTGCTCAACAGCTTAAGTGTGCTGTGACTAGTGTCGCGCCCTTACTTTGTTTCCGAGCCCGCTCAACAACTTAAGTGTGCTGCAACTGGTTGCGACAAGATTTCTTGTCGGCAACGGCACCGCCAGCAGGCTGCTGAAGTTCCGCACTCAGCGCTCGCGGCAAAGGTGCCTACGCCGGCAAGTTCCCTAAAAGCGTAGGGCAAAAATATACAAAGCAATGGGAGTCAAGTAAAGGAAATAACATTGCGTTCACTACCCGAAATAGAGTTATATTACAAAGCAACTTGTCGCAACTCTAATAGACTGTTTTCACAACATGATTAACAGCGACAAGGAAGGAAGAAAATGAACAGCCTAATCTGCGCGATCGCCCTCGACCCTCTTGATCCCGCTCACCTTGTCCACAATGGGTGCGACAAGGGCCTTGAGCGTCTCCTGGTCGGCGTCCGGCGGCAAGGACCTGAGGACGTTGGTGAGGTTGAGGCCCGGATTGCGGAAGGCCACCTTGACCAACACCTTTTGCAGGGCGCCTGCGTAGAGCTTGCGCGACTCGTCCGCCAGCTACTTTGGGATCTTCTCCCGGAGTTGCTGGAGGGCCGTCGCCACGCCTCTGAAGAACAGGTGAGCTTGGCGCTGGGGTGGAGGTGCTCGTCGGTGGAGTACCCGAGATACTCCGCCCCTAGCTGCGCCAGCTCCTTGTCGATATCCACGGCGGCGTTCACAAGACCCTCCATCCAGTTCTCGACGGTCGTCCTGAAATTGTTCTGGGTAATGGCGGCACTCTCGAGCAACGCCTTCTCGGCTCTGATCTCCTCCTTGAGGGCCGCCTCCCGCTCCTTGGCGCCGTCCAGCGTCTGGGTCAGGGTGGTCAGTTTCAGCTCCAGATCGGCGTTGGAGTCCTTGGGGGCGGTGAGCTCCTTGCCCTTCTCGGCGAGGCGAACCTGCAGCTCCGAGTGGCTGTGGGCATCCTTCTCGCGCTCAAGCTTGAGCGCGGCAACCTCCTCGCCGATTGCCTTGAGGTTGGCCTCCAGCTGCGCCACCCTCGTCTCCAACTCCTTCTTGGCGGTCTCGGCAGCTGCGGCGGCATCCTTTGCTTCCTGGAGAGCTCTGCCAAGTGATTGCTCGCGCGCAGCAAGCTCTTCCTCGTGGCTGTCGAGGTTGACCTTCCGCTGCGCCAGCTCGCCCTCCAGCGTGGACAACTTCTCAGCGGCAAGCCGCTGCTGTTCCTCCACTTCAGCCTTCTCAAGGATGAAGGCCTGCTGCTCCCAGGCAAGTTGCTCCCGCTCCTCTGCCAAGGACCAGAGAGCTGCTTGGTGAAGACCCCGGAGCTCCATTGCACGCTTCTCCATATCAGCTCCCGCCTTGGCGGCCAGAGCCTCTCGGGACTCCCGCTTGGCCTGTCGGGCGCGGTAAAGTGACAGCAGCTTGCGCAGCAGCCGCTCCTCTTCAGGCTAGCCGCTGCTACTCGGCGCGTCGACAAGCTTCAGCCCGGCGGAGGCAAGGACTTCTCCGTCGAAAACTTCTCCCTCGACCGGCGCCCTGGAGCTCGACGCCCAGGGAACCTTGATGAAGACGTCGTCGGCGGCCTTTAAGTAGGCGCCTGGCTTGGGCTCATCGGAGCTGGGGGCTGCAGCGGCGGCGGAGGGCTCGGCAGTCGGTGTAGCGCCTGGTGCTCCTGCGGCCTCAGGGTCGTCAGTGCGATCGCCAGCCCCTTCGCCGGCTGCTGCGGCGGCAGCCTTGGCGGCCTCTGCGCCGGCGGGATCGTCTGCGCCGACCGTTTCTTCGGCAACGGCGGCGTCGTCAGCAACGACCTCCGTCTCCATTGGCTCAGCTACGGACAGGTCTGACGGAAGAAAAGGAAAGAAAAACAGTCAAGCAAATATCCAAAAAAAGAAGAATCTAAAAAAGAAGAGCCCAAGGGGAGTTTTTAAAGCAAAGGGATTACCTGCGCGGGCCGGCTCCTCGGTGAGGTTCCTTGCCGGGGAGCTCTCCCTCGGCGGCGTGGTCGTAGCTCCCGCCGGCGAAGGGCCGCTAGCACTACCCCTCGCCGGAGAACTCGCCCTTGGCGGAGTGTTCGCCCTTGGCGGAGTGTTCACCCTTGGCGGAGAATCCGTCCTTGGCGGAGGACTCTCCCTTGCCGGAGAGCTTCCCCTTGGCGGTATGGTCGAAGCATGCGGCACGCCGGGGGCGGTCTCCTGGCGCCCCTGGTGCTGCTGCTCTGCTCCTACACGAATCAATCAACAAGACGTCAATAAAGAAGAAGCACCCACGTGCGCCTAACAGCAGAAAATAAACCAGACACTTACGCTGGGGGCTGCGCTGGGGGCTGCTCTGAAGGCCAGTTGCCGGGTCCGGCAAGCTTGTCTCGGGCGCACCCCCTGCTATTGCGGCGGGCTCGTCCTCAATGACAATAACCGTGGCCTTGGCTCTCTTTGCCGCCCTCCGGGCCAAAGTTCTGAAAAGAGAACAGGTTCAGAGTTAGGCAAAAGAGATACAAGACAAAACAATAGGAAATCGAAGAAATACAAGGATTGCAAAGTCTTACTCTTCTTCTTCCTCGTCGGAGCTGAGCGTGGAGAAATCAAAGTCTGGCTCACACGCGGTATGAGGAGGCGGAGGAGTGGGCTCCCTTGGCCGCTTGGTGGGAGCAGGCGCGATGGTCTGAGACGACCCCGCTCCGGCTGCCGCCGTGGCGTGAGGGGCGGCAGAAGCAGAAGCGGTGGTCCGAGAGGACCCTACTCCAGTTGCAGCAGATGCGCGGGGTGCTCCCGCGGCAACCTTGCTTGCCGCGGTGGAGCGCGTCGCGGGGCGCGCCTGCTGCTGGCCCGCCTGCCGCTCCGTTACGTCCTCGGCCTTGCGGAGACGCCTTCTCGGTGGAGCTGGAGGCTCTGCTGGAGGTGGCGAGCTGCCTGAAGACGAGGACGAAGAGGAGTCGATCTCCAGCGAGCCGCTCGTGTCCTCGGCGGGCCCGCTCGAATCGACGCCCTGCTCGGCGGGCTCGCTTGGCTCGGCGTCTTGCCCGGCAACCTTCCCCGCGTTGAGAAACTCGTCTCGCTCAGCAAGGCTCGCCGCCTCCGCTGCCTCCGCCTCCTCCACGGTGTATCCGAACTCTCCCGCGGCCGCGGCTGCCGCCGCCTCTTCCAGCCTGGTGGCGATGTACGCCATCTCCTTGTCGGTTGTGTCGCGGGTGAGGCCCTTCTTCTCGTCGGAGTTGATCGGCACTTCTTCCAAGTTGTCGAAGAACGCCTGCACAGCTTCATCGGTAGGCTCTTGCCAAGTTGGGTCAATCCCGTGGGAGTCGCACAGCGGCATCACTGCACGGATGCCGCTGAGCGACGAGTTGTTGCACAGCGGACCTATGCCCCTCGGCAACGTGAACCATTCGGGATGGTCGGGGTCGTACTTGACCAACGCCTGGAGCATTGCGTTGAGCTCTAGGACAGTGAAGTTATAATTGAGGCCCGAGCGCAGCCTCATGATATCTGCCGCGTTCTAGAACTCCCAAGCGGGCCTCTTCCTCTCCTGCAGGAGGGCGATGCGGCGGCGGAGAAAGTCTACTCCAACTGCGCCTACAGTCAGCCCGGCAAGCCTGAGGCGAAGGAGCCGGGCAGTGGCAATCTTCAATCTACTGTCTTCCGGGGCCAAGTCATTCCAGTCGTTGCCGCGTACTACTGGAGCTTGGCGCCGGGAGGTGAATGGCTGCGGGTTCTCCTCTACAATCCAACACCAATCTGCTCTCCATTCATCCCTCTTGCAGCGAAGCTCTCCCTTCAGATACGCTTTCTTCTTGTGGGTCCTCGAGACCTAGGAGATCCCGCCGGACAGAGGCTCTCCCCCCCTCAACTCGGGGCGTGAAGTAGTGGCGGACGTTTGGGAAAACTCCGACAAAGTTTTTGAACAGATGTGCGAAAACTGCCATGGTCAGAACGGCGTTGGGGGTGAAGTCAAGGAGGTGGAACCCGTAGGTGTTCATGATGTCGCAGAAGAATTCAGAGAAGGGCGGGCAGAGCCCGCAGTAGAAGAACAAGGCGAAGAATGCATAGCCATTCGGAAACATCTCGCAAGCTATGGCTGGGAATACCTTGGTGCGCGGATGCGCCCGTGTCTCCCTCGACCAGAAGAGATAGTATTCCTCCCTCAGCTTCCTTCCGGCAAGCTTGGGGGGGGGGGGAAGACAGCCTTCTTCTTTCACAGCGCCGCGAGCCGCAGCGCCTCGGCCGACTTCGCGGACTTCCCCTTCTCGCCTTTCGGAGCCATAGCGGAGGCGGAAGGAGAGGTCGACGCCGCTGGTGGTGCTGGTGGCGACGGAGGGCGGAGCGCTGCTCTCTTTCGACCTTCGGGAAGGAGGGGAGCGGCGGAGGTTTCTGAGGATTGAAGAAGCAACGGGCAGATGGACGAACTGCCCCTGTTTCCCCTGCTTAAAAGGGGGGAGGGGGCGGACGTTCCGCATTTCCAATTAAAGAAATAGCCCACGATCTCTCCCACGACGCCACGATTGACGCGTGCCGTTAAGGGAGGGCGCGGTGGATACGGAGTAAGATACGGCGTGCCGCAGGCCGCGCGTGCGCGTGCACTGTTTTGGGCCTGGCCCAACAGCGCTCGGCACCGTGTATGGCCCAGGCCCGGGGGCTCCTGTTGGTGTACTAAAGTAGGGGTACCTTAGTATCCCGAACTTGTGCACGGGCAGTTGCAGCGTCCCGCGGCAAGGCTTGCCGGGCGGCCGCCAAGATCCTCCGTGGTTCCTTTGGAGCCATTCAAGAGCAAAGTATTCAAGTCAAAGGGACAAGGCCCCGGCAAGAGGAGCTTGCCGGGATGGCCACTCAAGGCACAAGACCACCCAAGGCGCAAGGCCCTGGCAAGAGGAGCTTGCCGGGAAGGCCAACCAAGGCATCTCAAGAAAACTTGCCGCGACGCGGCACGCGTCCCGGCAAGGCCCGCTGAGCGACAAGCTCCCGGAGATGACAAGATAGCGACCGCGGCAAGGCACTTGCCGCGGCAAGCTTCCACTCAGTACCCGCGCTCCAGCGCATCCTCCCACGTGTCGCTCTGGGACCATCCCAGGCGCACGTGGCGGAAGGCTGTGCAGCCAGGGGTACACGGTGGCAAGCGGCGATGACAAGACTACCGTCGTGGCGGACGGTGGCACCCCTGACGGCCACTTTTTGCACTGTTTGGGCGATGGCGACGGGCATTTAATGCCCTTGTCCCCTGCCGTCAGGGTTAGGTATGGAACACTGTTACAACTACCACCTTTTTTACAATTTTACCCTCAACTTCGTTGCCACCTGTCGGTGACCCCTTGAGCGTATAAAAGGAGGCCCATGCGCAACGTAGAGGGGGGTTTAGACATTCGAACATTCTCACGCTCGGTCTTGCTAGCCGCCGGAGTGTACTGTAGCTCCCTGCGCTCCCGAGCCAAGAACTCAATACAACCACCAAAGCAGGAGTAGGGTTTTACGCATCCGTGCGGCCCGAACCTGGGTAAACTGCTCGTGTGCTCGCCTCGATCCGCTCTTTGTGCTACCTCCGCCCCCTGCCGTATCGAGAAGGGGCTCCGGTCGCATAGGTGTTCGTGGGTGATCAGTTTCCCCGACAAACCTCCTATAAAACCCTCATGACCAAGGAAACTTCGTATACCTTTGATGTCCTTGGGGCACGACATCTTTTCAATAGCATCAACTTTAGCCTTCTCAAGTTCAATACCTCTTTCAGAAATTTTATGTCCCAAGACAATGCCTTCATTAACCATAAAGTGGCACTTCTCCCAATTCAAGACAAGATTAGTGTCTTCACATCTCTGCAAAACTCGATCAAGGTTGCTTAAGCAATCATCAAAAGAAGTTTCATATACGGAGAAATCATCCATGAAAACCTCAACAATCTTTTCACAAAAATCATAGAATATAGCCATCATGCATCTTTGAAAGGTAGCAGGTGCATTAAATAAACCAAAAGGCAGACGTCCATAAGCAAAGGTACCGAAGGGACAAGTAAAAGTGGTCTTTTCTTCATCTCATTTTGACAGAGGTATTTGAGAGAAACCAGAATAACCATCTAGAAAGCAAAAATGAGTATGTTTGGACAACCTTTCTAGCATTTGATCAATAAAAGGCAAGGGGTAATGATCTTTCTTAGTAGCTTTAGTTAATTTAAGGAAACCAATTACCATCCTATAACCTGTAACTATTCTTTGCGGGATCAATTCATCTTTATCATTAGGAACTACAGTCATACCTCCCTTCTTACGGACACAATGGACATGACTTACCCACTGGCTATCAGCAACTGGATCTAGAAGCTTTAGTATTTCCTTCCTTACCACTTCTTTCATCTTAGGATTTAAACGTCGCTGATGATCAACAACTGGTTTAGCGTTTTCTTCCAACTTTATCTTGCGTTGGCATAAAGTGGGACTAATGCCCTTAAGATCATCCAAAGTATATCCAATAGCAACACGGTGCTTCTTCAGAGTTCTCAATAATTTTTCTTCTTCCTGCTCTGAAAGGTTAGCACTAATAATAACAGGATATATCTTCTTTTCATCAAGATAAACATACTTAAGATTATCAGGTAAAGGTTTGAGTTCAAACACGGGATCACCCTTGGGTGGAGGAGGATCCCTGGGATTTCAACAGGCAAGTTGTTTTTCAATATGGGTCCCTTATTAAAGAATATTTCATCTATTTCCCTTCTCTCATTCTTATGCATATCATTTTCATGATCTAGCAAGTATTGTTCTAAAGGATCATTAGGAGGTACATCAATAGAAGCAAGACCAATAATTTCATCCTTACTAGGTATTTCTTTATCAAGGGGTTGTCTACGGAATTTAGCAAAGTTAAAATCATGAGACATATCCCCTAAACCAACAGTAACGATATCTTTCATGCAGTATGTCTTAGCATTAACAATATTCAAGAAGGGTCTACCAAATATAATGGGACAAAATTCATCTTGTGGGGAACTAAGAATAAGAAAATCAGCAGGGTATTTAACCTTCCCACACAAGACTTCAACATCTCTAACAACCCCAACTGGTGAAATAGTGTCTCCATTAGCTAGCTTAATAGTAAGATCAATCCCTTCTAACTCAACAGGTGCAATATCATGCACAATTTCTTGATATATGGTATGAGGGATTATGCTTGCACTAGCACCTACATCACAAAAACCGTGATAGCAATGATCTCCTACTTTAACAGAGATAACAGGCAAGCCTACAATAGGTCTATGTTTATTCCTAGCACCGGGTTTGGCTATTCTAGCATATTCCTCCTGAATTTAAATAACATGTCCATCTAAATCTTCTACCAAGAGATATTTAACCATAGCAACACTAGGTTCAACTTTAATTTGCTCAGAGGGTGTAGGTGTTCTAGTATTACTCATACAAACTATAGTTGAAGCTTTAGCATGATCCTTTATTCTAACAGGGAAAGGTGGTTTCTCAATATAAGCTGTAGGAACAATAGGATCAACATTATAAGTGATAGTCTTTTCTTCAACTTTAACAGGTTCAACTACTTTACTTCAATGGGAGGATGGTATTTAAACCACCTCTCCTTGGGAAGATCAACACGAGTAGCAAATGATTCGCAGAAAGAAGCTACTATCTCAGAGTCAAGTCCATATTTAGTCCTAAATTCACGGAAAACATTGGTATCCATAAAAGCTTTAACACAATCAAACTTAGGGGTCATACCTGACTCCTTACCTTCGTCGAGATCCCAATCTTCAGAGTTGCGTTTAATTCTTTTTAATAAATCCGATTTGAATTCAATAGTCATCATCATAAAAGAGCCAGAACAAGAAGTATCGAGCATGGAGCGATTATTGAGAGAAAGCCGAGCATAAAAATTTTGAATGATCATTTCTCTTGAGAGCTCATGATTGGGGCATGAATATAACATTGACTTAAGCCTCCCGAAAGCTTGAGCGATGCTTTATCCTTCGCGAGGACAAAAATTATAGATATAATTACTATCACGATGAACCTGGTGCATAGGGTAGAACTTCTGATGAAATTCCAACTTCAAACGATTATAGTTCCACGATCCAATATCATCACATAGCCTAAACCATGTCAACGCATCTCCCTTCAAAGATAAAGGTAAGACCTTCTTCTTGATAACATCCTCGGGCATACCTGCAAGCTTAAATAATCCACAAACTTCATCCACATAGATAAGGTGTAAATCGGGATGCAGTGTTCCGTCTCCTGTAAAAGGACTATCAAGCAGTTTCTCTATCATACCCAAAGGAATTTCAAAGGAAACATTTTCAGTAGGTATAGTAGGTTGAGGAGCAACTCTTTGCTCTTCTGGTCAGGGTGATGATACCCTGAACAAGCCCCTCAAAGGATTATGAGCCATAGTAACAAGTGACAGTAAATTTCAGCACACTATATAAATTTTTCTTTACCAAATTCCACTTACCAAAGGCGCTTCACCCCCCGGCAACGACGCCAGAAAAGAGTCTTGATGAGCCGCAAGTGTAGGGGATCTATCGTAGTCCTTTCAATAAGTAAGAGTGTCGAACCCAACGAGGAGCAGAAGGAAATGATAGGCAGTTTTCAGTAAAGTATTTTCTCCAAGCACTGAAATTATAGGTATCAAATAGTTTTGTGATAAGGTAATTGGTAGCAAGTGACAAAAGGCAAAATTAAATAAGGGGCATCAAAGTGGCCCAATCCTTTTTGTAGCAAAGGACAAGCCTGGACAAACTCTTATATAAAGGAAAGCGCTCTCGAGGACACATGGGAATTATCGTCAAGCTAGTTTTCATCACGATCATCTGATTCGCGTTCGGTACTTCGATAATTTGATATGTGGGTGGACCGGTGCTTGGGTGCTGTCCTTGGTTGGACGAGCCTCCCACTTATGATTAACCTATAATGCAAGCATCGGCAACTACAAAAGAATTATTAAGGTAAACCTAACCATAGCGTGAAACAAGTGGATCCAAATCAGCCCCTTACGAAGCAACGCATAAACTAGGGTTTAAGCTTCTGTCACTCTAGCAACCCATCGTCTACTTATTACTTCCCAATGCCTTCCTCTAGGACAAAATAATGGTGAAGTGTCATGTAGTTGACGTTCACATGACACCACTAGAGGAGAGACAACATACATCTCATCAAAATATCGAATGAAGACCGAATTCACATCAATACTAATAGCAAGACTTTTCCCATGTCCTCAGGAACAAAAGTAACTACTCACAAGACATAATATTGTTCATGATCAGAGGGGAATTAATATGCATAATGGATCTGAACATATGATCTTCCGCCAAGTAAACCAACTAGCATCAACTATATGTAGTAGTCAACACTACTAGCAACCCACATGTACCAATCTGAGGTTTGGGTACAAAGATTGGATATAAGAGATGAACTAGGGCTTGATAGGAGATGGTGCTGGTGAAGATGTTGATGAAGATTGCCCTCCCCAAGATGGGAGAGTTGTTGGTGATGACGGTGGTGACGATTTCCCCCACCCGGAGGGAAGTATCCCCTGCAGAACAGCTCTCCCGAATCCCTAGATTGGTTTCCGCCAAGGTTCTGCCTCGAGACGACGGCGTCTGGTCCTGAAAGCCTCCTTATGATTTTTTCCAAGTCAAAACACCTCATATATGAGAAGATGGGTATCGGGGGGCCATCGGGGGGCCCACGAGACAGGGGGCGCGACTAGAGAGAGGGGGGGCCCCCACCCTCGTGGACAGCTGGCGCCCCCCACCCTTCTAGAACATCCGCAAAATATTTCTCGGGTGTGCGGTGCTCCTTGCCCTCTGGCGCCCCCTAACCACCTTGACGGCGTCCATCTTCGCCCACCACATCTTGCAATGGGCGAAGGCCATGCAGGCACCTTCAATGCAGACTGATCGCTTGACGTTGTCTAGCCACGGACATGCTTCCACCACCCGCTCCACGAGGCCAAAATAACTGTTCGGTATAGCTTCGGCTGGCCACAGCCGGATTATTAAATCCTTCATGGCCAGTTCGGCCACCCTGTGAAGCTCGACCAACTGCTTTAGTTGATCGACAAAGGGCACCGGATGTTCGGGCACAGCATACTGCGACCAGAACTGCTTCTCCGTGGAATTCCCTTCTTTGGCTCGGAAGAACTCTGTAGCATCGGACACGCTGCGGGGTAGATCCGCAAAAGCCCCTGGGCAACTCCGAATCCGGGTTAGTAAAAGAACCCCCTCTCCGCATACTTGCTTTGCATGTTAAAAGCCTTACCCGCTGCTATCTTCTTGGCCTCCTCGATCTCTTGGAGAGCTCCCCGAGCTTCATTTCCGTGCGGTCTCTCGAGCCGATGCCTCGCGCTCCAAGGCTTCACACTTCTTCACCGCGTCTTGGAGCTCCTGCTGGACCTCGCTGACCCGGGCCTTGAGCTTCTTACAGGCGGCTTGCTGCTGGACAGCCTTCCCCTCGACTTCGGCCAGGGCATTTTTTAGGGCCTCAACCTCGGTCGCTGCTCCTACACATATTATGACAATCCGGTCAATACTCACCGCTTATTCTTTCCATATACACAGCAAGTCGTCACTCACCTTGCTTCTCCTGGAGCTGAATCTTCACCTCACCGAGCTCATTCTCGGCCCGCTCCAACCTCTGCTCCAGTTCAGAGACTTCTGTCGCATGCGTGGTCGCGGCCAACAGCAACGCCTGCTCATTCACACATATCAAGTTAGTCTCCTGCAAAGGGTTGATCCTCTGTCCGGCCTTTCTTTCCGAACACCGCACAATGTCTCAGGGGCTACTGTCAGCATGGGGCGTTCTCTTTTTACAAGACTTACCTCAAAACCTGTCAACAGATTGTTGCAGGCCTCGTTCAATCCGCTCTAGACGGACTGATCCTTCTCGATCACCGTAGCCATAAGGACACGATGCTCATCCGCAATGGAGGCGCTTTCTAGCGCCTACATTAGGTTATCTGGTGCCCCTAGTTGGACAGGGGCCATCAGTGGAATTGGTGCACCCCCTTCGAAGGAAGGTGCGCGCCAGATTCCGGGGCCGCATCGGTCCCTAAAATTGTATTCGGCTGAGGGCCGAACTGAATACGTCCCTCCTCCCTAGTCTCCATGGGGATCGGCTCTCCCATGTGTCCGGCAGCGGAGGTCTCGCCTCGTGGCGCCTCCTGGACATCATCCTGAGTCCCTCTGCCGCTCAGAGCGGTCCTCCGGGAAAATACTTCAGTGTCGTCCTTGGCCTCAGGGGAATAAGCGAGCGGCGGTGACATGCTGGCCATTTCAGCCGGATCCAACGAACCTCCAGATGAGGATCGCTGGATGATGTCACGAGCCGAACTGTATTGGCACAATTAACCATGTCAAAACAACAAAAAGGAGAAGCCGGGTACACTTGCGTACGTGAGTCATAGTGCTTACGATGCGGCCCGAGGCTTAGTGCGGAGGCGTCGCTCCGGACTACTGTGAACGTCCCACGCGATGTTGACCGCAAGGGCACCCTTCCCCTTCTTGGGCGTTCCCGCCTCCAGATTCGTCGAGGCCCCCCGTTTCTTCTTCCCCTCCTCAGGGTGAGGTTTCTTCTCCTCCTCCTCTTCCTCATCATCGTCCTCAGGAACGGAGGAATGGGCTTCTTCATCTTCGGATGTCACGTCCGAAGCACCCTTACAACGGGGGCCACTTTTGGCCTCCTTGGCCTTCTTCGTGGCCTTCTTCTTTGGCGCCTTATATGGTGCCGGCACCAGCATCTTCGCCAGTTGCAGGATGACCGGTTCTTCAGGCAGCGGAGCCGGACACTGGATCCGTTTCACCCTCTCCGTCCAATCCTGAAGAAGCAAATGATAAAAGCTCAGACATCATCCTCGGAACAAACAAGTAGGGGATACATTAAAAATAACATACCTCGCAGGCGAGGTGTGTAATGTCGTGCCCCCGGTCGGAATCTGTGGCCAGCGGTTTCTCGTTGCCCTTGAAGAGCAACCTCCAGGCACCCTCGTGAGTGGTTTCAAAGAGCCTCACCAGGGTTTGGTGCTTCTTTGGATTGAACTCCCACAGAGGGCAACTTCTGCGCTGGCACGGGAGGATATGGCGAACCAGCATTACCTGAATTACATCGACAAGCTTGACGTTCTTGGCTATCATGCTGTGAACGCGCGTCTGTAGCGCAATCAGCTCATCGGGCGAACACCAGTTCGGACTCTTCTCAACCCAGGAGGTGAGTCATGGGAGTGCCGGAGCGGAATTCGGCGGCTGCGGCCCGTGTGGTGCCGCGGGGTTCTGTGATGTAGAACCACTATTTCTGCCACTCCTTTACTGTCTCCACAAAGGTGCCTTTCGGCCAGGAGACATTGGACATCTTACTCACCATGGCTCCTCCACCCTCCGCCGGCTGGCCATCCACCACCTTCGGCTTCACGTTGAAGACTTTGAGCCACAGCCCGAAGTGGGGTCGGATGCGGAGGAAGGCCTCACACACGACGATAAACACCGAGATGTGGTGGAAGGAATTCGGGGACAGATCGTGGAAATTTATCGCGTAATAATACAGCAGCCCGCGGATGAAAGGATGGAGTGGAAACCCTAGTCCGCAGAATAAATGAGGGATGAATACCACCCTCTCGTTGGGCTCCGGTGTAGGGATGACTTGTCCCTCGGCCGGCAAGCGAAGGGCAATTTCCTTCGCCAAGTATCCGGCCGCCCGAAGCTCAGTAATGTCCTCCTCCTTGACGGAGGAGACCATCCACTTGCCGTGACCTCCGGATCCGGACATGGTCGAGTGCTAGCTGGAGTGGAAAGGAGATGAGAACTTGGGCGCTGGAGCTAGAGATTGGAAGGGAGGAGATAGAGAGAAGGCGGATGAGGGAGTCCTTATCCCCTTTTAAAGGCAGTAAATATTGAACACCTCCCCACTTGCCTCAGATTTCACCTATTCCCAAGGCCTGTGTAAATGGCACGGCTGGGTTACCCATGCCCGCATTGATGAGAATGCCACGATAAGGGGCACAATCTCTGTTCGACAATACGTCCCAATGACAACCGTGTCTTGGGACGTGGAGCGTCTGGCACAAAGCGGTCCGGAATTATGACCGGTCGAACGTGATTTCGTGCTACAAAAATGTGTCAGGGATTAGACTCGTGTAGAATTGTATTCTCTCTGTGGTTGTGTATGGTGTGTAGCACAGGTCTGGATACTATCATCGCGTCCGAAGACTATCTCAGAGTTAGGAAAAAAGGGAACCCGCCTTGCAATGCCAAAGACAATCTGCGCACTGGACTCCTCGTCATTGAAGCCAGGTTCAGGGGATAATGAGGGTGTCCTGGACTAAGGGGTCCTCGGGTGTCTGACCTGCTATCCATGGTCTGGACTGATGGGCTGTGAAGACATGAAGGCCGTAGATCGTACTCGTGTCCGGATAGGACTCTCCTTGGTGTGGAAAGCAAGCTTGGCGACCAACTATGAAGATTCCTTCTTATGTAACCGACTCTATGTAACCTTAGATCCCCTCGGTGTCTATATAAACCGGAGGGATTAGTCCGGAAAGGATATACTCATTAACATAGTCATGCAGGCTAGGCTTTCTAGGGTTTAGCCATTACGATCTCGTGGTAGATCAACTCTTGTAATACTCATATTCATCAAGATCAATCAAGCAGGAAGCAGGGTATTACCTCCATAGAGAGGGCCCGAACCTGGGTAAACATCGTGTCCCCAATCTCCTGTAACCATCGATCTTAGACGCACAGTTGGGGACCCCCTACCCGAGATCCGCCGGTTTTGACACCGACACTCTCTCTCTCCCCTAAGGCCCATCAAGGCCCATATACCCCTCGGCGGGTTCCGGTAACCTCCCGGTACTCCGGTATTTATCCGGTAACCCCCGGAACACTTCCGGTGTCCAAATATAACCTTCTAAGAAAAAATATAAATCTTTATGTCTTAACCATTTCGAGACTCCCCATCATATCCGTGATCACATCCGGGACTCCGAACTACCTTTGGTACATCAAAACAAATAAACTCATAATACCGATCGTCATCGAACGTTAAGCGTGCGAAACCTACGGGTTCGAGAACTATGTAGACATGACCGAGACTCATCTCGGGAGATAACCAATAGCGGAACCTGGATGTTCATATTGGTTCCCACATATTCTACGAAGATCTTTATCGTTCAAACCGCATATCAACATACATTGTTCCCTTTGTCATTTGTATGTTACTTGCCCGAGATTCGATCGTCGGTATGATCATACCTAGTTCAATCTCGTCATCGGCAAGTATCTTTACTCGTTCCCTAATACATCATTTCGTGACCAACTCATTAGTCGTTTGCTTGCAAGGCTTATTACAATGTGTATTAGAAAGAGGGCCCGGAGGTACCTCTCCGACACTCGGAGTGACAAATCCTATTCTCGATCTATGCCAATACCACAAACACCTTCGGAGACACCCAGTTACGTTTTGATGTTTCGTCTATGTATTCACACATGTATCAAGTTTCCGGTTAATACAATTCTAGCATGAATAAAAGACATTTATCATGATGTATAAGGAAATATAAATAAGAACTTCATTATTGCCTATAGGGCATATTTCCTTCATTTGTTTGGACCAGAAGACATCTAGTGGGCCGGAGAAGCACCTGGGGGTGCTCCGAGGGGAGCTGAAAGCACAAGTGCTCCCTGGGTGATTGTGGTAATTAATGACAACATATCCCTTGTTGGACTAAATCTTTCATCTACTAAATTTCAGTTGAGTTCAACAGTGGAGTGGCAGGACAAGAGGATGTGGAACCCTTTTCAAGAAGCAAAGGACAAAGATTGGCAAAAGCTCAAGACTCTACATTTTCATTTTAGTGATCCAAGATCACATTGACTCCACAGGAAAAGCTAATACTATTAAAAGGGGATGAGGTGTTGCTTAATGATCTACTTGCTCAAGTGCTTGGTAATATACTCCAAAACCCTCAGCCAGTTTCTCATTTCCACATATGTCCCAAACCTAAAAGTCAAACTCGGCCCCACCAATGTGATCTACCCGGCGCCACCAAGTTCACATGACATAGCCATTGCCAAAACCCTAATCAGTTCAGTCTCACCGATAGGGATCTCGATCTCACCGAGATGGGAATGTAATCTCTCTGTTTCCCTTCTGCAACATTTCGGTCTAACGGAGATGTGAGAATCGGTCTCACCGAGTTAGCATTGCAAACTCTCTTTTACCTCTTCGTAACGTTTCAGTCTAACGAAGATGAGCGAATCGGTCCCGCCGAGTTTGTCTGGCCAAGTATCTGTTTTGCCTATTACCAGAATCGGTCTCACCGAGTTTGTTTAATTAGTTAAACTGAGATGAGGTTTGCCCTATCCCTAATGCATCGGTCTCACCGAGTTGATAGTATCGGTCTCACCGAGATGTCCAACGTTCACATTTGAACTGCTTCGGTCTAACCAAGTTCTTCTACTCGGTTGGACTGAGTCTGGTCAAATGTGTGTAACGGCTAGATTTTGCGTGGAGGCTATATATACCCCTCCACCCCTCTCCATCAGAGAGAGAGAGAGCCATCAGAACGTGCCTACACTTCCACTATTGATTTTCTGTGAGGGAACCACCTGCTCATGTGTTGAGACCATTATATTCCAATCCTACCATATGAATCTTCATCTCTAGCCTTCCCCAAGTTGCTTTCCACTGAAATATTTTTTCCACCATATCCAAATCTGCGTGAGAGAGTTGAGTGTTCAGGAGACTATCACTTGAAGCATAAGAGCAAGGAGTTCATCATCAACACACCATCTATTACCTTTTCAAGAGTGGTGTCTCCTAGATTGGTTAGGTGTCACTTGGGAGCCTCCGACAAGATTGTGGAGTTGAACCAAGGAGTTTGTAAGGGCAATGAGATCGCCTACTTCGTGAAGATCTACCCTAGTGAGGCAAGTCCTTCGTGGGCGATGGCCATGGTGGGATAGACAAGGTTGCTTCTTCGTGGACCCTTCGTGGTTGGAGCCCTCCATGGACCCGCGTAGCCGTTACCATTCGTGGGTGGAAGTCTCCATCAACATGGATGTACGATAGCACCACCTATCAGAACCACGCCAAAAACATCCGTGTCTCCAATTGCGTTTGCACACTCCAATCCCATCCCTTTACTTTTTTGCAAATTGCATGCTTTAATTTCCGGTACTCATATACTCTTGACATGCTTGCTTGAAATGTATTGTGAATGTTTGAAATTGTGCTAAAAACTCTACCTCAACTTAAAGATCTTAAAAACTGCTACTTTTCTTGTTGAGTGTCTAATCCCCCCTTCTAGTCACCTCTTCTTCGATCCTCTCAATTGGTATCAGAGCGTTGGTCTCCATTGCTTTGGTTTAATCACCATTGGAGGAAGATGGATGAGTCTAGGATTGGGAGTATTAGACGTAGAGTGCCTATGCTTGATGGAGAATTTTATAAGGAATGGAAAAATGACATGCTTGAGATCTTCAATGAATATCATTTGAACAAGTATATTGTTAGTCCTTATGTGCCCCCCATTGACCCTTTGAATCCTACTTCCAATGAGCATCTTGACATAATTCACAATCTTAGAATTGTTGTTCTTATTACTAGAGGATTGCCTAGAAATTTTCTTGTTTGCTTTCAAACTTTCAAATGTGCCTACACTATATGGAAATTCCTTGAGAACGATTTACGGACTACTCTTTGAAAAATCTAGATGTGATCCTTCAAAAGACCATTGCTTTAAATAAGATGAACACTAATGACCCCAAATTTGATGAATGTTTATTTGAGCTTCGTGACCTTATGCGTGCCATTGGAGATGTAGGAATCATTAGTAATATCATCTCACAAGTCATTAGAATTCATAAAGATGAACATTGTCATGATCACATAACTAATGAATCACTCTCTCTAGATGTTGATCAATCACAAGATGATGTTGAACATGGTCATTATGATGAGGATGATGATAGTGACTTTGACCTTGATGAACAAATGAGACATTTTGGTCTTATGGCTAACCTTTGTGGTTGCGCAGTGGGAGGAAAGGAATGGGTGCTTGATAGTGGATGCATGGATCATATGACCGGAGATAAGGACATGTTTGATGAGCTTGCTAGAAATGATAGTCCACGAAAGTATGTTACCTTTGGTGACAACTCTAAGGGTAAAGTTTTTGGCCTTGGTAAGGTGGCCTGATTGCTCTTTGACTATAGCGCCAGAAATGATGGTCCACAAAAGCATGTTACCTTTGGTGACAACTCTAAGGGTAAAGTTGTTGGCCTTGGTAAGGTGGCCTGATTGCTCTCTGACTATAGCGCCAGAAAAGCTCCTCTCTGCTAGGACTACGTTGGTATTTACCCAAAGAGGAAGGGATGATGTAGCATAGTGACGGTAGGTATTTCCCTCAGTGATGAAACCAAGGTTATCGAACCAGTAGGAGAACCAAGCAACACAACGTAAACAACACATGCATGCAAATAATAACACCTCGCAACCCGACGTGTTAAAGGGCTTGTCAATCCCTTTCGGGTAACGATGCCAGAGATTTGTAATAGATTGGAATAATAGATCATAATTAAAATAAAATGCAACAAAGTATTTTCGTATATTAGGCTTAATAGATCTGAATAAAAATGCAAAGGAAAAGTAGATCGCAAGAAAATATATGAGAAAGAAGACCCAGGGGTCATAGGTTTCACTAGTGGCTTCTCTCGAGAAAGATAGCAAACGGTGGGTAAACAAATTACTATTGGGCAATTGATAGAACCCCAAATAATTATGACGATATCCACACAATGATCATTACATAGGCATCACGTCCAAGATAAGTAGACCGACTCATGCCTGCATCTACTACTATTACTCCACACATCGACCGCTATCCAGCATGCATCTAGTGTATTAAGTTCATGGAAAAATAGAGTAATGAACTAAGAACGATGACATGATGTGGACAAGATCTGTTTATCTATGGTGTTGGATATGGATCTCGGCATTTTATCCTTAGTAGCAACGATACATACGTATCGGTTCCCTTTTTGTCACTAGGATCAAGCACCGTAAGATCGAACCCACTACCGAGCACCTCTTCCCATTGCAAGATAAATAGTTCAAGTTGGCTAAACAAAACCCAAATATTGGAGAAGAAATACGAGGCTATAAGCAATCATGCATATAAACAATCCAAGAATGATATAAACTGATTGTGGACCATCCAAGAATGATAGTATAACAACATGGAACAACCAAAAATTATAGATACGTTTGAGACGTATCAGCATCCTCAAGCTTAACTCCTGCTCGTCCTCGAGTAGGTAAGTGATAAAAAAATTGATGTGGAATGCTGCCTATCATGTCATATCATATTCTTTTCTTTATAGCATGGATATTTGGACTTTTATATGGTTCAAAGGAATAGTCTAGTTTTGACATAATAATTTCGATACTCAAGCATATCAACAAGCAACCATGTCTTTCAAAATATCAATGCTAAAATAAGTTATCCCTAGCCCATCATGCTCAACCATTGATCCATTCATGAAACACATCCGTATATTAGTTACATCCAATGCTCAAGTACGATCATAGTGTTTCCTAGTTGGTGCTTGTAAGAGAAGATGGAGACTCAAATTCAAAAATAAAAATTGCATAAGTAAAACAAAGGCCCTTCATAGAGGGAAGTAGGGATTTGTAGAGGTGCCTGAGCTCAAAGCTTAAATTGAGAGATAAAAAAATTGAGAGGTATACTCTTCCCACCAACGAGAAAGACTTGAGGTTCCCAACACTTTCCATGCTAGATATATCATAGGCGGTTCCCAAACAGAAAATAAAGATGATTCCTTTTCCACCAAACTTTCACAAGCCATGGCTAGCCGAATCCACGGTTGCCTTCCATACCAACACTTTCCAAGGAATTAATTATTTGAAAACATAAAGTAATTTTTTTTCATTTCGGGACTAGGCATACCAATAAGAAAGCATGTCTTTCAAAATATCAAAGCTAAAATAAGCTATCTGCTACCTCTTGAGCATGAGTTGGTTTTCCCTTGAAGAGGAAAGGGTGATGCAGCAAAGTAGCATAAGTATTTCCCTCAGTTTTGAGAACCAAGGTATCAATCTAGTAGGAGACAACGCACAAGTCACCTAGTACCTGCACAAACAATCAAGAACCTTGCAACCAACGCAATAAAGGGGTTGTCAATCCCTTCATGACCACTCGCAAAAGTAAGATCTAATAAAGATAGTAAAGTAAATATTTTTGGTATTTTTGTTGTATAGATTGGAAACTAAATATTGCCAAATAGTAAACGAGATGCATAGTAAATAGAGGAGATTCAATATAATAGGAAAGAGCCCGGGGGCCATAGGTTTTACTAGTGGCTTCTCTCAAGATAGCATGTATTACGGTGGGTGAACAAATTACTGCCGAGCAATTGATAGAAAAGCGCATAGTTATGAAGATATCTAAGGCAATTATCATGAATATAGGCATCACGTCCGTATCAAGTCAAACGAAACGATTCTGCATCTACTACTATTACTCCACACATCGACCGCCATCCAGCAAGCATCTAGAGTATTAAGTTCATAAAAACGGAGTAACGCATTAAGCAAGATGACATGATGTAGAGGGATAAACTCAAGCAATATGATATAAACCCCATCTTTTATCCTCGATGGCGACAAATCAATACGTGCCTTGCTACCCCTACTGTCACTGGGAAAGGACACCGCAAGATTGAACCCAAAGCTAAGCACGTCTCCCATTGCAAGAAAGATCAATCTAGTGGGCCAAACTAAACTGATAATTCGAAGAGACTTGCAAATATATCAAATCATGCATATAAGAATTCAAAGAAGAACCAAATAATATTTATAGATAAACTTGATCATAAATCTTCAATTCATCGAATCTGGGCAAACACACCGCAAAAAGTATTACATCGAATAGATCTCCAAGAGAATCGAGTAGAACTTTGTATTGAAGATCAAAGAGAGAGAAGAAGCCATCTAGCTAATAAATATGGACCCGAAGGTCTGTGGTAAACTACTCACGCTTCATCGGAGAGACTATGGTGTTGATGTACAAGCCCTCCGTGATTGATTCCCCCTCCGGCAGATCGCCAAAAACGGCCCCAAGAAGGGATCTCATAGGTACAGAAGGTTGCGGCGGTGGAAAAGTGGTTTCGTTCGTATCCCCGATGTTTCTAGGGTATAAGAGTATATATAGGAGGAAGGGGTGCGTCGGTGGAGCTACGAGGGGCCCACGAGGGTGGGGGCGCGCCTACCCCCTGGGCGCGCCCTGTTGCCTCGTGGCCACCTCGTGGAGTCCCAGACGTCTACTCCAACTCTTCTGGATTGCTTTTGGTCCAACAAAGATCACCGTGAAGATTTTAGTCCGTTTGGACTTCGTTTGGTATTCCTTTTTTGCGAAACTCTAAAATAGGCAAAAAAAACAAAAACTGGCACTGGGCCTTTGGTTAATAGGTTAGTCCGAAAAATAATATAAAAGAGCATAATAAAGCCCATTAATCATCCAAAATAGATAATATATTAGCATGGAACAATAAAAAATTATGGATACGTTGGAGACGTATCAAGCATCCCCAAGCTTAATTCCTGCTCGTCCTCGAGTAGGTAAATGATAAAAACCGAGTTTTTGATGTGGAATGCTACCTAACATAATTATTAATGTAATTTTCTTTATTGTGGCATGAATGTTCAAATCTGAAAGATTCAAGACAAAAGTTTAATATTGACAAGAGAATAATAATATTTCAAGCATACTAATATAGTAAACATGTCTTCTCAAAATAACATGGCCAAAGAAAGCTATCCCTACAAAATCATATAGTCTGGCTATGCTCCATCTTCATCACACGAAATATTTAAATCATGCACAACCCCGGTTTCAGCCAAGCAATTGTTTCATACTTTAGTATTTTCAAACTTTTTCAACTTTCACGCAATACATGAGCGTGAGCCATGGACATAGCACTATAGGTGGAATAGAAGGGTGGTTGTGGAGAAGACAAAAGGATGAAGATCGTCTCACATCAACTAGGCGTATCAATGGGCTATGGAGATGCCCATCAATAGATATGAATGTGAGTGAGTAGGGATTGCCATGCAACGGATGCACTAGAGCTATAAGTTTATGAAAGCTCAAAAAGAAACTAAGTGGGTGTGCATCCAACTTGCTTGCTCACGAAGACCTAGGCCACTTTGAGGAAGCCCATCATTGGAATATACAAGCCAAGTTCTATAATGAAAAATTCTCACTAGTAGATGAAAGTGACAACATAAAAGACTCTCTATCATGAAGATCATGGTGCTACTTTGAAGCACAAGTGTGGTAAAAGGATAGTAGCATTGCCCCTTCTCTCTTTTTCTCCCATTTTTTGGGCCTTTTCTCCTATTTATGGCCTCTTTTTTTTATTTTATTTTTATTTTTCGTCCGGAGTCTCATCCTGACTTGTGGGGGAATCATAGTCTGCATCATCCTTTCCTGACTGGAACAATGCTCTAATAATGATGATCATCACACTTCTATTTCTTTACAACTCAAGGATTACAACTCGATACTTAGAACAAAATATGACTCTATATGAATGCCTCTAGTGGTGTACCGGGATGTGCAATGAATCAAAAGTGACATGTATGAAAGAACTATGAAGGGTGGCGTTGCCACAAATACGATGTCAACTACATGATCATGCAAGGCAATATGACAATGATGGTGTCTGTCATAATAAACGGAACGATGGAAAGTTGCATGGCAATATATCTCGGAATGGCTATGGAAATGCCATAATAGGTAGGTATGGTGGCTATTTTGAGGAAGGTATATGGTGGGTGTATGGTACCGGTGAAAGTTGCGCGGTACGAGAGAGGCTAGCAATGGTGGAAGGGTGAGAGTGCGTATAATTCATGGGACTCAACATTAGTCATAAAGAACTCACATGCTTATTGCAAAAATCTACAAGTTATCAAAACCAAGCACTGCACGCATGCTCCTAGGGGAAGGGTTGGTAGGCGTTAACCATCGCGCGATCCTGATCTCCACCCAAAGGAAGACAATCAATAAATAAATCATACTCCAACTTCGTCACATAACGGTTCACCATACGTGCATGGTAAGGAAATCATGAACTTTAACACAAGTATTCTTCAAATTCACAATTAATGTGCTAGCATGACTCTAATATCACCATCCTTATATCTCAAAACAATCATCAAGTATCAAACTTCTCATAGTATACTTCTGTAACTCTAAACTTTCTGAAATAAATTGGTGGACATGAGGAATTTGTATATTAATTATCGGCAAAAAGAATCAACCTAAAAGAACTCTCAAGTAAAAAATGGCAGCTAATCTCGTGAGCGCAAAAGTTTCTGTTTTATACAGCAAGATCGCAAGGACTTCACCCAAGTCTTCCCAAAGGTTCTACTTGGCACAAACACAAATTAAAACGAAAAACCACATCTAAACAGAAGCTAGATGAATTATTTATTACTAAACAGAAGCAAAAAGCAAAGAACAAAAATAAAATTGGGTTGCCTCCCAAGAAGCGCTATTGTTTAACGCCCCTAGCTAGGCATTGATCATTCAATGATGGTCACATGAAAGACAAGAATTGAAGGACAAAGAGAGCATCATAAAACACGTTACAAACCAATCTAAGTCTAACATACTTCCTATGCATAGGTATTTTATAGTAAAACCAATCAAGACAAGCAATACCAAGCATATGCAAAAAAGAAAACAAGATCAATCTCAACACAACGAGAGGTAATTTAGTAACATGATAAATTCTACAACCATATTTTCCTCTCTCATAATAATTACATCTGGGATCATAATCAAATTCAACAATATAGCTATCACATAAAATATTACCTACATGATCCGCATGCATGCTAAGCTGATACTCTTCCAAAATAGCGGGATTATCACTAACTAAAGTCATGACCTTGATACGTCTCCAACGTATCTATAATTTTTTATTGTTCCATGCTATTATTTATCAAGTCTTGGATGTTTAATGGGATTTATCATACACTTTTTTATCATTTTTGGGACTAACCTACTAACCCAAAGGCCCAATCCAGATTGTTGTTTTTTGCCTGTTTCAGGGTGTTGCAGAAAAAGAATATCAAACGGAGTCCAAATGGAATGAAACCTTCGCGAGTACCCTGAAACCTTCGACAACAGAGAGAAAACCCTAATTCCACCATCGTAACCTTCTATTCCCGTGAGATCCCATATTGGAGCCTGTTCCGGAGCTCCATCGGAGGAGGATCCATCATGGAGTTCTTCTTCTTCATCATCATCGCCCTCACCATGAGTTGTGAGTAGTTTACCACAGACCTTCGGGTCCATAGCTAGTATCTAGATGCCTTCTTCTCTCTCTCTGGATCTCAATAGAAAGTTCTCCTCGGTCTTCGAGGAGATCTATTCGATGTAATCTCTTTTTACGGTGTGTTTGTCGAGATCCGATGAATTGTGATTTTATGATCAAGATTATCTATGAAAGATATTTGGTTCTTCTTTGAAATTTTTATGTGTGCTCATAGTATCCTTGCAAGTCTCTTCGAATTATTGGTTTGGTTTGGCCTACTAGATCTATAGTTCTTGCAATGGGAGAAGTGCTTGGCTTTGGGTTCAATCTTGCGGTGTCCTTTGCCAGTGACAGTAGGGGCAGCAAGGCACGTATTGTATTGTTTCCATCGAGGATAAAAAGATGGGGTTTATATCATGTTGCTGGAATTTATCCCTCTACATCATGTTATCTTGCTTAAGGTGTTACTCTGTTCTTATGAACTCAATACACTAGATGCATGCTGGATAGCGGTCGATGTGTGGAGTAATAGTAGTAGATGCAAAATCGTTTCAGTATACTTATCTCGGACATGATTCCTATATACAATGATCATGCCTAGATAGTCTCATAATTATTCGCTTTTCTATCAATTGCTCGACAGTAATTTGTTTACCCGCCATAGAATATCGCTATCATGAGAGAAGCCACTAGAGAACACTATGGCCCCCGGGTCTATTCTCAACATATCAATCTACATCTACTTTACTTTTATCGCTTTTATTTGTTGTTCTTATAAACCAAAAATACCAAAAATATAAACTATCATCTCTATAAGATCTCACTTTCGTAAGTGATCATAAAGGGATTGACAACCCCTTATCGCGTTGGCTGCGAAGTTCTTATTTGTTTGTGCAGGTGCGAGGGACTCGCGCGTGGTCTCCTACTGGATTGATACCTTGGTTCTCAAAAACCGAGGGAAATACTTACGCTACTGTGCTGCATCTCCCTTTCCTCTTCGAGGGAATACAACACATGCTCTAGAAGTAGCAGGAAGAATTTCTGGCGCCGTTTCCGGGGAGGCTTACGCAAAAGTTATATACCAAGTACCTATCACAAACCCTTATCCTTCGCATTACATTTATTTTCCTCTCGTTTTCCTCTAACTCACTTCACCCTTGCCGTTTTATTTGCCCTTCTTCAGTCGTGTGTTTATCGTTCGCTTGCTTCTTGTTTGCTTGTGTGTTGCTTTCTTGCTTGTCATCATGTCTAGCACACCTATCATTATCAACACTCCCGAGAGTGAGGTCCTCAACTTTAAACAAAGGGAGGAAGAAAACTTAAAAGATGACTGGTATAGAATTTGCAATGCTCAAAATAGATCCAATAGGAAGCTTTCCACTTCCATGCTTCTTCGCAATTTTTATGTTGGCATAACTCCGTGGAATATATTTATCTTAGATACCATTACCGGAGGAAATTTCTTGGGTAGCCACACCTTTGATTCTTATAATGCTATGACTGAATTATTTGGCTCACCACCTCTTATGGTTAATGGGACCGTTTTATCTTTGGAGCATGTTATGCAAAGGTTAGAAATCATTGAAAACAAAGTTGCTATGGTAGAATTGGTAGAGAAATTGGATAGAAAAATCCATAATGAAATCAGCCAATATGGATCTAAGGTAGGAGTTGTTCTGAAAAATCTTAAGGAAAAGGAGCCCATAGTTAAAGAAAAGCTAGATCAGGATTCTACTAGAATCAATTATCTTGAGGGTGTTATCACTAATGTGGGTTCTTCTCTTTCCTCTATAAAAACTACTCCAAATACCTCTACTACTAAATTATCTAAGTTCATGTATGTCCCTAAAGACAAGGGTGAAACATCTAGAATTGCGGATCTCAAATCCATAAGTGTTCACCCTAATTTTCTTACTTTTGCAAGAGACCCTTTTGACACTTTAGAATTTCTTGATTTCTTACCCAAGAGTTTGATTATTCATAGGGACAAAGAAGTGCCTAAGAATAATAAGTGCTTAATCAAAGAATTGCCTTCCAAAAGATGGCAATACCTATATTTATCTTGTATCGTGCCTAGCTAGGGGCGTAAAACGATAGCGCTTGTTGGGAGGCAAACCAATTTTATATTTTTTGTTTTTGTTGTTGTTAGGGAATAAATATTGCATCTAGCCTCTGATTATATGTGGTTTCATGTTTTTTTTAGTGTTTGTGCCAAGTAGAACCTTTGAGAAGTCTTGTGTGAAGTTTATATGATCTTGCTGTGAAAAACACAATCGTTAGCGCTCGCTAAAGTAGTCGTCAGATTTTACTATAGCGTGCTACTTAGTTGATTCTTTTTGAAGATTTTTAATAGACAAATTCCTCAAATTTACCAATTTAGTTTGAATTTAGGCGAAACCTGCAGATTACTACAGACTGTTCTGTTTTTGACAGATTCTGTTTTTCGTGTGTTGTTTGCTTATTTCAATGCATCTATGAGTAGTATTGGGAAGTATGAACCATAGAGAAGTTGGAATACAGTAGGATTTACACCAATATAAACAAAAGAATGAATTCATTGCTGCACCTTTGAGTAGTGGTTTGCTTTCTTATACTAACGGAGCTCACGAGAATTTTTGTCTAAGTTTTGTGTTGTGAAGTTTTCGAGTTTTGAGTATTGCTTTGATGGACTATGGAACAAGGACTAGCAAAGGCCTAAGCTTGGGGATTCCCATGGCACCCCAAGTAAATTCAAGATAATCAAAAGCCTAAGGTTGGGGATGCCCCGGGAAGCCATCCCCTCTTTCATCTTCATCCATCGGTAACTATACTTGGAGCTATATTTTTATTCGCCACATGATATGTGTTTTGCTTGGAGCGTCTGCTATAATTTGAGTCTTTTCTTGTTATTTTGTCACAATCATCCTTGCTGGACACACCTATATGAGAGAGTTAAATATGGCCTAGGAATTGTTAGAACACTCACTACTAGGAAAAGGCCTATTAATGGCGCACCTAATTTGGCCATTAATGGCGCATTAGTGGTGCGCCATTACTAGCACGCCATTAGTCTATTTTACTAATGGCGCACCTCTGGTGCGCCATTAGTATCTGGTATACTAATGGCGCACCACAGATGCGCCATTAGTATGCACAGAAGTGCGCCATGTCTGTATAGTAATGGCGCACTGGCTGGTAATGCGCCATTAGTATCCTTTGGCATACTAATGGCGCACTCTGCTGTGATGCGCCATTAGTATGAATATTAGGTTTTTTTATTTTTTATTTTTCTGTTTTTTGCACAGGTTATGCATATATATATAAATATAATTTCTCGTGGAGCCAACATATATGGTACGCACATCGAAACTATTAGAATCTACTCCCTCCGTTCCATTTTACTCCTCGTGGTTTTAGTTCAAATTTGAACTAAAACCACGACGAGTAAATCGGAACGGAGGGAGTATATAATAGCTTATAGAACAACTTAGCATCATGCATCATCGATCATAATAATAATAAAAACTCAACATTGGTATTAAATAATAAGTCTTACACATCATTATCGACCATACAACTTCTACTACGTAGCAATTTTCTAAGGTAAAATGGCATAAAACAAGATGGCGTTTGGCTCTAAATCAATTAGATTTAAAGGGCCATTGTGGAGAACGCAGATTATCTTGTCTCCATTTCTTGCCCTTCTCACTCTATTGCTTCCAAGTACCTCCTTACGAGTTTCGTTATTTTTCGCCATTCTTTGATTCTCATTCCTTCATTTGTAGAAGAAATCCAATATGGACACGTGTGATTTGTAGGTTCACCTGGCAGAATGTTTAAAACTTGTAGTTGACCAGATTGAAACATGACAGGAGGCACACAGTCACTAGGGAGAATCTGTTGCAAAACATAGTAAGACTTCGTAGTTAGCATTGTAGTTTAGTTCGAGAAGAACTAATGCAAAACATGCACGAATGTCGTAATAGTAAAAAAATCTTACCATGGTATCTCCATTGATATTAACGTAGTTCAAGACGTGCAATAGTGGGACGTATTGACCATAATGTGGATCAATATTACGATATTGAATGTAATCCACAAGAAAGGAATAAAAGAAGATGATCTGCTCTTTGTCCTTATAAGTACATTCTGAGCCAGGGGTGTAGTAGGTTCTGTCTAGCATCATCCTCTAATTATTTGAATAATCAAAATAACCTATCAATGGAAATAAGTTGTCAACTATTTTGAAATAAACAATATAAATTACTATTTTACTATGTTTGATAAACTCACTTCTCGGTAGAATTGGAATCATATCGTCAACAAGGACCCAAATGTCCAAATCGTCTTCGGCGATGGAATCCGGATTACCAAGATCCATGGTGAGAAGCATACCCTCATAAAAACCATATATCTTGCAAAATGATTCCCAATTCTTGCAACCAAAAGTGGTTACGTTATCTGAATTGTACAAATCCACCTCTAAATCAACATTATGCATGGTCCTTAGTTGAATTTGCTTTGTCTCCGTAGTTTCATGATCTTCAAATCCCATCCTCTCCAGGACATAGCGTCTTGCATGACACGGGATAAACTAGTTGCATGTAAAAGAAGAAAATTAATTACTTACACGTTGAAGTAGCTAGAAATCGTGCTTAATTAATTACGAAACAAGACTTGTCGTTGCGTACCGTTTCGACATCGAAGGTCTCGTCGAGCTTAATACTGAAGTAACGACCGTCTACCAGGTGAGGCCTGTCGCACAGACCCCGGTCGTCACCGCACCAGGAGCACTCCGGGATCCTATCATCGTCGGAAGACGACATTTCCTATGTTTCATAGAGATTAAACTTTATAAATTAAAAATATGTACTACAATATCTAAAATAGATAATTATTATTCATCACGGTCGGTTAACTATATATCGGTCTGCCATGTCTTTTCTTGAAAACTCTCTGCTCGGGATTATTCTTCTCTCATATATGGTGGATACACTCCCTCACTGATTAGCGCCTTTCAGTTACAAAATAACGGGATTTCCTGAACCCTAGAACTAGCAGTGAAAAATCATGTGCTGTACAGCTTAAAGAGCAATTCCCCATGGTTCATACAAGCAAGTAGAAATTTTAAGAGCAGTGTTCATATTTGTGAGGTGTTTCACATTTCCTTTTCACAGAGAAACTAAGGCCTTTTTTCCAAAGCTATGGCCTAAATCAGAAACATGGAGGTAGGGAAGGAGGGAGGGAGGGAGGGGGAGGAAG
>LR738710.1:93117781-93183048 GCA_902687465.1 Secale cereale | reverse complement strand
GAGGGTGCGGGGGGTCGGCGGCGGCGGTTGAGTAGGGGAATCGAGGGTGCGGGGGGTCGGCGGCGGCGGCCGGTGGACCGGGGGGTGCTCGGCGACGAGGGGGACCGGAATCTGGCGAGGTGGGATAGCGATCGAGATGGAGGGGGGGTCGAGATCGAGTGTCCATGAAACTTAAAAATAACATACTAATGGCGCACTGACGCATAGTGCGCCATTACTAGTTTAAACTAGTAATGGCGCACTCTCGGACAGTGCGCCATTAGTAGTTTTGTAAAAAAAGAATAAAAAATATCATAAAAAAAGAGCATTAATGGCGCACTTTACTGCTGGTGCGCCATTACTAGTTACAACTAGTAATGGCGCACTTTGTCTGGATGCGCCATTAGTATGTTTGGACAGGCGCGCTAGTTCAAAAAAAAAAACTTCTTGATACTAATGGCGCACTTTGGACCTCGTGCGCCATTAGTAGTTCGAACTCTAATGGCGTATCTGTTGCTGGTGCGCCATTACTATATACTAATGGCGCACTGCTTGTCCGGTGCGCCATTAGTATCAATTCCATCCGTAGCCCTTTTCCTAGTAGTGACTCTATGTGCTTCACTTATATCTTTTGAGTTGAATAGTTTTTGCTCTAGTGCTTCACTCATATCTTTTAGAGCACGGTGGTTGTAATATTTTTTAGAAATTGTTGAACTCTCATGCTTCACTTATATATATTTGAGAGTCTATTAAAACAGCATGGTAATGTGTTTAGGCTAAGAAACTAGTCTTCACATGATAGACATCCAATGTCAATGTAGTAAAAAAAAATCACACTAAGTGCATTGAATATGATGAGATGTTGGATGCTTGATAATTGTTTTGAGATATGAGGATAGTGACATTAGAGTCATGCTAGTGGAGTTATTATGAAATTGAGAAATACTTGTGTTAAGGTTAGTGATTCCCGTATCATGCACGTATGGTGAACCGCTATGTGACGAAGTTAGAGCATGAGGTATTTGTAGAGTGCCAACCTTTGTGTGGAGGTCGGGGGTGCGCGATGGTTAACTCCTACCAACCTCTCCCCTAGGAGCATGCGTTGATTTGTTTGTTTTGATGACTCGAAGATTTTTGCAATAAGTATATGAGTTCTTATGACTAATGTTGAGTCTATGGATTATACGCACTCTCACCCTTCCATCATTGCTAGCCTCTCTTGCACAGCGCAACTTTTGTCGGTGCTATAAACCAACTATATATCCTTCCTCAACACAGCCACCATATTATTCCTCAAAACATCCACCATACCTACCTATCATGGCATTTCCATAGCCATTCCGAGATATATTGCCATGCAACTTTCCACCGTTCCGTTCTTATGACACGCATCATATTGTCATATTGCCATGCATGATCATGTAGTTGACATCGTAATTGTGGCAAAGCCACCATGCATAATTTTCATATATGTCACTCTTGATTCATTGCACATCCCGGTACACCGCCGGAGGCATTCATGTAGAGTCATACTTGTTGTAGTATCGAGTTGTAATAAGAGTGTGATGATCATCATTATTAGAGCATTGTCACATGTGAGGAAAGGCCAATAAAAAATGAGATGGCCCAAAAAAAATATAGAGAGGGGCTAATAAAAAAAGAGAGAGCCCCTCCAAAAAATGAGAGAAAAGAGAGAAGGGACAATTGCTACTATCTCTTTCCACACTTGTGCTTCAAAGTAGCACCGTGTTCTTCATTGTAGAGAGTCTCATGCTTAGTCACTTTCATATACTAGTGTATATAACTTGGCTTGTATATTCCAATGATGGGCTTCCTCAAATGCCCTAGGTCTTCATGAGCAAGCAAGTTGGATGCACACCCACTAGTTTCTTTTGTTGAGCTTTCATACATTTTTTAGCTCTAGTGCTTCTGTTGCATGGCAATCCCTACTCACTCACATTGATATCTATTGATGGGCATCTCCATAGCCCATTGATACGCCTAGTTGATGTGAGACTATGTCCCTCCTTTTGGTCTTCTCCACAACCACCTCTATTCCACCCATAGTGCTATATCCATGGCTCACGCTCATGTATTGCCTGAAAGTTGAAAGGTTTGAAAAGATAGAGTATGAAAACAAGTGGTTGGCTGAAATCGGGGTTGTGCGTGATATGAATATTTTGTATGATGAAGAGGGAGCATAGCCAGACTATATGATTTTGTAGGGACGACTTTCTTTAGCCATAGTATTTTGAGAAGACATGATTGCTTTGTTAGTATGCTTGAAGTATTGTTATTTCTTATGTCAATATAGACTTTTATCTTGAATCTTTCAGATCTGAACATTCATGCCACAATTAAGAGAATTACATTGAAAAACTATATTGGTTAGCATTCCACATCAAAAATTCTTTCTTTATCATTTAGCTACTCGAGGACGAGCAGGAATTAAGCTTGGGGATGCTTGATACGTCTCCAACGTATCTATAATTTTTTATTGTTCCATGCTATTATTTATGAAGTCTTGGAAGTTTAATGCTCTTTCTCATACACTTTTTATCATTTTTTGGACTAACCTACTAACCCAAAGGCCCCAGTCCAGATTGTTGTTTTTGCCTGTTTCAGGGTGTTGCAGAAAAAGAATATCAAACGGAGTCCAAATGGAATGAAACCTTCGCGAGTACCCCGAAACCTTCGACAACAGAGAGAAAACTCTAATTCCACCGCCGTAACCTTCTATTCCCGTGAGATCCCATCTTGGAGCCTGTTCCGGAGCTCCATCGGAGGGGGATCCATCACGGAGTTCTTCTTCATCATCATCATCGCCCTCACCATGAGTTGTGAGTAGTTTACCACAGACCATCGGGTCCATAGCTAGTATCTAGATGGCTTCTTCTTCTCTCTCTCTGGATCTCAATACAAAGTTCTCCTCGGTCTTCGAGGAGATCTATTCGATGTAATCTCTTTTTTGCGGTGTGTTTCTCGAGATCCGATGAATTGTGAGTATATGATCAAGATTATCTATGAAATATATTTGGTTCTTCTTTGAACTTCTTGTGTGTGCTCATAATATCCTTGCAAGTCTCTTCGAATTATTGGTTTGGTTTGGCCTACTAGATCTATAGTTCTTGCAATGCGAGAAGTGCTTGGCTTTGGGTTCAATCTTGCAGTGTCCTTTGCCACTGACAGTATGGGCAGCAAGGCACGTATTGTATTGTTGCCATCGAGGATAAAAAGATGGGGTTTATATCATATTGCTTGCTTTATCCCTCTACATCATGTTATCTTGCTTAAGGTGTTACTCTGTTCTTATGAACTCAATACACTAGATGCATGCTGGATAGCGGTCGATGTGTGGAGTAATAGTAGTAGATGCAGAATCGTTTCGGTCTACTTATCTCGGACATGATTCCTATATACAATGATCTTGCCTAGATAGTCTCATAATTATTCACTTTTCTATCAATTGCTCGACAATAATTTGTTTACCCGCCGTAGAATATCGCTATCATGAGAGAAGCCACTAGAGAACACTATGGCCCTCGGGTCTATTCTCAACATATCAATCTACATCTACTTTACTTTTATCGCTTTTATTTGCTATTCATATAAACCAAAAATACCAAAAATATAAACTATCATCTCTATCAGATCTCACTTTCGTAAGTGATCATAAAGGGATTGACAACCCCTTATCACGTTTGAAGGAAATATGCCCTAGAGGCAATAATAAAGATGTTATTTGTATTTCCTTATATCATGATAAATGTCTTTTATTCATGCTAGAATTGTATTAACCGGAAACTTAGTACATGTGTGGATACATAGACAAAACAGTGTGTCCCTAGTATGCCTCTACTAGACTAGCTCATTGATCAAAGATGGTTATGTTTCCTAGCCATAGACATGAGTTGTCATTTGATCAACGGGATCACATCATTAGGAGAATGATGTGATGGACAAGACCCATCCGTTAGCATAGCACTATGATCGTTTAGTTTAACTGCTATTGCTTTCTTCATGACTTATACATGTTCCTATGACTGTGAGATTATGCAACTCCCGAATACCGTAGGAACACCTTGTGTGCTATCAAACGTCACAACGTAACTGGGTGATCATAAAGATGCTCTACAGGTGTCTCCGAAAGTATTCGTGGTGTTGGCATAGATCAAGATTAGGATTTGTCACTCCGAGTGTCGGAGAGGTATCTCTGGGCCCTCTCGGTAACACACATCATAATAAGCCTTGCAAGCAAAAGACTAATGAGTTAGTCACGAGATGATGTGTTACGGAACGAGTAACGAGACTTGCCGGTAACGAGATTGAACTAGGTATAGAGATACCGACGATCGAATCTCGGGCAAGTAACATACCGTTTGACAAAAGGAACAACGTATGTAGTTATGCGGTTCTGACCGATAAAAGATCTTCGTAGATTATGTAGGAGCCAATATGAACATCCAGGTTCCGCTATTGGTTATTGACCGGAGATGAGTCTCGGTCATGTCTACATAGTTCTCGAACCCGTAGGGTCCGCACGCTTAACGTTTGATGACGATCGGTATTATGAGTTTATGAGTATTGATGTACCGAAGGTAGTTCGGAGTCCCGGATGAGATCACGGACATGACGAGGAGTCTCGGAATGTCCGAGACATAAAGATTGATATATTGGACGGCTATATTCGGACACCGGAAGTATACCGGAAAAGTTTCGGATTTAACTGGATTGCCGGAGGGGGTTACCGGAACCCCCTACGAAGGGGGATGGTCCATAGTGGGCCTTAAGGAAAAGAGAGAGGCAGCCCATAGAGGCTGGCCGGTGCCCCACCTAGGGATCCTAGTTGGACTAGGATTGGGGGGCGCCACCTCTCCCTCCTTTTGCCTTTCCCTCTCTTCCTTCTTGGTGGACTCCTACTAGGAATAGGATTGCGATCCTATTCCTAGTAGGATTGCCCTAGCCGCACCATAGGAGGCCGGCCGGCCCTCCCCTCTTGCTCCTTTATATACGGGGGCAGGGGGCACCCAAAGACACACAAGTTGAATTGTTTTAGCCGTGTGCGGTGCCCCCCTCCACAGAATCACACCTCGGTCATACCGTCGCGGAGCTTAGGCGAAGCCCTGCGCCGGTGAACACATCATATCCGTCACCACACCGTCGTGCTGACGAAACTCTCCCGTGAAGCTCAACTGGATCAAGAGCTCGTGGGACGTCATCAAGCTGAACGTGTGCTGAACGCGGAGGTGCCGTACGTTCGGTGCTTGATCGGTTGGATCGCGAAGAAGTTCGACAACATCAACCGCGTCACTTGACGCTTCCGCTTCCGGTCCACGAGGGTACGTAGACACACTCTTCCCTCTCGTTGCTATGCATCTGGTAGATAGATCTTGCGTGATCGTAGGAAAATTTTAAAATACTACGTTCCCCAACAGTGGCATCATGAGCCAGGTCTATGCGTAGATGATATGCACGAGTAGAACACAATGAGTTGTGGGCGATACTAGTCATACTGCTTACCAGCATGTCATACTTTGCTTCGGCGGTATTGTGAGATGAAGCGGCCCGGACCGACATTACGCGTACGCTTACGCGAGACTGGTTTCACCATTACGAGCACTCGTTGCTTAAAGGTGACTGGCGGGTGTCTGTCTCTCTCACTTTAGCTGAATCAAGTGTGGCTACGCCCGGTCCTTGTGAAGGTTAAAACAGCACATACTTGACGAAACATCGTTGTGGTTTTGTATGCGTAGGTAAGAACGGTTCTTGCTAAGCCCGTAGCAGCCACGTAAAACTTGCAACAACAAAGTAGAAGACGTCTAACTTGTTTTTGCAGGGCATGTTGTGATGTGATATGGTCAAGACATGATGAGTTATACGGTTTTGTATGAGATGATCATGTTTTGTAAAGTTATCGGCAACTGGCAGGAGCCATATGGTTGTCGCTTTATTGTATGAAATGCAATCGCCATGTAATTGCTTTACTTTATCACTAAGCGGTAGCGATAGTCGTGGAAGCAATAGTTGGCGAGACGACAACGATGCTACGATGAAGATCAAGGTGTCAAGCCAGTGACGAAGGTGATCATGACGGTGCTTTGAAGATGGAGATCAAAAGCACAAGATGATGATGGCCATATCATGTCACATATTTTGATTGCATGTGATGTTTATCTTATTATGCTTCTTATTTTGCTTAGAACGACGGTAGCATTATAAGATGATCCCTTACTAAATTTCAAGGTATAAGTGTTCTCCCTAAGTATGCACCGTTGCGAAAGTTCGTCGTGCCGAGACACCACGTGATGATCGGGTGTGATAAGCTCTACGTTCAAATACAACGGGTGTAAGCCAGTTTTGCACACGCAGAATACTCGGGTTAAACTTGACGAGCCTAGCATATACAGATATGGCCTCGGAACACTGTAGACCGAAAGGTCGAGCGTGAATCATATAGTAGATATGATCAACATAAGATGTTCACCATTGAAAACTACTCCATCTCACGTGATGATCGGACATGGTTTAGTTGATTTGGATCACGTGATCATTTAGATGACCAGAGGGATGTCTATCTAAGTGGGAGTTCTTTAAATTAATATGATTAAATTGAACTTTAATTTATCATGAACTTAGTCCTGATAGTTTTGCATATCTATGTCATCGAGGATCAATGGCCCGTGCTACCGTTCCTTTGAATTTTAATGCATTCCTAGAGAAAGCTAAGTTGAAAGATGATGGTAGCAATTACACGGACTGGGTCCGTAACCTGAGGATTATCCTCATTGCTGCACAGAAGAATTATGTCCTTGAAGCACCGCTAGGTGACAAACCCCCTTCCGGTAATGCAGACGCTTTGAACGTCTGGCAGTCGCGGTCTGATGACTACACGATAGTTCAGTGTGCCATGCTTTACGGCTTAGAACCGGGACTTGAACGACATTTTGAACGTCATGGACCATATGAGATGTTCCAGGAGTTGAAGTTAATATTTCAAGCAAATGCCCGAATTGAGAAATATGAGATTTCCAATAAGTTCTACAGCTGCAAAATGGAGGAGAATAGTTCTATCAGTGAACACTTGCTCAGAATGTCTGGGTACTACAATCATATGACTCAACTTGGTTGCAAAGTTGACAAGGATAGTGTTATTGATAGAGTTCTTCAATCACTGCCAACAAGCTATAAAGGCTTCGTGATGAACTATAACATGCAAGGGATGCAAAAGACAATTCCCGAGCTCTTCGCTATGCTCAAAGCTGCGGAGGTAGAAATCAAAAAGGAGCATCAAGTGTTGATGGTTAACAAGACCACAAGTTTCAAGAAAAAGGGCAAGGGAAAGAAAGGGAACTTCAAAAAGAATAGCAAGTCAGTTGCTACTTCCACGAAGAAACCCAAATCTGGAGCCAAGCCTGAAACTGAGTGCTTCTACTGCAAGGGAACTGGACACTGGAAGCGGAACTGCCCCAAGTATTTGGCGGATAAGAAGGATGGCAAGATGAACAAAGGTATATGTGATATACATGTTATTGATGTGTACCTTACTAATGCTCGTAGTAGTACCTGGGTATTTGATACCTGTTCGGTTGCTAATATTTGTAACTCGAAACAGGGACTACGGATTAAACAAAGATTAGCTAAGGACGAGGTGACGATGCGCGTGGGAAACGGTTCCAAAGTCGATGTGATCGCCGTCGGCACGCTACCTCTACATCTACCTTCGGGATTAGTTTTAGACCTAAATAATTGTTATTTGGTGCCAGCGTTAAGCATGAACATTATATCTGGATCTTGTTTATTGCGAGACGGTTATTCATTTAAATCAGAGAATAATGGTTGTTCCATTTTAATGAATAATATCTTTTATGGTCATGCACCCTTGAAGAGTGGTCTATTCTTATTGGATCTCGATTGTAGTGATACACATATTCATAGTATTGAAACCAAAAGATGCAAGGTTAATAATGATAGTGCAACTTATTTGTGGCACTGCCGTTTAGGTCATATTGGTGTAAAACGCATGAAGAAACTCCATAATGATGGACTTTTGGAATCATTTGATTATGAATCACTTGGTGCTTGCGAACCATGCCTCATGGGCAAGATGACTAAAACTCCGTTCTCCGGAACTATGGAGCGAGCAACAGATTTGTTGGAAATCATACATACTGATATATGTGGACCAATGAGTGTTGATGCTCGCGGCCGGTATCGTTATTTTCTGACCTTCACTGATGATTTGAGCAGATATGGGTATATCTACTTAATGAAACACAAGTCTGAAACATTTGAAAAGTTCAAAGAATTTCAGAGTGAAGTAGAGAATCATCATAACAAGAAAATAAAGTTCCTACGATCTGATCGTGGAGGAGAATATTTGAGTTACGAGTTTGGTCTTCATTTGAAACAATGTGGAATAGTTTCACAACTCACGCCACCTAGAACACCACAGCGTAATGGTGTGTCCGAACGTCGTAACCGTACTTTATTGGATATGGTGCGATCTATGATGTCTCTTACCGATTTACCACTATCGTTTTGGGGTTATGCTTTAGAGACAGCTGCATTCACGTTAAATAGGGCACCATCTAAATCCGTTGATACGACACCTTATGAACTATGGTTTGGCAAGAAACCAAAGTTGTCGTTTCTTAAAATTTGGGGCTGCGATGCTTATGTGAAAACACTTCAACCTGATAAGCTCGATCCCAAATCGGAAAAATGTGTCTTCATAGGATACCCAAAAGAGACTGTTGGGTACACCTTCTATCACAGATCCGAAGGCAAAATATTCGTTGCTAAGAACGGATCCTTTCTAGAAAAAGAGTTTCTCTCGAAAGAAGTGAGTGGGAGGAAAGTAGAACTTGATGAGGTAATTGTACCTTCTCCCATATTGGAAAGTAGTACATCACAGGAAATTGTTCCAGTGATTCCTACATCAATTAGTGAGGAAGTTGATGATAATGATCATGAAACTTCGGATCAAGTTTCTACTGAACGTCGTAGATCAACCAGAGTACGTTCCGCACCAGAGTGGTACGGCAACCCAGTTCTGGAAATCATGTTACTAGACCATGATGAACCTACGAACTATGAGGAAGCGATGATGAGCCCAGATTCCGCAAAATGGCTTGAAGCCATGAAATCTGAGATGGGATCCATGTATGAGAACAAAGTATGGACTTTGGTTGACTTGCCCGATGATCTGCAAGCCATCGAAAATAAATGGATCTTCAAGAGGAAGACCGACGCAGACGGTAATATTACTGTTTACAAAGCTCGACTTGTTGCGAAAGGTTTTCGACAAGTTCAAGGAGTTGACTACGATGAGACTTTCTCACCTGTAGCGATGCTTAAGTCTGTCCGAATCATGTTAGCAATTGCCGCATTTTATGATTATGAAATCTGGCAAATGGATGTCAAAACTGCATTCCTAAATGGATATCTCAAAGAAGAGTTGTATATGATGCAACCGGAAGGTTTTGTCGATCCAAAAGGTGCTAACAAAGTATGCAAGCTCCAGCGATCCATCTATGGACTGGTGCAAGCATCTCGGAGTTGGAATATACGCTTTGATGAGGTGATCAAAGCATATGGTTTTATACAGACTTTTGGAGAAGCCTGTATTTACAAGAAAGTGAGTGGGAGCTCTGTAGCATTTCTAATATTATATGTAGATGACATATTGTTGATTGGAAATGATATAGAATTTTTGGATAGCATAAAAGGATACTTGAATAAATTTTTTTCAATGAAAGACCTCGGTGAAGCTGCTTATATATTAGGTATCAAAATCTATAGAGATAGATCAAGACGCTTAATTGGACTTTCACAAAGCACATACCTTGATAAGATTTTGAAGAAGTTCAAAATGGATCAGTGAAAGAAAGGGTTCTTGCCTGTTTTACAAGGTATGAAGTTGAGTAAGACTCAATGCCCGACCACTGCAGAAGATAGAGAGAAAATGAAAGTCATTCCCTATGCCTCAGCCATAGGATCTATCATGTATGCAATGTTGTGTACCAGACCTGATGTGTGCCTTGCTATAAGTCTAGCAGGGAGGTACCAAAGTAATCCAGGAGTGGATCACTGGACAGCGGTAAAAAACATCCTAAAGTATCTGAAAAGAACAAAGGATATGTTTCTCGTATATGGAGGTGAAAAAGAGCTCGTCGTAAACGGTTACCTCGATTCTAGCTTTGACACTGATCCGGATGACTCAAAGTCACAAACCGGATATGTATTTTTATTGAACGGTGGAGCTGTCAGTTGGTGCAGTTCCAAGCAGAGCGTCGTGGCGGGATCTACGTGTGAAGCGGAATACATAGCTGCTTCGGAAGCAGCAAATGAAGGAGTCTGGATGAAGGAGTTCATATCCGATGTAGGTGTAGTACCTAGTGCATCGGGTCCAATGAAAATCTTTTGTGACAACACTGGAGCCATAGCCTTGGCGAAGGAATCCAGGTTTCACAAGAGAACAAAGCACATCAAAAGACGCTTCAATTCCATCCGCGATCTAGTCAAGGAGGGAGACATAGAGATTTGCAAAATACATACGGATCTGAATGTTGCAGACCCGTTGACTAAGCCTCTTCCACGGGCAAAACATGATCAGCACCAAGACTCCATGGGTGTGAGGATCATCACTTTGTAATCTAGATTATTGACTCTAGTTCAAGTGGGAGACTGAAGGAAATATGCCCTAGAGGCAATAATAAAGATGTTATTTGTATTTCCTTATATCATGATAAATGTCTTTTATTCATGCTAGAATTGTATTAACCGGAAACTTAGTACATGTGTGGATACATAGACAAAACAGTGTGTCCCTAGTATGCCTCTACTAGACTAGCTCATTGATCAAAGATGGTTATGTTTCCTAGCCATAGACATGACTTGTCATTTGATCAACGGGATCACATCATTAGGAGAATGATGTGATGGACAAGACCCATCCGTTAGCATAGCACTATGATCGTTTAGTTTAACTGCTATTGCTTTCTTCATGACTTATACATGTTCCTATGACTATGAGATTATGCAACTCCCGAATACCGTAGGAACACCTTGTGTGCTATCAAACGTCACAACGTAACTGGGTGATCATAAAGATGCTCTACAGGTGTCTCCGAAAGTATTCGTGGTGTTGGCATAGATCAAGATTAGGATTTGTCACTCCGAGTGTCGGAGAGGTATCTGTGGGCCCTCTCGGTAACACACATCATAATAAGCCTTGCAAGCAAAAGACTAATGAGTTAGTCACGAGATGATGTGTTACGGAACAAGTAAAGAGACTTGCCGGTAACGAGATTGAACTAGGTATAGAGATACCGACGATCGAATCTCGGGCAAGTAACATACCGTTTGACAAAAAGAACAACGTATGTAGTTATGCGGTTCTGACCGATAAAAGATCTTCGTAGAATATGTAGGAGCCAATATGAACATCCAGGTTCCGCTATTGGTTATTGACCGGAGATGAGTCTCGGTCATGTCTACATAGTTCTCGAACCCGTAGGGTCCGCACGCTTAACGTTTGATGACGATCGGTATTATGAGTTTATGAGTATTGATGTACCGAAGGTAGTTCGGAGTCCCGGATGAGATCACGGACATGACGAGGAGTCTCGGAATGTCCGAGGCATAAAGATTGATATATTGGACGGCTATATTCGGACACCGGAAGTATACCGGAAAAGTTTCGGATTTAACTGGATTGCCGGAGGGGGTTACCGGAACCCCCTACGAAGGGGGATGGTCCATAGTGGGCCTTAAGGAAAAGAGAGAGGCAGCCCATAGAGGCTGGCCGGCACCCCACCTAGGGATCCTAGTTGGACTAGGATTGGGGGGCGCCACCTCTCCCTCCTTTTGCCTTTCCCTCTCTTCCTTCTTGGTGGACTCCTACTAGGAATAGGATTGCGATCCTATTCCTAGTAGGATTGCCCTAGCCGCACCATAGGAGGCCGGCCGGCCCTCCCCTCTTGCTCCTTTATATACGGGGGCAGGGGGGCACCCAAAGACACACAAGTTGAATTGTTTTAGCCGTGTGCGGTGCCCCCCTCCACAGAATCACACCTCGGTCATACCGTCGCGGAGCTTAGGCGAAGCCCTGCGCCGGTGAACACATCATATCCGTCACCACGCCGTCGTGCTGACGAAACTCTCCCGTGAAGCTCAACTGGATCAAGAGCTCATGGGACGTCATCAAGCTGAACGTGTGCTGAACGCGGAGGTGTCGTACGTTCGGTGCTTGATCGGTTGGATCGCGAAGAAGTTCGACAACATCAACCGCGTCACTTGACGCTTCCGCTTCCGGTCCACGAGGGTACGTAGACACACTCTTCCCTCTCGTTGCTATGCATCTGGTAGATAGATCTTGCGTGATCGTAGGAAAATTTTAAAATACTACGTTCCCCAACAACGTTGGCTGCAAAGTTCTTATTTGTGTGTGCAGGTGCGAGGGACTCACGCATGGTCTCCTACTGGATTGATACCTTGGTTCTCAAAAACTGAGGGAAATACTTACGCTACTGTGTTGCATCTCCCTTTCCTCTTCGAGGGAATACAACGCAAGCTCGAGAAGTAGCAGACCTCTCCAAACCCACTTTTATCAAAAAAAATCATAAGATTGAACATTCTCCAAATATGTGGGATTTAAAGTTGACACTCTTCCAAACCCACTTTCAACATTATTATCAATCTTATATTCATCATGGGGATTAAATAAATTTTCAAGATTATAAGAAGAATCACCCCAATCATGATCATTGCAACAAGTAGTGGACATAGCAAAACTAGCATCCCCAAGCTTGGTGTTTTGCACATTATTAACACAACTAACATTAATATAATTTTTAATAACATCATTGCAATCATGTTTTTCATTCAAAGAGCTATCATGAATCACTTCATAAATTTCTTCTTTCAATACTTCGTCACAATTTTCAGATTCACGAATTTCAAGCAAAACCTCACTAGTGGTTCATCATAGTTGGATCTATTAGGAAGATTGGAAAGCGGATGAGGATCCACAGATAGATTTTCAACAAGCAAAGATGCAAGCAAATAGAAGGCACATGGCAACAAAAGCAAACATAAGATTGAATGAGAAAAAGTCAAAGGTTTTTGAAAATCGTTTTAGAAGTGGGGAAGGGGAAAATGAGAGGTGAATGGCAAATAATGTAATGCGAGGGAGAAGAGTTTATGATGGGTACTTGGTATGTCTTGACTTGACGTAGATCTCCCCGGCAATAACGCCATAAATCCTTCTTACTACCTCTTGAGCATGCGTTGGTTTCCCCTTGAAGAGGAAAGGGTGATGTAGCAAAGTAGCGTAAGTATTTCCCTCGGTTTTGAGAACCAAGGTATCAATCCAGTAGGAGACAACACACAGGTCACCTACTACAAGCACAAACAATCAAGAACCTTGCAACCAACGCGATAAAGGGGTTGTCAATCCCTTCACGACCACTCGCAAAAGTAATATCTAATAAAGATAGTAAAGTAATTTTTTTGGTATTTTTGTTGTATAGATTGGAAAGTAAAGATTGCAAAATAGTAAATGAGATGCGAAGTAAATAAAGGAGATTCAATATAATAGGAAAGAGACTCGGGGGCCATAGGTTTCACTAGTGGCTTCTCTCAAGATAGCATGTATTATGATGGGTGAACAAATTACTGCCGAGCAATTGATAGAAAAGCGCATAGTTATGAAGATATCTAAGGCAATGATCATGAATATAGGCATCATGTCCGTGTCAAGTAGACTGAAACGATTCTGCATCTACTACTATTACTCCACACATCGACCGCTATCCATCATGCATCTAGAGTATTAAGTTCATAAGAACGGAGTAACGCATTAAGCAAGATGACATTATGTACATGGATAAACTCAAGAAATATGATATAAACCCCATATTTTTATCCTCGATGGCAACAATACAATACGTGCCTTGCTGCCCCTACTGTCATTGGGAAAGGACACCGCAAGATTGAACTCAAAGCTAAGCACTTCTCCCATTGCAAGAAATATCAATCTAGTAGGCCAAACTAAACTGATAATTCAAGGAGACTTGCAAAGATATCAAATCATGCATATAAGAATTCAGAGAGGAACCAAATAATATTCATAAATAAACTTGTTCATAAAACCACAATTCATTGGATCTCGGCAAACACACCACAAAAGGTATTAAATCGAATAAATCTCCAAGAGAATCAAGGAGAACTTTGTATTAAAGATCAAAGAGAGAGAAGAAGCCATCTAGCTAATAGCTATGGACCCGAAGGTCTGTGGTAAACTACTCACGCTTCATCGGAGAGGCTATGGTGTTGATGTAGAAGCCCTCTGTGATTGATTCCCCCTCTGGCAGATCGCTGGAAAAGTCCCCAAGATGGTATGTCACGGGTACAGAAGGTTGCGGCGGTGTAAAAGTTGTTTCGTTCGTCTCCTCAATGTTTCTAGGGTATAAGAGTATATATAGGCGGAAGGCGTACGTCGGTGGAGCTACGAGGGGCCCACGAGGGTGGGGGCGCGCCTACGAGGGGCCCACGATGGTGGGGGCGCGCCCTCCTGCCTCGTGGAGTCCCAACCGTCTAGTCCAAGTCTTTTGGATTGCTTTCGGTCCAAGAAATATCATCGCGAAGGTTTCATTCCGTTTGGAATTTGTTTGGTATTCCTTTTCTTCGAAACTCTAAAATAGGCAAAAAAAACAGGAACTGACACTGGGCCTTCAGTTAATAGGTTAGTCCTAAAAATAATATAAAAGTGCATAATAAAGCCCATTAATTATCCAAAACAGATAATATAATAGCATGGAACAATCAAAAATTAAAGATACGTTGGAGACGTATCACTATCCCTACAAAATCATATGGTCTTGTCATGCTCTGTCTTCCCCGCTCAAAGTATAAATCATGTACTACCCCGGTGTCAGCCAAGCAATTGGTTCATACTTTTTAACGCGCTTCAGCATTTTCAACTGTCATGTAGTACACGAGCGCAAGCCATGGATATAGCAATATAGGTGGAATATAATACGATGGTAGTAGACAAAAAGAAGGGAAGAAAGTCTCTCATCAACTAGGTAGACTGATGGACTATGTAGATGTCCATCAATCGATATCAATGTGAGGAGTAGGGATTGCCATGCAACGTATTCACTAAGAGCTATAAGCGTACGAAAGCTCAATATGAAACTAAGTGGGTATGCATCAAACTCTGTTATATAAAATTCCCACTAGTATATGAAAGTGACAACATAGGAGTCTCTCTATATGAAAAACATCGTGCTAATTTGAAGCACATGTGTGGTATTTGCATGCCCCTTTTCTTTTTCTTTCTTTTTCTTTCATTCATTATTTTCTTTTTCTTTTTTTCTTTTTTTTCTTTTTTTTTCTTTTTTTTCTTCTCCCTTTTTTTCTTAGTCCGGAGTCTCATCCTGACTTGTGGGGGAATCATGGTCTCCATCATCCTATAATTACTGGAGCATGCTCTAATAATGGATAATGATGATCATCACACTTCTATCTACTTATAACTCAAAATAAAAAATTACAACTCGATACCTATGACATAGCATGACTCTATATGATGAAAATGAATGCTGAAGCCAACTATATGATGAAGTGCATGGCAATATATCTCGGAATGGCTATGGAAATGCCATAATAAGTAGGTATGGTGGCTGTTTTGAGGAAGGTTTAATAAAGTTTATGCACCGGCGAAAGTTGCGTGGCACGAGAGAGGCTAGCAATTATGAAAGGGTGAGATTGCGTATAATCCATGGACTCACATTAGTCATAAGAACTCACATACTTATTGCAAAAGTTTATTAGCCCTCAAAGCAAAGTAATACCATGCATGATCCTAGGGGGAGGTTGGTAGAAGTTAACCATCGCGCACCCCCGACCTTTACACAAAGATAGGACAATCAAGGATAAATTGTGCTCCGACTTCCCGGCATAACGAGAGACCATACATGCATGTTTCGGGAATCACAAACCTTAACATGAATATTCTTACTAAAGCATAATTACTCATTAACATGACTCATATATCATATCATCATATCTCAAAACTATTACAAGGAATCAAGTTTATTTTGCCCAATGATCTTCATTGAAGTTTTTATTATATCCTTCCTGGATATCTATCACTTTGGGACTAATTATCATGTGTTGCTTTTGATAAGCTCAAACAAATATAAGTGAAGATCATGAGCATAATTTTCTTCATTCTCTCAAAATAATTTAAGTGAAGCAAGAGAGAATTTATTCACAATGTTACTAACTCTCAAATAAATCTAAGTGAAGCAAGAGAGCATTTCTTCAAAAATACTAAGCACATCATGCTCAAAAAGATATAAGTGAAGCACTAGAGCAAGTCCATTGCTCATAAAAATTTAAGTGAAGCCTAGGGAGCAATGCTAACAAGTCATGACATAATTTTGGCTCTCTCAAATAAGTGTGTCCAGCAAGGATTGATGACATAAAACACAAAACTAAACAAGCATAGACTCATATCATACAAGACGCTCCAAGCAAAACACATATCATGTGATGAATAAAAATATAGTTTCGGGTGAAATACCGAAGAAAGAGCGGATGCCACTCGGGGGCATCCCCAAGCTTAGTTGGTTGCTCATTTTTGGATAATATATTGGAATGCCAGTGCATGCCAAAGCTTAGGCTCTTCTATCCTTCCTTCATCTATCGTAAGATAACCCAAAACTTTAAAATTCAATCACACAAAACATCAACAAAACCTTCGTGAGATCCATTAGTATAACACATCAAAATTCAAACACAAAAAACCCAATGATACGAGTAGCATAATTTTTCCAACACTCAGGAACAGAAAGGAAAAGGGAAATAAATAAATTTTATTCATTGGGTTGCCTCCCAACAAGCGCTATCGTTTTAGGTCCTTAGCTAGGCGTAAGGCAAGGATCTAAATTTTGTCATCCACCCCTTTTTGAAAGCAAAGAGAAATTTCCTTATCAATGGTGTTTATTTTTCTATTTTGTGAAAGCACATGACCATTAATAGTGGATGAAAGATTAAGAACGTTGCGAAAATTCATATCCAGACTAGCCTTCATCTCTTTGATTATTTCGTTTTGGTAAAAGCACATGAGGGAAGTGGATTCAACATCTTTTTCCTTAGGATGCCCAAATGTAGTTTTCATCTTTTCATAACTATCAATGCACTACAAAAAAATACACATCCGTGACATTTTGGTGCGAACGAAACTTTTTTCTGGCATACTTATGACACTTCTATGACAATAATTGTGACAAAACACGGTATTATCATAGATGTGGTGGGGTCCTACTTCTATGACAAAAAAATCATGACAGAAAATGGACTTTTTGTCCTGGGCGGGCCGGAGACGCAGCTGCATGACATTCTTTGGGCTGTCATGACGGAAAAAACCGTGGTAGAAGCGAGGGCGAGGAAAATATCGTTGTGTTCCCGGTTACGGTGGGTGCTCGGGGCTGAGCGATGTGTGTTTCTCTCGTACACGCACGCGCGTGGGTGCGAGGCATTGGGCTCTAAATGAACCCGAGTGAGGCATTGGGCTCTAACTAAACCTGAGCAATTGCACTGCAGGCTACACGTTACTGAACCTGAGCGATCGATCGATGGCTGTTAACTGAACCCGATCGAGCGATTGCTTCGCTACTACTGCTAACTGAAGCCGATCAATGCTGCCTCTGCATGAAAAGTGAGCGTTGCTAGGGGGGTTTGGATGAACAGTTCCTGGTGGGGGTGGCTAAACAGGACCCCGTGGTGTTGCCTCTTCATGAACAGGACCCCGTTCAATCGAGCCGGTTGGGGCTGCATGAACAGGACCACCCCGTGGAGGGCTACATGAACAGGACCACCCTGTGGAGGGCTGCATGAATAGTAGATGGTAGAGGGCTGGATGAACAGTAGCCCCTGGAGGGGTGGTTGAACAGGAGCCCGTGGAGAGGGCTGGTTGAACCGTAGCCGGTGGAGTAGCGCACGGTGGAGGCTGAACAGTCGCAGCTGGAGGCTGGAGGAGGTCGACGCTGGATGAACAGTAGCCCGTGGAGGCTGGAGGGGGTCGACAGTGGTGATGAACAGTACCCCGTGGAGTCCCGTTTTGCGGTACGCCACACTCCTCCCAATGAACAGGACCCCCGTTCCGACCGTAGTGCTCCAACACAAGTCCGTTTCCTCCATTTTGTGGTACGCCACACCCCTCCCGATGAACAGGACCCCCGTTTCGACCGTAGCGCTCCAACACAAGTCTGTTTCCTCCGTTTTGCGGTACGCCACACCCCTCCCGATCAATAGGACCCCCGTTTCGACCGTAGGAGGTCCGTTTCCTCCATTTTGCGGTACACCAGACCGCTCCCGATGAACAGGATCCCGTTCCAAACGTGGCCGGTCGAACACAAGGACGTTTCCTCCGTTCTGCGGCACGCCAGGCCTCGTTTCCATCGGCTGTTCCGCCCAAGCCCTCTCGATGAACACGACGACGCATTCCGTTCCGACCCAGCCGATTGGCTCCCCATGAACAGGACGACGATGCTGTTTCTCCGTTCCGACCCAGCCATGTACACGAGCCCTGGCCGTACGTATGCGCGAGTAGGCGTTCGAGACCCTGCCCGTATGTACGTACATGGCCGTATTTTCTTTGTTGTACACTTGCCGCTGTACGTATGTGTACATGCTACGTGCGCGCCTCTACATCGACCAGTATGTACGTACACGTTCGCGACCAGAATGACAACGCTACGTACGCTTCAACCAGGTGGGTCCCGACTGTCAGGCACTTCCTTGCGTGCGAAGATGTAGCTGGTGGGTCCCAGCTGTCAGGGGGGCGAATCATTTTTTTTGCCCGGACGTACTTCCTTGCATGCGAAGATGTAGCTGGTGGGTCCCAGCAGTCAGGGGGGCGAATCATTTTTTTTGCCTGTACGCACTTCCTTGCGTGCGAAGATGTAGCTGGTGTGTCCTAGCAGTTAGGGGGAAACGTTTTTTCATGAAATATGGTGGCCCGTCCGGTGGGTCCCCGCTGTCAGGTGGAGGAATAATTATTTTGCGAGTAATAAGGAGGCACTTCCTTGTTGCGGTCGTGGACCCAGCTGTCAGCCTCTCCACATACAGTCCACGTCCGATGAAGCCGTTCCTTGACCATGTTGACCATGCCGCGCCGAGAGCACCACGGCGGTGGAAAACGGCGAGGCCTAGGAAGGGGACGACGCGGAGACGGGGAAGACGCGGCAGTGGATGCCCACGCGTAGAGGAGTACGAGGGTTCACTGGTTCGCTGCGGTGTGAGGCTACCTTCGCCGCAGAATAATAGGGGGTGTGGGTGAGTAGAGGGATGGCCTGGCGAGCGGTGGGAATAGTAGGGGCGGTGAGGTCTCCGCGGCAGCACAGCTGGCCACGGGAGGCAGGAGAATGCGACACAATCGGCGCTGCTTTGGGCGGCTGGAGCAACAAGACCAGAGGTTGAAGAAGCCCTATGGTCGTTGGATGGACATCGTACGGTCACTGGAGCTAGAATCGTTCATATTGACTAAGTTGACAAAGCACACCGTCCCCGTCAACTTAGTAGGCCCACAAGCCAGCCTCCCACCAAGGTGGGTCCCAACCAGCAGGGGGAGTATTCATTTTTTTGTACGTAATAAGGAGGCGCTTTCGGTGGGTCTGCGCTGACAGCGGGGGAACCTTTTTTTTTGCGCAATACGGTGGCCTGTCTGGTGGGTCCCAGCTGTCAGGGGGAACGTTTTTTTCGCCAAATATGGTGGCCCGTCCGGTGAGTCCCTGCGTTCAGGTGGAGGAATAATTATTTTCCGCGTAATAAGGAGGCACTTCCTTGCGGCTACCGTGGACCCAGCTGTCAGCCTTTCCACGTACAGTACTCTTCCGATGGAAGTCGTTCCTTGACTGATACGTCTCCAACGTATCTACTTTTCCAAACACTTTTGCCCTTGTTTTGGACTCTAACTTGCATGATTTGAATGGAACTAACCCGGACTGACGCTGTTTTCAGCAGAACTACCATGGTGTTGTTTTTGTGCAGAAATAAAAAGTTATCGGAATCGTCTGAAAATCAACGGAGAATTATTTCAGAAAATATAAAAAATATATGCAAGAAGATCCACACCGGGGGGCCCACGAGTTGTCCTCGAGGGTGGGGGCGCGCCCCCCTTCCCAAGGCGCGCCCCCTTGCCTCGAGGGCACCCCGATGCCCCACCGGCGTATCCCCAGGTCCTATATATTCTGTTTCATGGAGAAAAAATCAAGGAGAAATAATTATCATGTTTTACGAGACGGAGCCGCCTCCAAGCCCTAATCTCTCTCGGGAGGGCTGATCTGGAGTCCGTTCGGGGCTCCGGAGAGTGGAGATCGTCGCCATCGTCATCATCAACCTTCCTCCGTCACCAATTCCATGATGCTCACTGCCGTGTGTGAGTAATTCCATCGTAGGCTTGCTGGACGGTGATGGGTTGGATGGGATCTATCATGTAGTCGAGTTAGTTTTGTTAGGGTTTGATCCCTAGTATCCACTATGTTCTGAGATTGATGTTGCTATGACTTTGCTATGCTTAATGCTTGTCACTAGGGCCCGAGTGCCATGATTTCAGATCTGAACCCATTATGTTTCCATGAATATATGTGTGTTCTTCATCCTATCTTGCAAGTCTATAGTCACCTACTATGTGTTATGATCCGGCAACCCTGAAGTGACAATAATCGGGACCACTCCTGGTGATGACCATAGTTTGAGGAGTTCATGTATTCACTATGTGTTAATGCTTTGGTCCGGTACTCTATTAAAAGGAGGCCTTAATATCCCTTAGTTTCCAATAGGACCCCGCTGCCACGGGAGGGTAGGACAAAATATGTCATGCAAGTTATTTTCCATAAGCACGTATGACTATATTCGGAATACATGCCTACATTGCATTGATGAACTGGAGCTAGTTCTATGTCACCCTAGGTTATAACTTCTACATGATGAATTGCATCCGACGTAATTTCCCATCACCAATCCAATGCCTGCGAGCTTTACCTATATTGCTAGTTGCTTATTTACTTTTCTGTTGCTATTATCACAAAAACTACAAAAACACTATCTTTAGTTTTATTGCTGCTACCGCCACTATCATATTACTGTGCTACTAAACTATCTTGCTGCAGATACTAAGTTTCGAGGTGTGGTTGAATTGACAACTCAGCTGCTAATACTTAAGAGTATTCTTTGGCTCCCCTTGTGTCGAATCAACAAATTTGGGTTTAATACTTTACCCTCGAAAACTGTTGCGATCCCCTACACTTGTGGGTTATCATTGACCACGTTGACCACACCGCGCCGAGAGCACCAGGGCGGTGGACGACGGCGAGGCCTAGGAAGGGGACGACGCGGAGCCGGGGAAGACGCGGCTGCGCAAGCCCGCACGGAGAGGAGTACGAGGGTTCATTGGTTCGGCTGTGGTGTGAGGCTGCCGTCGCCGCAGGGCCTGGCGAGCGGTGGGAATAGTAGGGGCGGTGAGGCCTCCACGGCATCGCAGCCGGCCACGGGAGGTAGGAGCATGAGGCACGACCGGCGTTGGTTTGGGCGGCTGGAGCAAGAAGACCAGAGGTTGAAGAAGCACTACTGCCGTTGGATGGACATCGTTCGGTCAATGGAGCTAGAATCGTGCATATTGACTAAGTTGACAAAGCCCTCCGTCCCCGTCAACTTAGTAGGCCCACAAGTTAGCCTCCGACTATACTCGGTCCCAGCTAGCAGGGGGAGTATTCATTTTTTTTGTGCGTAATAAGGAGGCACTTCTGGTGGGTCCGAGCTGACAGCGGGGGGAACGTTTTTTTCGCGCAATACGGTGGCCCGTCCGATGGGTCCCAGCAGTCAGGGGGAAACGTTTTTTCGCCAAATACGGTGGCATGTCCGGTGGGTCCCTGCTGTCAGGTGGAGGAATAATTATTTTCCGTGTAATAAGGAGGCACTTCCTTGCGGCTGCCGTGGACCCAGCTGTCAGCCTCTCCACATATAGTACTCTTCCGATGGAAGTCGTACCTTGACCACGTTGACCACGCCGCACCGAGAGCACCAGGGCGGTGAACGATGGCGAGGCCTAGGAAGGGGACGACGCGAAGCCGGGGAAGACGCGGCAGTGGGAGTCCGCGCAGAGAGGAGTACGAGGGTTCACTGGTTCGGTTGCGGTGTGAGGCTGCCATCGCCGCAGGGCCTCGCCGGTGGGGGGAATAGTAGGGGCGGTGAGGCCTCCGTGCCAGCACAGCCGGCCATGGGAGGCTGGAGCATTCTGCACGACCAGCGCTACTTTGGGCGGCTGGAGCAAGAAGACCAGAGGTTGAAGTAGCACTACGGCCGTTGGATGAACATCGTACGATCACTGGATCTAGAATCGTTCATATAGACTAAGTTGACCAAGCACTCCGTCCCCGCCAACTTAGTAGGCCCATAAGTCAGCCACCCACCAAGGTGGGTCCCAACTAGCAGGGGGAGTATTCATTTTTTTGCGTAATAAGGAGGCACTTCCGGTGGGTCCGAGCTGACCGCGGGGGGAACGTTTTTTTTTTGTGAAATACATTGACCCGTACGGTGGGTCCCAGCAGTCAGGGCGAAAATGTTTTTTTTCGCAAAATACGGTGGCCCGTCCGGTGGGTCCCCGCTGTCAGGTAGAGGAATAATTATTTTGCGCGTAATAAGGAGGCACTTCCTTGCTGCGGCCGTGGACCCAGCTGTCAGCCTCTCCATGTACAGTCCACGTCCGATGGAAGTCGTTCCTTGACCACGTTGACCACGCCGCGCCAAGAGCACCAGGGCGGTGGACGACGGCGAGACCTAGGTAGGGGACGACACGGAGCCGGGGAAGACGTGGCATTGGATGCCCACGCATAGAGGAGTATGAGGGTTCACTGGTTCGCTGCTGTGGGAGGGTGCCATCGCCGCGGAATAACAGGGGGTGTGGGTGAGTAGAGGGACGTCCTGGCCAGCTGTGGTAGTAGTAGGGGGGCGGTGAGGCCTCCGCGGCATCGCAGTCGGCCACGGGAGGCAGGACCACGAGGCACGACCGGCGCTGGTTTGGGCGGCTGGAGAAAGAAGACCAGAGGTTGAAGAACCACTACGGCTGTTGGATGGATATCGTACGGTCAATGGAGATAGAATCGTGCATATTGACAAAGTTGACAAAGCCCTCCGTCCCCATCAACTTAGTAGGCCCACAAGTCAGCCTCCGACTATACTGGGTCCCAGCTAGCAGGGGGAGTATTCATTTTTTTTGTGTAATAAGGAGGCACTTCTGGTGGGTCCGAGCTGACAGCGGGGGGAACGTTTTTTTCGCGCAATGCGGTGGCCCGTCCGGTGGGTCCCAGCAATCAGGGGGAAATGTTTTTTCGCCAAATACGATGGCCTGTCCGGTGGGTCCCTGCTGTCAGGTGGAGGAATAATTACGCGTAATAAGGAGGCACTTCCTTACTGCTTCCGTGGACCCAGCGGTCAGCCTCTCCACATATAGTACTCTTCCGATTGAAGTCGTTCCTTGACCACGCCGCACCGAGAGCACCAGGGCGGTGAACGATGGCGAGGCCTAGGAAGGGAACGACGCGGAACCGGGGAAGGCGTGGCAGTGGAAACGCGCGCGGAGAGGAGTACGAGGGTTCACTGGTTCGGTTGCGGTATGAGGCTGCCGTCGCCGCAGGGCCTGGCGAGCGGTGGGAATAGTAAGGGAAGGTGAGGCCTCCGCGACAGCACAGCCGGCCATGGGAGGCAGGAGCATTCTGCACGACCGGCGCTACTTTGGGCGGCTGGAGCAAGAAGACCAGAGGTCGAAGTAGCACTACGGCCGTTGGATGAACATCGTACGATCACTGGAGCTAGAATCGTTCATATTGACTAAGTTGACCAAGCACTCCGTCCCCGCCAACTTAGTAGGCCCACAAGTCAGCCACCCACCAAGGTGGGTCCCAACTAGCAGGGGGAGTATTCATTTTTTGTGCGTAATAAGGAGGCACTTCCGGTGGGTCCGATCTGACCGCGGGGGGAACGTTTTTATCGTGAAATACGGTGACCCGTACGGTGGGTCCCAGCAGTCAGGGCGAAAATGTTTTTTTTCGCAAAATACGGTGGCCCGTCCGGTGGGTCCCCGCTGTCAGGTAGAGGAATAATTATTTTGCGCGTAATAAGGAGGCACTTCCTTGCTGCGGCCGTGGACCCAGCTGTCAGCCTCTCCATGTACAGTCCACATCCGATGGAAGTCGTTCCTTGACCACGTTGACCAAGCCACGCCGAGAGCACCAGGGCGGTGGACGACGGCGAGGCCTAGGAAGGGGATGACGCGGAGCCGGGGAAGACGCGGCAGTGGATGCCCACGCGTAGAGGAGTATGAGGGTTCACTGGTTCGCTGCGGTGTGAGGGTGCCATCGCCACAGAATAAAAGGGGGTGTGGATGAGTAGAGGGACGGCCTGGCCAGCGGTGAGAGTAGTAGGGGGGCGGTGAGGCCTCCGCGGCATCGCAGCCGGCCACGGGAGGCAGGACCATGAGGCACGACCGGCGCTGGTTTGGGCGGCTGGAGAAAGAAGACCAGAGGTTGAAGAAGCACTACGGCCGTAGGATGGACATCGTACGATCAATGGAGATAGAATCGTGCATATTGACTAAGTTGACAAAGCCCTCCGTCCCCGTCAACTTAGTAGGCCCACAAGTCAGCCTCCCACTATAATGGGTCCCGGCTAACAGGGGGAGTATTCATTTTTTTTGTGCGTAATAAGGAGGCACTTCTGGTGGGTCTGAGAAGACAGCGAGGGGAACATTTTTTCGTGAAATACGGTGGCCTGTCCGGTGGGTCCCAGCTGTCAGAGGGAAACATTTTTTCGCCAAATAGGGTGGCCCGTCCGGTGGGTCCCTGCTGTCAGGTGGAGGAATAATTATTTTCCGCGTAATAAGGAGGCACTTCCTTGCAGCTGCCGTGGACCCAGCTGTCAGCCTCTCCACGATAGTACGCTTCAGATGGAAGTCGTTCCTTGACCACGTTGACCACGCCGCGCCGAGAGCACCAAGGCGGTTAACGATGGCGAGGCCTAGGAAGGGGACGACGCGGAGCCGGGCAAGACACGGTAGTGGATGCCCACGCGGAGAGGAGTACGGGGTTTCACTGGTTCGGCTGCGGTATGAGGCTGTCGTCGCCGCAGGGCCTGGCGAGCGGTGGGAATAGTAAGGGAAGGTGAGGCCTCCGCGGCAGCACAGCCGGCCATGGGAGGCAGGAGCATTCTGCACGACCGGTGCTACTTTGGGCGGCTGGAGCAAGAAGACCAGAGGCCGAAGTAGCACTACGGCCGTTGGATGAACATCGTATGATCACTGGAGCTAGAATCGTTCATATTGACTAAGTTGACCAAGCACTCCGTCCCCGCCAACTTAGTAGGCCCACAAGTCAGCCACCCACCAAGGTGGGTCCCAACTAGCAGGGGGAGTATTCATTTTTTGTGCGTAATAAGGAGGCACTTCCGGTGGGTCCGAGCTAACCGCGGGGGGAATGTTTTTTTCGTGAAATACGGTGACCCGTACGGTGGGTCCCAGCAGTCAGGGAGGAAATGTTTTTTTTCGCAAAATACGGTGGCCCGTCCGGTGGGTCCCCGCTGTCAGGTAGAGGAATAATTATTTTGCGCGTAATAAGGATGCACTTCCTTGTTGCGGCCGTGGACCCAGCTGTCAGCCTCTCCATGTACAGTCCACGTCCGATGGAAGTCTTTCCTTGACCACGTTGACTACGCCACGCCGAGAGCACCAGGGCGGTGGACGACAGCGAGGCCTAGGAAGGGGACGACGCGGAGCCGGGGAAGACGCGACTGTGGATGCCCACGCGTAGAGGAGTATGAGGGTTCACTGGTTTGCTGCGGTGTGAGGGTGCCGTCGCCGCAGAATAACAGGGGGTGTGGGTGAGTAGAGTGACGGCCTGGCCAGCGGTGGGAGTAGTAGGGGGCGGTGAGGCCTCCGTGGCATCGCAGCCGGCCACGGGAGGCAGGACCACGAGGCACAACCAGCGCTGGTTTGGGCGGCTGGAGAAAGAAGACCAGAGGTTGAAGAACCACTACAGCCGTTGGATGGACATCGTACGGTCAATGGAGATAGAATCGTGCATATTGACTAAGTTGACAATGCCCTTAGTCCCCGTCAACTTAGTAGGCCTACAAGTCAGCCTCCCACTATAATGGGTCCCGGCTAGCAGGGGGATTATTCATTTTTTTGTGCATAATAAGGAGGCACTTCCGGTGGGTCCGAAGACAGCGAGGGGAACATTTTTTCGTGAAATATGGTGGCCCGTCCGGTGGGTCCCAGCAGTCAGGGGGAAATGTTTTTTCGCCAAATACGATGGCCCGTCTGGTGGGTCCCTGCTGTCAGGTGGAGGAATAATTATTTTCCGCGTAATAAGGAGGCACTTCCTTGCGGGTGCAGTGGACCCCGTTGTCAGCCTCTCCACGATAGTACGCTTCCGATGGAAGTCGTTCCTTGACCACATCGACCATGCCGCGCCGAGACCACCAGGGCAGTGGACGATGGCGAGGCCTAGGAAGGGGACGATGCAGAGCCGGGCAAGACACGGTAGTGGATGCCCACGCGGAGAGGAGTACGGGGTTTCACTGGTTCGGCTGCGATGTGAGGCTACCGTCGCCGCAGAATAACAGGGGGTGTGGGTGAGTAGAGGGATGCCCTGGCCAACTGTGGGAGTAGTAGTGGGCGGTGAGGCCTGCACAGGAGGCGGAAGCAGGCGGTCCCGCCGGCGCTGGATTTGGCGGCTGGAGCAAGAAGATCAGAGATCGATATCCAACGGTTACGTCTGCTAGAATCGTTTTTTGACATATATAATAACTAAAAAATTCTTGCATACGCGTCAACTTTATAGGCCCATAAGTCAGACCATTCCCTCTTTTTTAGTAATTTATATATAGCTCATTGCGACTTCTTATGCAGTTTATTGCAGTCAGTTTTTTTTGGTTAGGCAGGGCCAATTTTGCATATTTCTGTGGGTTCCAAACTGTTGTTAATACCGAAATGTCGAGCGAGATTTAAAGTACTTTGAAGATATATTTAAATTAGGTTAATGCCCAGTGAAATAGGAATCTGAAAATGTGAAAAAATTCAGAAATTATAAAGTAATTGCCAATTTGGCATATGTTTTTATATTACAGCCAATTTCATATTACTTTCAAGATTTGCAGGTGTCTTGAAAGACTTGCATCCCATCAGGGCGTAGAAAATAAATAGGCCTGGATTGGGTATTCTTTAGAGAAAATAAACTAGGCTCATTTTCCCAAAGAAAAAATAGATGGGCTGGTCACACGGGGAACATAAAAGATAAGCCTGGGCTAGACGGGCCACAACCCAGTTCAAACCCTGCTCCATCTTAACAATAACAAAAAAATACTGCTCGAGCAGCTACGTCCCAGGTGTCAGTCGATCTTGTGTTGTTCTCTTGTCTATTGACTATATACGCTCACAATGTCGTGGGTCCCAGATGTCAGAAAAACACTAGGAGGAAGCATTTTATTTTTCCATACGCTGACATGGTGGTCCCGTACTGTCATCCTCTCCACGTACTTCTGCCGATTCCTGTTGTTTGTTGACCATGTTGACAACGCAAGAGGGCGGCGCCGTGACAAGTGGAACAAAGAGCGCGGAGGACGACGACGAGGCCTCGGACGTCGGCATTAACGATTTAGGAGACGGTGGGGCGGTGATGCGTGCGCTGAGGCGCAGCCAGCCGTGGGAGGCGGAAGCAGGCGGCCCTGCCGGCGTTGGTTTGGTTTTGGCGGCTGGAGCAAGACATGACTGAAGAAACACGACAGACTGTAAAAGCAGCAGGAGTACTTAACAACCTTAACTGAAACCAGCAGGGGCACTTAACAACCATAGCTGAAAGTAGTATAAGTACTTATACAGGTTCGAGCGTACAAAGCACGCCTCGAACAGTGCTACTTTGCCTACAGTTAACCAAGGGTGAGGCCGCCAAGCCCCAAGACAAGGCCCAGGTGCCACCCCGCGCATCCACAACCTTCTGAAAGCGGCTTCATCTCGCAATGTGGTCAATAAATAGGATATTCGCTTTAGAGCCATGGAAAAGCACGAATATAATCTTCTGTCCTATTCTCCAAGATGGACGGGCCTTCATTATTTGAGGCCACCCATGAATAAGTATCTTTTCACCTCCAAGGGGAATGGAGTAGGTCGACATAAACATCATGTTGTGACCAAGCGCAAGTCTGACCCAACCATGGTCAGGCATCTGTATGGGAACAATAGAACTAGGCAGTTTCTGTTTCAAGAAGATCACAGCTGTAAAATTGTGTATAAGCAATAGTTTATGAACAACATATATAACAGAAAACAGCTCATACCATAAGTTTCTCGACACAGTTGAACCTCTTTAACGAGTGCAGCAGTGGCACACATATCCCACGTGGCCTTCCACCATTGAAACGCCCCACAAGGACCTCAAGACGACCAATATAGTGTAGGAACTTGTGGATGTCGTCCCAATGAACTTCAGTGCCATCAGTAACAGTCGAGTTGTTACTGAATAACAAACGAGGAGCCTGCTTAACTCTGAAAAAACCTACACGTGCCACCAATTATAAGAAAATATTAGTTAGAAGTAGCATCTTCGTGAGAGATTCGTTGCTACTTCTAAAGTTAAATTGTGATTAGTTAGAGAGAATAGGTGGATTAAGAAGTAATCGAGGCAACAAGAAACAACAAGATACTAACATGAATGAACAATTGGAACGACGTCGGGGTGGAAGATCGCAGTGAAGATGAGACCAGGTTCTGCTATTTCCATCAACATTCGTGCGCCAACATTCAGTCCATAACAATTGAGAAAGTTTATCCAAGTTCGGCCATAAAAAAAGCAGCGATCTTCTTGGTTCATGAACCGAACTCGGAACTTATATCCATGGCTTGTCTTCACTGTGACCATTAAACTGGTGTATTCAGTTATGGCAAGGCCAAGCATCTTGAGTACATGTGTTCTTACAGAGCAAATAATGCACTGCAGAAAAATTAATATGAGAACACAATGTATTCCCTATCCAAATCTAGAAATAACTTCCTCCTTCACGTCAGTGTTGACCATCGTACTGGTAGTACCTTTTATCCAAATATAGCAATCCAAATTTCCAAATTAGTCGACAGCATGTTCAAAAAAAACCACCCTCCCGGATAGAAAAGAGGATTCTAGGAACATATTGTGCGCATTTTAAAATCTTGTGTTAGGATGAGAAGGAACAAGTGTGGCGTCTCGCCGACGGCGCGGAAACCTGTAGGGTCCTCGCACTTTGGGCACTGCAAATGAAACACACTAGATTCAGTAGGAAGAAAAATGCATCAACGGCGGGGCTGCCATCCTAGGATTACCCGCGACCAAGGGACTTGGATTTATCGCGGATGGATGAAGAATTTGTACCTGGTTCTCGATGAGAAAACCCTATGCAATCGCCGAGAGGGGGTTTTCTCTGAACAAGCAGACGTGGAAGAAGGGGATTCAGGCCGAGTGAAATATTGCCGCTTCGTCCATCCAGCTTACTGCTAAAGCTGGAAAGGGGGGGGTTGTGATTTGACGGCTCATTGGGCATTACTGCGGTGCTACGACCGCGGTGTGTCTACCGTGCAGTTGTGCACTCTAATTTGTGCATATGGCACGTGGACCCCGTTGCCGGATGCCCCACATATCAGCGAAAGGAAGTAGAAAGACAGGAGTAACTAGTTAGACAAAAATATATTTTTGAGAGAGAGATACTCCCTCTGTAAAGAAATATAGTAATGTTTTATATCACAACTTTATACATACAAAATTATATCTGACGGATAGGAAGGAAACTATGGAATTTTGCAAAAAGGTACCCACACACCTCTCCACATTTGCAAATAAGGCCTTCCCTCGTTCATCCTTTTCTCTCACAAGATAAAATACTCATACAAATGCATCATGATGTTACGTGCAACGCACGGGCATTATGGGGGTTCATTTGTTTTGAGACAATTATGGGGGTTCAGCTGAGAATATAATACTCAGACAGGCTCACGGTTCTGGACTTGGGCCGCAGGCCCACCCTGCATGTTTCGGGGCCCATGTGTTCTACCTCAGCGCTTTTCATATTGCAAGCGATCGGTACGGCGCTGGTTTTAGATGTTGTCGCAAGGCGAATACACAAAATTGAATAAAGCACGGCAGCTGTTGGAATGAAATCAAATGACAGTTCCTAACCAGCAATGAGAGTTGCAATTCTATCAACAATATACCATGTGATAAATAATACTGTCGTATTACTTATAAACACAGGACACTTGTTTCACCATGCCAGATTATTACATCAAAATCTCTCGTAGGATAGATCAGTTCGGCAGTTGCGTGCTGCTACTGAAGAATTTCAAAGTTGATTTGGACCAGCTCTCCTTGCCGAGAAAGTTCGATTTTGAGATCATCCCCTACAGCAAGATATGATTTAGATTTGAACCTTGACCATCCTTTAGCATCAGTCATCATGCGACCATCCTTTGTACTTACGGTATATTGAGCAGGTTCATTCACACCAAGGCTGCGCATGGTAAGAGAAACTTGGCCGCTATTGCCCGCATTGTTGCACGACTCCCTCGTTGCTCTAGGAATTCTCTGTTTGCAAACAAGAAGACATACCCAAATAGTTAGATCAACACAGTGATTCATGCGAAACAACATGGAAAGAAAAAAGAATGAAACACTTGGGCGGCCAATGCTTACCAAGAAGGTGGACATGTCAGTTTTTGTAAGGACTTTGGTATATGAAGTGTGAACTGCAGCCCAGTCTGTTGCCGCTCCACCGGCCGGAGCAGATGCAAGTGCAAGTGTTGGTGCAGGTGCCGATGCCGCTGCTGCTGCCGGAGATGGTGCTCCTTGTAGAGCTGGTGCCAATGTCGGAGCAGGTGCCGGTGTCGATGCCCGATCCTCCGGTAGATCAGCCTGATCCACTGACGCCGTCGGTGCCCAATCCTCAGCTAGATCAGACTGAGCTATTGTCGCTGTCAGCGCTAGAGCAACTGCCGGTGCTCGATTCGTTGCTGAAGGTGGTACCGATGTACGAGACAGCGGCGATCGTGTCTGGTCTGCTATGATCAGCTTTCTAACTTGACTAGGCTTCGTGACCGTGATCCAGTTTTTTTCTTCATTTCTTTTAAACGCGAGAAGGACTAATTGTGGCGTTTTTGTTAAACCAAAATGTAGTTCATTATAGGGATTCAGCTTGTACTCAGACAACAGACTGATCCAATTTTTTCCAGTAATATATGTGATGGACACTGCCTTCGTTACTGACACGACATAAGAAGTGAAACCTGCAAAAATAGCCATCGTAGAGCAAACCAAACGGTTTATTCTGTGATGAATGCCACATGGCAAAACCAGCATCATAAAATTGCAGGAAAAGAAAGAAAACATGACATTAAATCAATAAGATTTAGACAGTAAATCAATGAGATTTACTTGATGTGACAAGAGTGAATCCTTACCAAGAAATCACTATGTTGAAGTACTAAACAGAAGATTGATCATCCAACTACGGATGGCATGCAGGGGCCCCGCCTACTCCCACAAGCTGGATAGTCCAAAGGTCGTGACAAATCGTATGGACCGAACATCCATGGGACTGGAAATCCTGGTGGGTGCGATAAACCCTGCAATGCATAGAGATATTGGAGTGTAACCATAACTGATAAATTGTCCTCACAAAAAAGATGATCTGGATACTTCAAAATATACAGACTGAATTGAGTGGACAGACATTAACATAGACCGTTCTCAGGACTGGCCACACACCAAAAGCGGCAGTACTAATAAACAATACATGGTTCACAAACACAAATCAAGTACTGTACAATAGTACTTACTACAGACATGCAAAGTTGCACTAATTAAACTCTATAGACTATTTCTTGCCACCAACCTACGGGATGAACCCCGCATAACTGACTAGGCCATGGATTTCGTGAGAGATGTCTACATGCACCATCACCATCTCGACAACCTTGGAGAACCTAACACAGTGGTCTTTCCACTCATAAACATGATGATGAAGACAGGCCATATCAGATTTGATAGGAAGCTTTACAAGAACCACACCCTTCGTAATCGAAGGCACAACCAGGAAATTGTTGCGGTCAAGTACAGCCTCGAGAACACGCCTGACAACAATGCTACAGGAAAACCCTAGTTCAGGACACGTGGCGACAAGGACACAGCAGCTGGATAGTTTAGCAGTAGAATTCATCCTCAGGTCTTCCAGTTCACACGACATGACTTTGAGAACTTCATATCCACCGTGGACCTACTTCTAATTCGAACAGAAACCATATTTTATTACTACCTCCGTTCAGAAATATAAGATGATTCTCGATATTATACTCCATATATGACTACATATACGCACAGAAATGAGTGAACAAATACACTAGAACTTGTCTTCAAAGGCATGAGAGCAGAGGGACTAGTTGCAATATCCATAACACAAGTTACTCAGGCAAATATACCCTCTTCAAAGGTACAATAGCATTGATGTTCATAAAGTACTCCCTCGGTCCCAAAATTCTTGTCTTAGATTTGTCTAGATACGGATGTATCAAGTCACATTTTAGTATTAGATACATCTGTATCTAGACAAATCTAAGACAAGAAATTTGGGACACAGGGAGTAGTTGAAAGTAATCTATAAGAAATTAGTGTCATCCTCTCGCATGTTTTGGTCAAAAGAGGAAGTTAGAATGGTCATTTGGAACACAAAAATCACATGCAAGATCACCCAGAAAGTTGTACTACTAGTACTAGTACTGCGTGTTAGATGAAAAAACAAGATCAAGATCGAGAAAAAGATTGTCAAGAAGAGATATTACCTAGACTTGCTTAATGAGGGATCCTGGAGAGGGGGGCTTGGACACGGCGATGGCTTTGAGCTTGTCTGCGATAGTCTCGACGAGGTGCTTGCGCTTCTTCATACCATGAGCCTCGACGGTTTTGGCCAGAGCCATAGACATCACTTTGGCCGGTGCTCGAGCGTCCATCCAGAAACAGTCGAATAGAAATAAAAGAAAAGAAACCATAATCACACACCCAAAAGAAGAAAAGAGAGGGAGTTATAGGACCAGCTTGGGGTTGCAAGACCGGGCCTTGGCCAGAATCAACACCATTGATGCGCTCACCTTTCCTTCTTTGGGAGGGAACAACAATGGGAGAAGCAGGCCGGGGTTTTCTTGAAGAAATGAGGAACAAGATGAGGGAGAAGCGACTTGGGTAGAGAGGAAGCTGAGAGAGAAGAGTGAAATGATGGTTGCTTTGTCCGTCCAACTTACTGCTGGAAATGAGGGGGTTTTGTGATTTGATGGCTCATTGGGCATTACTGCGGCGCTTTGATGGGGGTAGTCTACCATCACTCTACTACGGAGTAATTTAGTGCATGGTTGGTGGACCCCGATGCTGGCTGTCCCACACGTCGGCAAAGTAATTTAGTGCATGGTTGGAGGAGGATCCGCACCGTAGAGCGTGTCCACTGTTTTTCTGAAGAATAAAATGATTACAGGAAGCGTTTCCACTCTTACGACGGAGGAGTCGGAAGCACGGCAGCCACTTGAACATACACAGTGCTCCTACTACTTGGCATGTGCAGTGGTTCATACGTCTACATGATCTTGTTGCTAGTGTAGTAAGATATGACGACAACAAATGATGTTGTGCGCATGTCAACTATATGAACAGTAATGTAGTAACATACTACCGCTTTCTTGACTGTCCGGTCGAGAATGAATAGTGAGATCAATGTTAACAGAACTAGGTCTACAGCGCACGGAGAGTACTGCGACCAAGGCGGAGAGGAAAACGAGAAAACTTAATGTCTTTTTGCTAATTAATAGCATTGCATGCAATGAACTAACCACTGCATGTCATGTTTATTAGTCTCAAGTCATTGAAACCATGCACAGTCCACGTCTCTTATTGGTTGATATGTCACAAAACAAGAAACAGGGAGGGAGTTAATGTACCGTGCCTAAGTGTTTTGGGATTATTTGGTTTTCGTAATGTGACTTACACTAGATAGAGGAGTATATTGAGATAAGAATGCAACCAAACACACCCACACGCTTTGTGCTACAGTGACTGATCTGCACCGTCTGAGTTTGATCCAACGATCATGTTTCGCCGAGACATGGACATGACCATGCAGAGGGCGCCTAAACACCACCGAAGTCCCTCTGCTTCTTGACGCGCGGGACGTTGGTGATGCAGGGGCCGAAACGGCTTAAAGGCAATGCAATCTATGGGAAGCCGGAGGGAGCCAGCCGAGGAGCGGGGAATCTTTTAGTTTTCACCATGGTATAACACCAGTCGATGACTTCTCACATCAGGGAGCAGTGGGTTTTACAGGCCGAGTCATCGTGACTAATTGCCGCCATGCCTGCTCCCGTCAATCATAAAAATAAAATCCCTGCCGCGCCTGCTCCTGTCAATCAAAAAACTAAAAATCCTGCCGCACTCAAACACCAGAGCAACGCCGCGGTGGATATTTAAATTTACCTGCCGGCAAGTAGATAAAAAAGGGGTGAAAAAACAAATGTGGTGGTGGCCTAGCTAATCGGTCGAACTAGCCCAACTAGCTAGCCACCGTGCTTCACTGATGTACTCGGCGGGAAAAGTGGTCTTTCGTGATTTGACGACTCATTTACTTGCTTCGGCGAAAACGCGCGGTAGGGTGTCCCACGTCAGGAAGAATATATGCGTGCACCACCCGGGAGGACCCGAAACGGCGCGTGTCGTGGAATGGTCATGGCAGATGTCCTAGGGTTAGGACTTAGTCACGAGGCCAACGCATCTATGTGGTAGCTTGAGAGGGGTTGAGCGGAATCGAGAGATGCAACACAAGACAAGGATTTAGATAGCTTCGGGCCCCGGGAAACATCATCCGGTAATAGCCCTACATGCTGTTTGAGGCTAGATCTCATTATGACCCTCATGGAGTCGCCGGTAAACCGGCTCTCTCCTTTAGTTGTGTCTAGCCCTAGAAATTGTTTCTTCTTGCTTGTTTCTTCTCCTAACTTGTGTGAACTTGTCCCTCTTTGGGGAGCACTGCCCCTCCTTATATATGTTCAAGGGGCGGTTTACATGTCTAGTCCTAGTTGGATTAGGACTACTCTATTACAATTGGAGTCCTAGTCTTGCTTCCTTTGTAGGAGAATATTCCTTGTGCTTCCTTCATAAACCGGCCCACCATAACATGAGCCGGCCTTCCATGAACCGCCCGTTGGGCCACCAGGTCTTGTCGCTTCTCTGACCCGTCCGCCGGGTTACCAGCGAGTCATACAAACCAGGCAGGCACCTTGTGAATCGTCCGGTCAGGGCGGGTCACCAGTGAATCGCCAAGTGTAAACCGGGTCTCAAGTAAACCGCCAAGTCCATCAGGATTATAATTCCGGCCGGGTTACGCCACGGGGTATATCCCCGACCTTAGCCCCCAGTTCAGACTGGATTTATCCATGGTAAACTTATGCTGCAAAATAAACACGAGAGCAAATTTGACAGGTTGTGCTCCGGGTCAAAAAATTCTTGTAAACCGGCACCTGACCATCCTTAAATCCTTGTCCTTTCCTTCCTCTAGAAAATCCGTGTCAACAGACCAGCTTCATAATCAACTTGCTTGCATAAGAAATATTGTAAATCAAGAATCCATTTGAATCGGCCTTCAACGATCTGACTTGACAAAAATATTGGTCTTTGAAATATTCAACTGATATCCAGCCGGCTTGAGGATGCCGGTTTATGATTATCACCATTGCCAGGTTATAGAAAACTGATGATCCCGGGTCATGATTGTTTATAGATGCCGGGTTATGATTGTTGCCAATGCCGGGTCACACAATTAATCTTCCTGATTTGCCCGAAACTGAGAATTTGAATATGTTCCTCCTTTATATGCATATTACCTGTAGCTCCCAAGTCTTAAGAGGAGAGCATAGTGATAGCTTAAGACTTGTTTTAATATAAATGTTAGAACCTTGAAGAAATCTAGATTGTTCATCCTAGTCAGTAGTAAAAAGTGAATACTCCATATTATGTAGCCCCCAAGTGTCGGGTTGTCATGCTTGCAGCAATCTGGGACTTGTAATTGCCTGATGCTCAAAAACTTCAACCAGTGTAGGCTCGAAGGGCCGGGTTATTATGTAATAATGAGCAGGGACTATGTAGATATGATCATGTAGACTTGAACAGCAACGTGTAGCCCCCAAGGGCCGGCTCAGTAAGATTATTGAGCTGGGACTTTATATATACTTCATTGAAAATAACATTATATAATGTAACTCCCATCATGGGGCTTGAATCCACGTCCACAAGGTTAAGATCTTTGTGCTTTACCAACTGAGCAGTGGACCCTTCAATATAGTGGAATAATACTTGTGTACCTTGAATTGTTGACATGAGCAATTGGTAGCCCCCAAGGGCCGGCTCATTACCATGTGATGAGTCGGGTCTTCAATAAGGTGAGCAAAAAATGACTTTGCATTAGCCCCCAAGTGCCATGGTGCATGTTGGCAGTGACATGGGACTTGTGTATTTTATGTAATCTCAATTTGAATAATGTAGCCCCCAAGTGCCGGGTCGTAAGCCTGCAGCAACTCGGGACTATTCCTTTGTAAAATAAATCATACCCATTGATAAAATAATATCCATTGCGCTGAAGCCACTTTGAAAACCTCAATCATAATATTGATTATTGATAACCATAATAAAAATCCAGCCATTTTGGCTATTTAAAGATTTGAATAATATAACCCGGTTTGAAAACCGGTTCCAGTGATATTTGATCACAACCAGGTCGGGTTAATAAACACCGGTCATTATTTTATCTCATATTGGCGACTTATAGTCAAAAGCCAGTCCGGTTTAATAAATACCGGTCATTATCTTATCTCATACTGGAGACTTATAGTTAAAAGCCAGGCGGGGTTAGTAAACACCGGTCATTATCTGTGATTAAGTGTATCAGGATGAACCTTAATCCGGTAGGCAAATATAATGATCCAAAGTGCAAGTGTTGATGACTCCCTTGATTATTTGCCGGTTCATTATGAAACCGAACCGGGTTATGATAAACTCCGGTTTAACTTTAGTAAGTACTAGTGTTTGTAACCCAGACTATGGCTCTGTAAACGCAGACGTAATGGCAACTTATAGTCATCCACTCCCTGAATCAATGGACTTGGATGAATACCAATGACCTTGAAGATAAAGATTTTATAAGACATAAAAATAAAAAATAATTTTTTTGGGCAAATAAGACCATGTAGTCGAGGCTTTTTACGAGGTGCCAGGCTCCAAATTCGAGGCTTTCTATGAGGTGCCAGGCTACTGTCATAAACCTTTTGCAAAGCCTGTTAAGATGGTCCGCAATCCTTAACCAAATCATCAATGTCAAATGCTACCAAGTACAAAAAATCTCGTAAAGATTTGACTAGTGTAATCACTTGATGATCGACAATTTAACGTTACCAAGTTCAGGGTCCATAAGGATTGACTAGTGTGTACGTTCGACGGGTCGTACCAGGTTTACCTGGATGGTGTGACTTACTTGATGCAGGCAGGTTAATCCGGGGTTTTAGGTGTATACACCAAGCTTTCAAGCCGTGTTTACTACAAGAGTTTTCAACTCGCTGATGTCTTGCATCAGGAGCCCCCAGGTAGCATTTGAGCATTGCTCGTCGGGGCCTATGTTTGAGTTGTGCTAGGCATCAAACTCTCTTTTGCCCCTCATCATCATGTGGAAATTGCTGAAGCAACCAGAGCTATGCTCTTATGATGGCCTTGACGTGGTCGCCGTTTTAAGAGGCCATAGGGACTCCTTTGCACACAGGAGCCCCCATGTGACAAACTCTTATGATGGTCATGGTTTGGTCGCCGGATCAAGAGGGTAGTCAGTGTTGGAAATATGCCCTAGAGGCAATAATAAAAGTATTATTATTATATTTCCTTGTTCATGATAATTGTCTGTTATTCATGCTTGAATTGTATTGTACGGAAACAGCGATACATGTGTGAATATATATACCACAATGAGTCCCTGGTAAGCCTCTAGTTACTAGCTCGTTAATCAACAGATGGTCACGGTTTCCTGACCATGGACATAGGATGTCAGTGATAACGGGATCACATCATTAGGAGAATGTTGTGATGGACAAGACCCAATTCTGAGCCTAGCACGACATCGTATAGTTCGTAATGCATAAGCTTTTCGGTGTCAAGTATTTATTCCTTAGACCATGAGGTTGTGCAACTCCCGGATACCGTAGGAATACTTTGGGTGTGCCAAACGTCACAACGTAACTGGGTGACTATAAAGGTACACATCGGGTATCTCCGAAAGTGTCTGTTGAGTTGGTACGAACCGAGACTGGGATATTGTCACTCTGTGTGACGGAGAGGTACCTCTGGGCCCACTCGGTAAGACATCATCATAATGAGCTCAAAGTGACTAAGGAGTTAGTCACGGGATGATGGATTACGGAACGAGTAAAGAGACGTGCCATGACGAGATTGAACAAGGTATCGGGCATACCGACGATCGAATCTCAGGCAAGTACCGTACCGATAGACAAAGGGAATAACATACGGGATTGACTGAATCCTTGACACAATGGTTCATCCGATGAAGATCATCGAGGAACACGTGGGAACCAACATGGGTATCCAGATCCCGTTGTTGGTTATTGACCGGAGAGTCGTCTCGGTCATGTCTACGTGTCTCCCGAACCCGTAGGGTCTACACACTTAAGGTTCGGTAACGCTAGGGTTGTAGAGATACATGCTCGTGGAAACCCGAATGTTGTTCGGAGTCCCGGATGAGATCCCGGACGTCACGAGGAGTTCCGGAATGGTCCGGAGGTAAAGAATGATATATAGGAAGTCCAGTTTCGGCCATCGGGTGAACTCCGGGGGTCACCGGGAGTGTCCCGGGTCCATCGGAGGGGTCCCGGGGGTCCACCGGGTGGGGCCACCCATCCCGGTGGGTCCCCTGGTGGGCTGGCGCACCACTTGGGCCCCCCTCCATGCGCCTAGGGTTGGAACCCTAGGGGGAGGGGGCGCGCCCTATGCCTTGGGGGGCAAGTTTCCCCCCTTGGCCGCCGCCCCACCCTGGAGATCTGATCTCCAGGGCTGGCGCACCCCCTGGCCCCTATATATAGTGGGGAGGAGAGGGCAGCCGCACAACAAGCTTCTGGCGCCTCTCCCCCCTCCCGTCACACATCCTTCTCCTCCTCAAGGCACCGGCGAAGCCCTGCAGGATTTCCTGCTGCATCCACCACCACGCCGTCGTGCTGCTGGATCTCCGACGACCTCTCCTCCCCCCTTGCTGGATCAAGAAGGAGGTGACGTTGCTGTACCGGACGTGTGTTGAACGCGGAGGTGCCGTCTGTTCGGCGCTAGGATCATCGGTGACGAAGAACGCGAAGAGTACGACTACTTCATCCACGTTGCTTCGTACGCTTCCGCACGCGATCTACAAAAGGGTATGTAGATGCACTCCAGTATGCTCGTTTCTAGATGACTCCTTAGATTGATCTTGGTGAAAGCATAGAAATTTTTTGAATTCTTCTACGTTCCCCAACAGTGGCATCTGAGCTAGGTCTTTTGCGTAGCATCTTGCACGAGTAGAACACAAAGTAGTTGTGGGCGTTTGATTTTGCTCAATTTTCTTGCCGTTACTAGTCTAATCTTGATTCGGCGGTATTGTGGGATGAAGCGGCCCGGACCGACCTTACACGTACGCTTATGTGAGACTGGTTCCACCGACAGACATGCACTAGATGCATAAGGTGGCTGGTGGGTGTCTGTCTCTCCCACTGTAGTCGGATCGGATTCGATGAACAGGGTCCTTATGAAGGGTAAATAGAAATTGACAAATCACGTTGTGGTTTTGGCGTAGGTAAGAAACGTTCTTGCTAGAAAACCTATAGAAGCCACGTAAAAACTTGCAAAAACAATTAGAGGTCGTCTAACTTGTTCTTGCAGCATGTGCTATGTGATATGGTATGACCAAGAATATGTGATGAATGATATATGTGATGTATGAGATTGATCATGTTCTTGTAATAGGGAATCACGACTTGCATGTCGATGAATTTGACAACCGGCAGGAGCCATAGGAGTTGTCTTAATTATTGTATGACATGCGTGTCACTGAATAACGCCATGTAATTACTTTACTTTATTGCTAAACGTTAGCCATAGTAGTAGAAGTAATAGTTGGCGTGACGACTTCATGAAGACACGATGATGGAGATCATGATGATGGAGATCATGGTGTCGAGCCGGTGACAAAGATGATCATGGTGCCCCGAAGATGGAGATCGAAGGAGCAAGATGATATTGGCCATATCATGTCACTTTATATGATTGCATGTGATGTTTATCATGTTTATGCATCTTATTTACTTAGAACGACGGTAGTAAATAAGATGATCTCTCACTAAAATTTCAAGAATTGTGTTCCCCCTAACTGTGCACCGTTGCTAAGGATCGTTGTTCCGAAGCACCACGTGATGATCGGGTGTGATAGGTTCTAACGTTCGCATACAACAGGTGTAAGCCAGATTTACACAAGCAATACACTTAGGGTTCACTTGACGAGCCTAGCATGTACAAACATGGCCTCGGAACACGGAAGACCGAAAGGTCGAACATGAGTCGTATAGTAGATACGATCAACATGAAAATGTTCACCGTTGATGACTAGTCCGTCTCACGTGATGATCGGACACGGGCTAGTCGATTCGGATCATGTATCACTTAGATGGCTAGAGAGATGTCATTCTGAGTGGGAGTTCATTAAAATTTGATTAGATGAACTTAATTATCATGAACTTAGTATAAAAATCTTTACAATATGTCTTGTAGATCAAATGGCCCACGCTCAAGTTTCCCTCAACTTCAACGCATTCCTAGAGAAAACCAAGCTGAAAGACGATGGTAGCAACTATACGGATTGGGTCCGTAACCTAAGGATTATCCTTATAGCTGCCAAGAGATCATATGTCCTTGAAGCACCGCTAGGTGATGCACCCGATCTCCCAGCGACCCAAGACGTTATGAACGCCTGGCAATCGCGTTGTGATGATTACTCCCTGGTTCAGTGCGGCATAATTTACAGCTTAGAGTCGGGGCTCCAAAAGCGTTTTGAGCACCACGGAGCATATGAGATGTTCCAAGAGCTGAAAATGGTTTTCCAAGCTCATGCCCGAGTCGAGAGATATGACGTCTCCGACGCATTCTAAAGTTGTAAGATGGAGGAGAATAGTTCTGTTAGTGAGCACATACTCAAGATTTCTGGGTTGCACAACCGCTTGTCTCAGTTGGGAATGAATCTCCCAGACGAAGCGGTCGTTGACAGAATCCTCCAGTCGCTCCCACCTAGCTTCAAGAGCTTCGTGTTAAATTTCAATATGCAGGGAATGGAGAGGTCCATTCCCGAGGTGTATTCAATGCTGAAATCAGCGGAGGTGGATATCAAGAAAGAACATCAAGTGTTGATGGTCAATTAAACCACTAAGTTCAAGAAAGGCAAGGGTAAAAAGAACTTCAAGAAGGACGGCAAAGGAGTTGTCGCGCCCGGTAAGCCAGTTACCGGGAAGAAGCCAAAGAATGGACCCAAGCCTGAAACTGAGTGTTTCCATTGCAAGGGAACGGGTCACTGGAAGCGGAACTGCCCCAAATACTTAGAAGACAAGAAGGCCGGCAACGTCAAAGGTATATATGATATACATGTTATTGATGTGTACCTTACCAGCGCTCGTAGTAGCTCCTGGGTATTTGATACTGGTGCAGTTGCTCACATTTGTAACTCAAAGTAGGAGTTGCGGAGTAAGCGGAGACTGGCGAAGGATGAGGTGACGATGCGCGTCGGGAATGGTTCCAAGGTCGATGTGATCGCCGTCGGCATGCTGCCTCTACATCTACCCTCGGGATTAGTTTTAAACCTTAATAATTGTTATTTAGTACCAGCTTTGAGCATGAACATTGTATCTGGATCTCATCTTATGCGAGATGGCTACTCATTTAAATCGGAGAATAATGGTTGTTCTATTTATTTGAGAGATATGTTTTATGGTCATGCCCCGCTGGTCAATGGTTTATTTTTGATGAATCTCGAACGTGATGATACACAAATTCATAGTGTAGATGCCAAAAGATGTAAAGTTGATAATGATAGTCCCACATACTTGTGGCATTGCCGCCTTGGTCATATTGGTGTCAAGCGTATGAAGAAGCTCCATTCAGATGGACTTCTAGAGTCTCTTGATTATGAATCATTTGACACGTGCGAACCATGCCTCTTGGGCAAGATGACCAAGACTCCGTTCTCCGGAACAATGGCGCGAGCAACCAACTTGTTGGAAATCATACATACCGATGTGTGCGGTCCAATGAGTGTTGAGGCTCGCGGAGGCTATCGTTATGTTCTCACCCTCACAGATGACTTGAGTAGATATGGGTATATCTACTTGATCAAACACAAGTCTGAGACCTTTGAAAAGTTCAAGGAATTTCATAATGAGGTTGAGAATCAACATGACAGAAAAATAAAATTCTTGCGATCGGATCGTGGGGGTGAATATTTAAGTCATGAATTTGGCACGCACCTTAGGAACTGTGGAATTGTTTCACAGTTGACACCGCCCGGAACACCTCAGCGTAACGGTGTGTCCGAACGTCGAAATCGTACTCTGTTGGACATGGTGCGATCTATGATGTCTCTCACCGACTTACCGCTATCTTTTTGGGGTTATGCTTTAGAGACTGCCGCATTCACTTTAAATAGGGCTCCGTCGAAATCCGTTGAGACGACACCGTATGAACTTTGGTTTGGCAAGAAACCTAAGTTGTCGTTTCTGAAAGTTTGGGGTTGCGATGCTTATGTCAAGAAACTTCAACCTGAGAAGCTCGAACCCAAATCGGAAAAATGCGTCTTCATAGGATACCCAAAGGAAACGATTGGGTATACCTTCTACCACAGATCCGAAGGCAAAATCTTTGTTGCAAAGAATGGATCCTTTCTGGAGAAAGAGTTTCTCTCGAAAGAAGTGAGTGGGAGGAAAGTAGAACTTGATGAGGTGACAGTCACCCCTCCTGAGCCGGAAAGTAGCGCAGCGCAGGAAATTGTTCCTGAGGTGCCTGCACCGACAAGGGAGGAAGTTAATGATGATGATCATGAAGATACAGATCAAGTTACTATGGAACTTCGAAGGTCCACAAGGGCACGTTCCGCACCAGAGTGGTACGGCAACCCTGTCATGGAAATCATGTTGTTAGACAACAGTGAACCTTCGAACTATGAAGAAGCGATGGCGGGCCTGGATTCCAATAAATGGCTTGGAGCCATGAAATCCGAGATAGAATCCATGTATGAAAACAAAGTATGGACTTTGGTGGACTTGCCTAATGATAGGCACGCCATAGAAAATAAATGGATTTTTAAGAAGAAGACGGACGCGGACGGTAATGTGACCATCTATAAGGCTCGGCTTGTCGCTAAGGGTTATGGACAAGTTCAAGGGATTGACTACGACGAGAATTTCTCTCCCGTAGCGATGATGCAGTCAGTCAGAATAATGTTAGCTATTGCCGCATTCTATGATTATGAGATATGGCAAATGGACGTCAAAACGACATTCCTTAATGGCTTCCTCAAGGAAGAGTTGTATATGATGCAGCCGGAAGGTTTTGTCGATCCAGAGAATGCTAACAAGGTATGCAAGCTCCAGCGCTCGATCTACGGGCTGGTGCAAGCATCTCGGAGTTGGAATATTCGCTTTAATGATGTGATCAAAGCGTTTGGCTTTATACAGACTTATGGAGAAGCCTGTATTTACAAGAAAGTGAGTGGGAGCTCTGTAGCATTTCTCATATTATATGTGGATGACATATTGCTAATGGGAAATGATATAGAATTCTTGAAGAGCATAAAGGCCTATTTGAATAAGAGTTTTTCAATGAAGGACCTTGGAGAAGCTGCTTACATATTAGGCATCAAAATCTATAGAGATAGATCAAGACGCCTCATTGGTCTTTCACAAAGCACATACCTTGACAAGATATTGAAAATTTTCAATATGGATCAGTCCAAGAAGGGGTTCTTGCCTGTTTTGCAAGGTATGAGATTGAGCAAGGCTCAGTCCCCGACCACGGCAGAAGATAGAGAAAAGATGAGTGTCATTCCCTATGCCTCAGCCATAGGTTCTATCATGTATGCCATGCTGTGTACCAGACCTGATGTGAACCTTGCCATAAGTTTGGTAGGGAGGTACCAAAGTGATCCCGGTATGGAACACTGGACAGCGGTCAAGAACATCCTGAAGTACCTGAAAAGTACTAAGGATATGTTTCTCGTTTATGGAGGTGACGAAGAGCTCGTCGTAAAGGGTTACGTCGATGCTAGCTTCGACACAGATCTGGATGACTCTAAGTCACAAACCGGATACGTGTATATTTTGAATGGTGGAGCAGTCAGCTGGTGCAGTTGCAAGCAGAGCGTCGTGGCGCATTCTACTTGTGAAGCAGAGTACATAGCTGCTTGCGAAGCAGCACAAGAAGGAGTCTGGATGAAGGAGTTCATCACCGACCTAGGAGTCATTCCAAGCGCGTCAAGCCCGATGACTCTCTTCTGTGACAACACTGGTGCTATTGCCATTACCAAGGAGCCCAGGTTTCACAAGAAGACCAAGCACATCAAGCGCCGTTTCAACTCCATCCAGAATTATGTTCAAGATGGAGACATAGATATTTGTAAAGTGCATACGGATCTGAATGTTGCAGACCCGTTGACTAAACCTCTTCCACGGGCAAAACATGATCAACACCAGAACTCTATGGGTGTTCGATTCATCACAATGTAACTAGATTATTGACTCTAGTGCAAGTGGGAGACTGTTGGAAATATGCCCTAGAGGCAATAATAAAAGTATTATTATTATATTTCCTTGTTCATGATAAGTGTCTGTTAATCATGCTTCAATTGTATTGTACGGAAACAGCGATACATGTGTGAATATATAGACCACAATGAGTCCCTGGTAAGCCTCTAGTAACTAGCTCGTTAATCAACAGATGGTCACGGTTTCCTGACCATGGACATAGGATGTCAGTGATAACGGGATCACATCATTAGGAGAATGATGTGATGGACAAGACCCAATTCTGAGCCTAGCACGAGATCGTATAGTTCGTAATGCATAAGCTTTTCGGTGTCAAGTATTTATTCCTTAGACCATGAGGTTGTGCAACTCCCGGATACCGTATGAATACTTTGGGTGTGCCAAATGTCACAACGTAACTGGGTGACTATAAAGGTACGCATCGGGTATCTCCGAAAGTGTCTGTTGAGTTGGTACGAACCGAGACTGGGATATTGTCACTCCGCGTGATGGAGAGGTACCTCTGGGCCCACTCGGTAAGACATCATCATAATGAGCTCAAAGTGACTAAGGAGTTAGTCACGGGATGATAGATTACGGAACGAGTAAATAGACGTGCCATGACGAGATTGAACAAGGTATCGGGCATACCGACGATCGAATCTCAGGCAAGTACCGTACCGATAGACAAAGGGAATAACATACGGGATTGAATGAATCCTTGACACAATGGTTCATCCGATGAAGATCATCGAGGAACACGTGGGAACCAACATGGGTATCTAGATCCCGCTGTTGGTTATTGACCGGAGAGTCGTCTCCGTCATGTCTACGTGTCTCCCGAACCCGTAGGGTCTACACACTTAAGGTTCGGTAACGCTAGGGTTGTAGAGATACATGCACGTGGAAACCCGAATGTTGTTCGGAGTCCCGGATGAGATCCCGGACGTCACGAGGAGTTCCGGAATGGTCCGGAGGTAAAGAATGATATATAGGAAGTCCAGTTTCGGCCATCGGGTGAACTCTGGGGGTCACCGGGAGCGTCCCGGGACCACCGGAGGGGTTCCGGGGGTCCACCGGGTGGGACCACCCATCCCGGTGGGTCCCCTAGGCCGCAAGGGGGAAGGGGCCAGCCCCTGGTGGGCTAGCGCACCACTTGGGCCCCCCTCCATGCGCCTAGGGTTGGAACCCTAGGGGGAGGGGGCGCCCCCTATGCCTTGGGGGGCAAGTTTCCCCCCTTGGCCGCCGCCCCACCCTGGAGATCTGTTCTCCAGAGCCGGCACACCCCCCTGGCCCCTATATATAGTGTTTGGGAGAGGGCAGCCGCACCCCAAGCTTCTGGTGCCTCTCCCCCCTCCCGTCACACTTCCTTCTCCTCCGCAGGGCACCGGCGAAGCCCTGCAGGATTTCCTGGTGCATCCACCACCACACCGTCGTGTTGCTGGATCTCCGACGACCTCTCATCCCCCCTTGCTGGATCAAGAAGGAGGTGACGTTGCTGTACCGGACGTGTGTTGAACGCGGAGGTGCCGTCCGTTCGGTGCTAGGATCATCGGTGACGAAGAATGCGAAGAGTACGACTACTTCATCCATGTTGCTTCGAACGCTTCCGCAATGTCAGTGTACTAGAGTAGGGGTACCCTAGTATCTCGAACTTGTGCACGGGCAGTCGCAGCACCCCGCGGCAAGGCTTGTCGGGTGGCCGCCAAGGTCCTCCGTGGTTCCTTTGGAGCCATTCAAGAACAAAGTATTCAAGCCAAGGAGACAAGGCCCCGGCAAGAGGAGCTTGCCGGGAAGGCCACTCAAGGCACAAGACCCCGGCAAAAGGAGCTTGCCGGGAAGGCCAACCAAGGCATCTCAAGGAACTTGCCGCGACGCGCCATGCGTCCCGGCAAGGCCCGGTGAGCGGCAAGCTCCCGGACGCGACAAGACAACGACCGCGGCAAGGCGTTTGCCGCGGCAACCTACCACTCTGTACCCGCGCTCCAGCATATCCACCAACGTGTCGCTCTAGGACCCTTCCAGGCGTACATGGCGGGAGGCTGTGCAGCCAGTGGTGCGCAGTGGCAAGCGGCGCTGACAAGATCGCCATCGTGGCGAGCGGTGGCGTCCCTGACGGTCCCTTTTTGCACTGTTTGGGCGACGCAGACGGGCATTTAATGCCCTTGTCCCCTGCCGTTAGGGTTAGGTATGATACACTATACGAGTAGTTGTACCAACCGCAACACCTTTCCATTTTTACCCTTGTCTACGTTGCCACCTGTCGGTGACCCCTTGAGCATATAAAAGGAGGCCCATGCGCAACGTAGAAAGGGGGTTCGTAGCAGAAGAACACTCACGCTCGGTCTCGTTAGCTGCGGGTGTGTACTGTAGCACTCAGCGCCCCCGAGCAAGAGCCCAATACAAACCACAAAGTAGGAGTAGGGTTTTACGCATCCGTGCGGCCCGAACCTGGATAAACTGCTCGTGTGCTTCACCTCGATCCGCTCTTCGTGCGATATCCGCCCCCCGTCGAACCGAAAGGGGCTCGGTCCGCCGGTCCCATAGGTGCTCGTGGATCAGTTTCCCCGGCATCTTTGGCGTGCCAGGTAGGGGTGCGTCGAGGTTGTGTGAACCTGATCCGGCGTTCACACGGGCTAGATCTTCATCATCTTCATCGACATGCCGCCGAAGAAGAAGGATTCGGAGGCGGCTGCTCCGTCCGCGCCGAACCCACCAACGCCGGAGCAAACGGCTGGTGGGGTAGACGCCGACGGAAGAACGGGCATCGACGAGGGAGCTCACGATGCTGCCAGGTCCATGGACAAGGCTGCGATGCCCATCGGCGGCGTAGCCGGCTCCGACAACGATCGGGCGCACTCCAAGACCTCGGCGTCCGTACATGCACCGTGCCCATCTCAGGAGGCGCGGGACCGGCAGCGTCATGGTACTCACGGTACCATACGTCTGTTGGGCCAAGATCTAGCTGGTGGGTCTCGGAATGCTCAAGACCAGCATGTATGCCAACATGCTGGCACGAGCGAGGCACGGTCGCTTGGACGGGATACTACTCCTTCTAACATAGTTAGAAGTCCGAGCATATCCCGCTCCTCACACCGTTCGCCACCGCTACCCGCCACTCCAGCAGAAGCTTTGGCGCGAGCTCAACTGCTCCTAGACTACCCTCCAACGGCAGACAAGATTGACGATTGGAGGGCCACCATTCAGAGTCTCATCGGCTTCGCCAACGGTGACACTTCGCGGCAGCCAAGTACATCGCAGCCGCGGCAAGTCAGCCAGGCGCAAGCCGATGGCGACAAGACCGGTGGGGGTGCGACCACCGTGCACTCTCCGCCCCGAAGGCCAAGATCGCCGACTCGCCGGATCCACCTCGACAGCGACTCCACCGCGTCATCAGATCCGCAAGCTCGTCACGATCAGCGCCAAGTTCTTCACGAACGACAGCAAGAAGACGCTCGTACTCGCATCGAGCACCGAACAGAAGCGCGGCGTCTATCGGACCAGCGTGCTGGGCCCCCTGTCGACATGCATGCGCCAGGTGAACCAGGCGACTTGCCGTACGCGGTAGGTTGCCCTGCGTTTACTCGTGAGCTGCGGCAAGTCCAGTGGCCCAGCATGAAGAATTTCAAGCCAGACGTACCAGAGAAGTACGACGGGAAGTCGCATCCGTCGGAGTTCTTTAGCATCTACACCATCGTGGTGCAAGCTGTCGGGGGGCGGGACGACAAGATCCTTGCCAACTACTTCCCGCTGGTGCTCAAGCCCAACGTCAGGTCCTGGCTCATGCACTTGCCGGACAACTCCATATCCTCCTGGGCAGACCTATGCCATCAGTTTGTCGGCGCCTTTACAGGCGGCCACAAACCTCATGGCCAAGAGAGTGACCTTCATCTGGTCGCCCAGAAGGAAGGAGAGCCCCTGCGCAAGTACATTCAAAGATTCAGCCGTGTACAGCACAACATCCCAGATGTCCACCCTGCCGCGGTCATCAGCACGTTCCATCAGAACGTGCGTCACCGCAGGATGCGGGAGGAGATGGCGATGTGCAAGATCAGAGACGTCAGTGAGCTGTATGCCCTGGCCGACAAGTGTGCACGTGCTGAGGAAGGGAAGAAACTCCCCGGAGAGAATAGAGGAGCAGGAGGATCTGACAGCGAGGATGCTGCCCGGCAAAGATAAACCGGCGGTGGAACAACAGGAAAAAGAAAGGCAAAGACGTGCTAGTCGTTGAGCAGTCCGGCAACGAAGGTGGCGCCAAGAAAGCCAAGGCTGGTAGTTCCGGCAAGGAGATTGCCGCATGCACCAACTGCCAGGCTGTGGCGGCCGCCGACAAGCAGGACGGCGCCGACAAGCAGTACTACAAGATACACCGCACCAAGGGGCATGACCTCCGGAACTGCAAGAGAGCCGAGCAGCTTGTCGAGCAGCAAAAGGCTGAATACGAGCGACGCGACAAGGAGAAGGCCCAAGGAGGTGCTGGAGGATCCGGCCAGAAGCGCCCCAGCCGGGGAGGACGCCGCGGCAAGGCCAAGCAGCGGCAAGGAGACAGACCTCCCCGCGACCGCGACAAGGATGAAGATGACGATGACGATGAAAATATGGATGATGTCGAGACCAGTGAGCAGGAGTTCCAGAAAGCCACAGAGGTCTTGTGCGTTGACAATGGTGCTTCTCTGCATACTTCACACCACCAACTCAAGCACTGGGGGCGGGAAGTCAATGCGGCAGAACCACCTGTCGAGTCACGCAAGCTTCTGAAATGGTCCAGCACGCCTATCGTCTTTGATATTGAGGACCACCCTGATCGCATAACTGCGGTCGGGTGCTTGCCGATGTTGGTTTGACCAACTATCCGCAACCTCAAGGTCACTAAGATGCTAGTTGACGGCGGGGCCGGCTTGACCCTAATCTCCTCCGCTATACTCCAGAAACTCCAGGTCCCTGACAGCGAGCTCGAAGAGACCGGCACATTCCAAGGAATCAACCCGGGAAGGAGCAAGCTGAAGGGGAAGATCACGTTGCTGGTGACATTTGGCAGCGAGTTGAACTTCAGGACTGAAAGGGTCACTTTTGACGTTGCTGATTTTCCATTGCCTTACAATGGGATACTCGGCCGTCCAACACTCGCCAAGTTCATGGCAGCCTCTCACTACGAATACAACATGCTGAAGATGCCAGGCCCGATAAGTGTCGTCTCTATCCCTGGCGACAAGAAGGATGCTCTTATCTGCGCCGACAAGATCTACCGGGAAGCAGCAGCCACAACAGATCTCAAGACACCTGTCGTTGAAGCTCCCGGGGGGAAGAAGAGGACCAAGTCCGGCAAGAGTTCTGATGCCCACTCCGGCAAGCGCACCTCTTCGGAGTGCTGCGCTACCGTCGAGGACGCACCATCGAGCTCCACCGGCAAGTGTAAGAAGACAATGGCAGCTCCGCCAGAGACCAAGAAGGTGTCCGCCAAGGAGGACGGCACTGGTGGTACCTTCACCATCAGTGCCACTCTTGACCCTAAATAGGAAAGCGCGCTCATTGCTTTCCTGCGGGCGAACGTCGACGTGTTTGCGTGGAAACCGTCTGACATCCCCAGTGTTCCCAGGAAAGTAATTGAGCACCATCTTGCCGTCTATCCTCATGCATGGCCCGTCAAGCAGAAGGTCAGGAAACAAGCAGTGGAGCGCCAAGAATTCATCGCAGAAGAGATCAAGAAATTGGAAGAGCAGGCCTTGTCAGAGGAGTGCTCCATCCTACATGGTTGGCCAATCCTGTAGTCGTGCGCAAGGCAAACGGGAAATGGAGGCTTTGTATCGACTTTACCGATGTTAACAAAGCTTGTCCCAAAGACCCATTTCCCTTGCCGCACATTGACCAGATTGTTGACTCCACGGCCGGATGTGACTTGCTTTCATTTCTTGACGCATACTCAGGATACCATCAAATCTTCATGGCAGAAGAGGATGAGGAGAAGACCGCATTCATTACTCCATGTGGCACGTACTGTTTCATACGGATGCCTTTCGGTTTAAAGAATGTTGGTTCAACATTCGTGAGGGTAGTCCATGTCGCTCTTGAGCCACAAATACACAGAAATGTGGAAGCCTACATGGATGATATAGTGGTCAAGAGCAAGGACAAGGCAACTCTGATTCAAGATTTAGACGAGACCTTTGCAAATCTGCGCAAGATCGGCCTCAAGCTCAACCCCGAGAAGTGTGTGTTTGGAGTCCCTTCCGGCAAGCTTCTCGGGTTCTTCGTGTCTCAACGGGGAATTGAAGCCAATCCCGACAAGATCAAGGCCATTGAGCAGATTGAAGCACCAAAGCGCGTCAAGGATGTACGAAGACTTGCCGGTTGCGTGGCTGCTCTCAGCAGGTTTATCTCCAAGTCTGCTGAGCACGCCCTGTCGTTTCTCAAAATATTGAAAAAGGCAGGTCCAATGAAATGGACTCCGGAAGCGGAGGCTGCGCTGCAAGACTTGAAGAGATACCTGTCCTCCACTTCAACACTTGTCGCACCTAAGCCACAAGAGAAGTTGCTGCTGTATATAGCGGCAACCAATCACGTAGTTAGTGTTGCGTTAGTAGCGGAGAGGGAGGCAGATGATGAGCCAGCAACCACGGCAGGCGCATCCCGCCACAAGCAGGGGGCTTCCCCGACAAGCTCTGGTCCCACAAAGATGGATCTGCGCAGGCGTGCGAGGAGATACAGAGGAGAATGGTGCAGCGCCCAGTCTACTTTGTCAGTTCCCTTCTCCAGGGGGCTAGGTCAAGGTACTCTGGTGTGCAGAAAATGCTTTTCGGCCTTCTCATGGCCTCAAGAAAGCTGCGCCATTACTTCCAAGCACATGAGATCACAGTTGTCAATCGCTTTCCGCTGAAGAAGATACTGCAGAATCCAGAAGCAACAGGCAGGATTGTTGAGTGGGCACTGGAACTGTCAAGCTTTGGCCTCAAGTTTGAGAGCACTTCAACTATCCAAAGCAGAGCATTGGCAGAATTCATAGCAGAATGGACGCCAACACCAGATGAAGAAATTCCAGAAACGAGCATCCCCGTCAAGGAAACAAGCAAAGAGTGGCTGATGTACTTTGATGGTGCCTTATCGCTGCAAGGCGCCGGTGCTGGCGTGCTGCTTGTCGCACCCACCGAAGAGCACCTCAAGTACGTAGTCCAGATGCACTTTCCCATGGAGTAAGCAACAAACAATACCACAGAGTATGAAGGTTTGCTTGCCGGTCTCAGGATCGTGGTAGACCTTGGGATCAAGAAGCTCATTGTCAAGGGTGACTCGCAGCTTGTCGTCCGCCAAGTGAACAAGAGTTATCAGAGTCCGTTGATGGAAGCCTACGTTGATGAAGTGAGAATGCTAGAAGAGCACTTTGACGGCCTACAGATGGAACATGTTCCAAGAGCTCAGAACGACATTGCAGATGGCCTGTCGAAGTGCGCCGCACTTAAGTTACCTGTGGAACCAGGGATCTTTGTGCTCAAGCTGACTCAACCGTCTGTAACACCATCAACTGGACAAAGCAAGAAGAGGAAGTTGATTTCTGGTGACTATTTTCCGGCAGAGCTTCCCGAAGCCGCCGCCAAGAAGGTCCCCAAGATCAACACCAAGAGTGCTGAGGAGCAGTCTGCTCCGGCAAGCCCTAGGGTTTGTTCCGTTGAAGCAGACGCTCCCGACAAGTTTTGCTCCGGCAAGCTTGCCGGGGAACGTCGAGCTCCGGCTGAGCCACAGTTTCTAGCCGTAGAAGCGGACGTTCCCGCAGCAGCAGATGTGCCTTTAGTCTTTGTTGTCGAGCCACAAGCTCCAGCATGGGCACAACAGATTGTCCGTTTCCTTCAGATAGGAGAACTTCCCGAAGAGCAAGAAGAAGCGGAAAGAGTAGCCCGGCAGTCAAGTATGTACGAGTTTGTCGACAACACACTATACAGAAGAAGACTCAACGGTGTGAAATTGAAGTATATTCACCGGGAAGATGGACAAAAGCTATTGGCAGAGATACATGGAGGCATATGTGGTCACCACATTGGCGCAAGAGCACTTGCCGGCAAAGCATTCCGGCAAGGTTTCTTTTGGCCGACAGCCCTCCAGGATGCAACTGCACAAGTAACCAAGTGTGAAGCATGCCAGTTCCATTCCAAGCAGATACACCAGCCAGCTCAAGCTCTCCAGATGATCCCTTTATCCTGGCCATTTTCGATCTGGGGGCTCGACATCCTCGGCTCCTTTCCCCGCGCAGCCGGGGGCTTTAAGTACTTGTACGTTGCAATCGACAAGTTCACAAAGTGGCCGGAAGTGGAAGCAGTGAGGAAGGTGACAGCACAGTCAGCAGTCAAGTTCTTCAGGTTGATTGTTTGCCGCTTCGGGATCCCTAATAGGATCATCACCGACAATGGTACGCAATTCACGAGCCGCACCTTCATGCAGTACGTCCAAGATCTTGGCGCCAAGGTGTGCTTCGCTTCTGTTGCTCATCCGAGAAGCAACGGTCAAGCGGAGAGGGCAAATGCTGAAGTGCTGCGTGGGCTCAAGACCAGGACTTTCGACAGGCTGCGCAAGTGCGGAAGAAACTGGATTGAGGAGCTGCCGGTGGTTCTTTGGTCGATCAGGACGACGCCAAATCGAGCCACTAGCCAGACACCTTTCGCTCTAGTCTATGGAGCAGAGGCAGTTCTACCCACGGAACTCGTATACGGGTCACCTCGAGTGCTCGCTTATGATGAGCTCGAGCAAGAGCAGCTGCGACAAGATGACGCGCTGCTCCTTGAGGAAGACCGTCTTCAGGCTGATGTGCGAGCTGCTCGCTACCAGCAAGCTTTGCGCCGCTACCATAGCCGCAAAGTTAGCGCTAGAAGTCTCGAGGAAGGCGACCTTGTTCTTCGGCGCGTTCAGTCCGCCAAGAATTCCAACAAGTTGACGCCGAAGTGGGAAGGCCCTTACCGGGTGAAACGAGTCACTAGGCCCGGCGCTGTCCGCCTTGAGACCGAAGATGGTATTCCGGTGAGCAACTCCTGGAAAATTGAACATCTTCGTAAGTTTTACCCGTAAGGCGCGGTTGCCGGAACCCGTTCCGGCAACCACCTTTTGTACAAGTCTTGCCGCTGTTGCATGTAATCCTTTGTACAAAGCCGGGCACAGACCCCGTGCATAAGTAAAGCTCATGTGCTCCGCACATCTTGTCAATTTCATGCTTTCTATTTTTTGCATGTGTTATCTGACACTTTGTGCAGCACTTACCCCCGGTAAGCAATAACGAGCCGTAAGGCCCCATATCTTTATTTTTCTCTTCTTTCTTTTTCTCAAGGAAAGGAAGGTTCCCTCGCCCACAAGTTTGCCAGGGGGAAAGGGGAAGATAATGGTATGGACCAGGCGTCGTTCAAGAAAGTTTCGTCTTGCCGGGAAGCAAACAACAGAAAAGCTAAGTTGCCAAAGCTTGAACAATCAGATTTTTAAATTTTTAAGTTATCTTCCTTGAACAACCGCACTTTGTATGGAAAACCTGTGCGCGGAGGAACCAACTCGTAGCTAGTCGCGCCCTTACTTTGTTTCGAGTCCCGCTCAACAACTTCAGTGTGCTGCGACTAGAGTCGCGCCCTTACTTTGTTTCGAGTCCGCTCAACAACTTAAGGGTGCTGCGACTAGTTGCGACAAGGTTTCTTGTCGGTAATGGCACCGCCAGCAGGCTGCTGACGTCCCGCACTCAGCGCTCGCGGCTAAGGTGCCTGCGCCGGCAAGTTCCCTAAAAGCGTAGGGCAAAAACATACAAAGGAAGGAATCAAGTAAAGGAAATAACATTGCGATCATTACCCAAAATAGAGTTATATTACAAGATAGCTTGTCGCAGCTCTAACAGATTGTTCTCATAACATGATCAGCAGCTACAAGGAAAGAAGAAAACGGGCAGCTTAGTCTACGCGATTGCCCTCGACCCTCTTGATCCCGCTCACCTTGTCCACAATGGGTGCGACAAGGGCCTTGAGCGCTTTCAGATCAGCATCCGGTGGCAGGGACTTGAGGACGTTGGTGAGGTTGAGGCCCGGGTTGCAGAAGGCCACCTTCACCAACACCTTTTGAAGAGCTCCCGCACAGATCTTGCGCGACTCGTCGGCCAGCTGCTTTGGGATCTTTTCCCGGAGTCGCTGGAGGGCCGTTGCCACGCCTTTGAAGAACAAAGTGAGCTTGGCGCTGGGTTGGAGGTTCTCATCGGAGGGATACCCGAGATCCTCCATCCCCAGCTGTGCCAGCTCCTTGTCAATATCTGCGGCAGCATTCACGAGCCCCTCCGCCAGTGCTCGACGGTCTCCCTGAAAGTGTTCTGGACGGCAGCAACACTCGCCAGCAGCGCCTTCTCGGCCTTGATCTCCTCTTTCAAGGCCGCCTCCCGCTCCCTGGCGCCGTCCAGCGTCTTGGTCAAAGTGGTCAGCTTCAACTCAAGATCTGCGTTGGAGTCCTTGGCGGCGCTGAGCTCCTTGCCCTTTTCGGCGAGACGAACCTGCAGCTCTGAGTTGCTGTGGGCGTCCTTCTCCCGCTCATGCTTGAGCGCGGCAAGCTCTTCACCTCTCGCCTTGAGATCGGCCTCCAGCTGCGCCATCTTCGTCTCCAACTCCTTCTTGGCGGCCTCGGCAGCTGCGGCAGCGTCCTCTGCTTGCTTGAGAGCTCCGCCGAATGATTTCTCGCGCGCGGCAAGCTCCTCCTCGTGGCTGTCGAGGTTGATCTTCCGCTGCGCCAGCTCGCCCTCCTGCGCAGACAGCTTCTCAGCGGCAAGCCGCTATTGGTCTTCGATGTCAGCCTTCTCAAGGAAGAAGGCCTTCTGCTCCTCGGCGAGTTGCTCCCGCTCTTCTGCCAGGGACCGGAGAGCTTCCTGGTTAAGACCCCGGAGCTCCTCTGCGCGCTTCTCAATGTCTGCTCCCGCCTTCGCGACAAGTGCCTCGCGGGACTCCAGCTTAGCTTGCCGAGCGCGGTAGAGCGACAACAGCTTCCGCAGCAGCCGCTCCTCCTCAGGCACGCCGCTGCTGCTGCTTGGCGCATCAACTAGCGTCAGCCCAGCGGAGACGAGCACCTCTCCATCAAAGCTCTCTCCTTCGACCGGCGCCCTGGACATTGACGCCCAGGGGAGGTTGATGAAAACGCCATCGCCGGCCTTCAAGTAGACGCCTGGCTGGGGCTCTTCGGAGCCTGACGCTGCGGCAGCGGCGGAAGGGTCGGCGGTCAGCGTAGCGCCTGGCGCTCCTGCGGCCTCAGGGCCGTCAATGCGATCGTCGGACCCCTCGCCAGCTGCTGCGGCGGCAGCCTTGGCGGCCTCTTTGCCGGCGGGATCATTAGCGCCAGGTGCTTCTTCGGTGGCAGCGTCGTCGTCGGCAGCAACCTCGGTCTCCATCGGCTCCGCAGCAGATGGATCTGACAGCCGAAAAAGGGAGAAAAGTCAAGAAAATATCCAAAAAGAAGATCAAAAGAAGAAGAACCCAAGGGATGTTTTGAAGCAAGAGGATTACCTGCACCAGGTTCTGCAGTTGTAGTCTCCGCCGCCGAGGGGCCGCTGGTGCTGTCCCTTGCCAGAGACTTATCCCTTGCCGGAGAACTCTTCCTTGGCGGAGAACTCTTCCTTGCCGGAGAGTCCCTTGCCGGAGAACTCTCCCTTGGCGGCGTAGTTGAAGCTGATGGCATGTCGGGGGCGGTCTCCGGGCGCTCCTGGTGAGGCTGCTCTGCTCCTACACAAACCAAAATCAGATGTCAGCAAAGAAAGAGCATCCATGCGCACCTAACAGCGGAAAGTGAACCATATACTTACGCTGGGCGCTGCGCTGGGGGCTGCTCTGACGATTAGATGCCGGGTCCGGCAAGGTGGTCTCCGGCAAGGTGGTCTCGGACGCATCTTCTGCTGTCGCGGCGGGTTCGTCCTCGACGATAATCACCTCCCGTTGACGCGCCAGGACCTTGGCTCTCTTTGTCGCTCTCTGGGCCAAGGTCCTGAAAAGGAATAAGTTCAGAGTAAAGCAAATGAGATACAAGACAAAAACAGAAAGAATTGAAGAACTACAAGTACAACAAGAATCTTACTCTTCTTCTTCCTCGTCGGAGCTGAGCGCAGAGAAGTCGAAGTCCGGCTCACGTCCGGCGCGAGGAGGCGGAGGAGTAGGTTCCCTTGGCCGCTTGGCGGGAGTAGTGGCGGTGGTCTAAGACGACCCCGCTCCGGCTGCCGACGCGGCGTGAGAAGCGGCAGGAGCAGAAGCGGTGGTCCGGGAGGACCCTGCTCCAGTTGCCGCAGCAGCGTGAGGCGCTCCCGCGGCAACAGTACTTGCCGCGGTGGAGCGTGTAGCGCGGCGCGGCGGCTGTCGACTGATACGTCCAAAACGTATCTATAATTTCTGCTTGCTCCATGCCACTTTTGGGTGATATTGCTATGATATTCATACACTTCCATACACTTTTGATCATATTTGGACTAACTTACTAATCCAGTGCACCCCAGTGCCAGTTTCTGTTTTCGGCTGTTTTTGTATTTCAGGTTTTCACATTTCAAGAACTGCCCAGAAAAATTATATAAAAAATCAGCGTTCCGAAAACAACACTGCGTCCGAAGGGCAGCCTGGGGGGGGCACAGGGGCTCCAGGCGCCCTGTGGGCGCCCCCCCCCCCCCCCGGGCCGCGCCGGGGGGGCGCCTGGGCCTCCCGAAACTCCCCCGGTGCCCTACTTTGGCATATATTTAAAGGACCCTCCGAAACCCTCAGAACAGGAACTCTTTTCGCGATCCCATCTCTGTTCCGCCGCCGTCGCCGCTTCAAAGATCGGGAGCACCAGGAGAACTCTTCCCGGCACCCTGCCGGAGGGGAGGATCATCACCGGGAGCTTCTCCACCACCATGGACGCCTCCCGGATTACTCGTGATTAGTCTCCCTTGGACCATGAGTCCATGACCAGTAGCTATGTGATGTTCTCCTCCCGTTCTTGTGCTTCACTAATTAGTCCTCGTGAGCTGACCTACATGATCGAGGCACCTATGTAATCCTTATGCTGTTGCTATGTTGAGTTTGCTGGGATCCGATGGATTATGAGATTATGTTCAGATTGATCTTGAGTAATATATTTGATTCACCTCTTTTATATTTTAGTTCATAAGTAATTCTTGCATGTTCTCTGTTGTTATTTATTGCTTTGGCCGAGTAATAGGTAGTGACTCCAAGAGGGAACGTTATGCTCGATTGTGGGTTCATGCCCCTCGATGACTAGCTTGAGTGACAGAAACATGAGTCTAGGGGATGTGCTGTTGCCACAAGGGGGAAAACAACGGTGCTTGTGCCCGCGGGTGCAAGGATTGTTTACTTTACGCAAAGTTCTTTTAATGCAGTTGTCTGTTGCATTGAGTTTACACTATGGGTGGGACTCGCAACTTAATACCAGCGAGATGTTCTGGATAGATATCTCAAGGTGGATGATTAGTAGTAGATATTGATGGATTTCGGTCTACTTACTTTGGCGTACCGCCCATGTTGGGGATCGTGGCAGAAAATCAAAATTTTTCCTACGCGTCACCAATATCTATCTATGGAGTAATCTAGCAACGAGCATAAAGGAGAGTGAGTGCATCTACATACCCTTGTAGATTGCGAGCGGAAGCGTTCAAGAGAACGGGGATGATGGAGTCGTACTCGTCGTGATCCAAATCACCGATGATCCTAGCGCCGAACGGACGGCACCTCCGTGTTCAACACACGTACGGAGCGGAGACGTCTCCTCCTTCTTGATCCAGCAAGGGGGGAGGAGAGGTTGATGGAGATCCAGCAGCACGACGGCGTGGTGGTGGAAGTAGCGGGATTCCGGCAGGGCTTCGCCAAGCGCTGCGGAAGGAGGGAGATGTGTCACGGGAGGGAGAGGGAGGCGCCAGGGCTTGGGGTGCTGCTCCCATGCGCCTCCCCACTATATATAGGGGTGGAGGGGGCTGGTTTCTTGCCCTCCAAGTCCATTGGGGCGTTGGCAAAGGTGGGGGAAAGAAATCCCATCATTTCCTTTCCCCACCGATTGTTATCCCCCCTTTTTAGGGATCTTGATCTTATCCCTTCGGGATATGATCTTATTCCTTCTAAGGGGGGATCTTGGTGCGCCTTGACCAGGGGTGTGGGGCCTTGCCCCCACTACCCACGTTCATGTGGGTCCCCCCATGCAGGTGGGCCCCACTTCGGAACCTTCTAGAACCTTCCCGGTACAATACCGAAAAATCCCGAACATTTTCCGGTGGCCAAAATAGGACTTCCTATATATAAATCTTTACCTCCGGACCATTCCGGAACTCCTCGTGACGTCCGGGATCTCATCCGGGACTCCGAAAAACTTTCGGGTTTCCGCATACTTATATCTCAACAACCCTAGCGTCACCGAACCTTAAGTGTGTAGACCCTACGGGTTCGGGAGACACGCAGACATGACCGAGACGACTCTCCGGTCAATAACCAACAGCGGGATCTGGATACCCATGTTGGCTCCCACATGTTCCACGATGATCTCATCGGATGAACCACGATGTCAAGGATTCAATCAATCCCGTATACGATTCCCTTTGTCTATCGGTATAGCACTTGCCCGAGATTCGATCGTCGGTATACCGATACCTTGCTCAATCTCGTTACCGGCAAGTCTCTTTACTCGTTCCGTAACACATCATCCCGTGATCAACTCCTTGATCACATATTGTGCACATTATGATGATGTCCTACCGAGTGGGCCCAGAGATACCTCTCCGTCATACGGAGTGACAAATCCCAGTCTTGATTCGTGCCAACCCAAAAGACACTTTCGGAGATACCTGTAGTGCACCTTTATAGCCACCCAGTTACGTTGTGACGTTTGGTACACCCAAAGCATTCCTACGGTATCCGGGAGTTGCACAATCTCATGGTCTAAGGAAAAGATACTTGACATATAGAAAAGCTTTAGCATACGAACTACACGATCTGTGCTAGGCTTAGGATTGGGTCTTGTCCATCACATCATTCTCCTAATGATGTGATCCCGTTATCAACGACATCCAATGTCCATGGTCAGGAAACCGTAACCATCTATTGATCAACGAGCTAGTCATCTAGAGGCTTACTAGGGACATGGTGTTTGTCTATGTATCCACACATGTATCTGAGTTTCCTATCAATACAATTCTAGCATGGATAATAAACAATTATCATGAACAAGGAAATATAATAATAACCAATTTATTATTGCCTCTAGGGCATATTTCCAACAGCCCATGCTTTGAACCTCAACCTTTCTTGCAATGTAGTCAGCATTGGTTTGCGTTCGTGGTCCTGTCAATTGCCCAGTTGTAATTTGTTTACCTCACATAGCTGTTTTATCATCTTTTGGGAGAGAGACATCACTAGTGAACATCATGAGACTCCGGTCCATATTACCATCATTGATCACATCCACTATTTACTTTTCGCTATTTACTTACTATTGCAAAAACTATCTATCACTACTATCATTGCTTTTAACCCTTTGTGAACTACAAGGCCGGAGGGATTGACAACCTCTCTGTACTCGTTGGGAGCAAAGTTATTTGTATCTGTGTGCAGGTCCACGTTGATTGCTAATTGCGCCGTTAGCAGTTGACACCTACTTGTTGAACCTAGGAGTCTCTGGGGATTCGATCCTTGGCATCTTTGCTAGGGGAAAACACTTCTACTTACTGCATCTTACACCTTCCACTTGGGGTAACCAACGAGGGGTTCGAGGCCCATCAAGGAGTATTTTCTGGCGCCGTTGCCGGGGACTCCACTCTTCAGGATAGGGGAGTTGCATGCTATCTTTTACCTTTGCTTTTTAGTCTTGTTAGTTTAACTTTCATTTTTGCTTTAGTTCCTTTTATCGAAAATCATAAAAATAGTTATCTTGCTTGCTTGCTACTATGGGTTCCACCGAGAACACCAAGTTGTGTGACTTCACTAGTCACAACAACGATGACTTTATCAGCACACCTATCACTACACCTGCCACTTCAGCACCTTCATATGAAATTAAACCTGCTTTACTTAACTTAGTCATGAGAGAACAATTCTCCGGTGCTGGAGATGATGCTGCTTTACATTTGAACAACTTTTTTGAACTTTGTGATATGCAAAAGTACCAAGAAATAGATGGTAATATTGTTAAGCTTAAGCTTTTTCCTTTCTCCTTGAGAGGAGGAGCTAAAATTTGGTTTCAGTCTTTGCCTAGAAATAGCATAGATTCATTGGACAAGTGCAAAGATGCTTTTATCGGAAAATACTATCCACCTGCTAAAATTATCCAACTTAGAAGTAACATCATGAATTTTAAACAATTGGATAATGAACACGTTGCCCAAGCTTGGGAACGTATGAAGTCTCTTACCAAGAACTCCAATACTGAACTAGAGACTATGCTTAGAGATTTCATCACTACCCAAAAAGCCTTTAATAAGAATGTAGAAGAGGAACTACATAAACTAGATGATCTTTCTTTTAAGGTAGACCACTTAGCCAATGAGGTAAAATTGCTAAAAATTGAAACTTCTCCACTTAAGGAGAGGGAAGTCATCCCTATTAATGCTACTCAAGTGCAAATTAATGAAAATATTAGGATGATGGCTAAGCTTAAAGAAAGATGGGCTAGAGAAAGGGAGGAAGAGGAAAGAATTAAGAGCCTTCCTACCCACCACACTGTTGCTACTATCCAAGTTATTGAGGATGTTCACACTCTTAGCACCCAATGTACTCCTGGTCCCAATGGACCTATTAATGGTGGTGCTATGACTTTAGAAGCTACCAAACAAGAGAACCTTAAGGAAACCACTACCACTTTACTTGATGCTCTTGACCTTGATTTTGATAATTGCACTCTTACCGAAGTTATTGATTTCCTTCACAAGATGTCTAGAGATCCCCGCACTAGCACGCTTAACCTTGCCTTCACAGAGCATATCACTAATGCTCTCATCAAAGCTAGGGAGGAGAAACTTAGAGTATAAGCCTCCATACCTAGAAAGCTAGAAGATGGTTGGGATCCTATGATAAAAATTTATTTGAATGACTTCTCTTGTTATGCATTATGTGATGTTGGTGCTAGTACCTCTGTTATGCCCAAAAGGATATATGATATGCTTAAATTGAAACCTTATGATTCTTGTTCTTTTGGTGTTCGTCTCGTTGATTCTTCCATAAAGAAACCTTTGGGGAGGATCGACGATGTTCTTATTGTTGTCAATGATAATTATGTGCCTGCTGATTTCACTATGATGGATATTGAATGTGATCCTTCTTGTCCAATTATTTTGGGACATCCCTTTTTGTGCACCGTTGGTGCTGTCATTGACATGAAAGAGGGTAATATAAAATTTCAGTTTCCTCTCAAGAAAGGGATGGAACACTTCCCTCGTAAGAAGGTCAAGTTACCTTTTGAGTCCGTTGTACGGGCTAGTTATTCTTTTACTCTTGATAAAACTTGATCTATGCATTATGCCTAGCTTAAAGGCATAAAAGAAAGCGCATTTGGGAGGAAGCCCACATGAATAAAATTTTTGTTTTTGTTGTGTCTTGATGTTGTTTACAGCTGTAGCATCATCATTGTATCTTTGCTTTTCATATTTGTGCCAAGTATAGCCTCTGATTGCTAGAAAGTTCAAAAGTTGTGAGGTGTTGTCCAGGAAACAGATTCTGTCCTTGGATAGAAAAATTCGTATAAAATCACCAGATCATCTTTTTGGTCTGAATTGTTTCGACAAAGTTCTCTATATAATTGTCTTTCGTGCGTCAGTTCTGAGTTTTTTGATTTGAGTTGCAGAAGTATCCCGAACAGGTCAATTACTGCCTGCTGTTCTGTTTTTCACAGATTCTGTCCTGTTTTGCCTTACCTTCACTTTGCAAATTAAGAACTTGCTTTTTCTTTGCAAAAACCTTTTGGCAATCTTGAGAAACAGTAGAACTTCAAGAATATCCTTATTTCCAGCAAGGTATAATTATTTTATTAAGGGTACTAACCTCGCTAATCAGATTATGATGAGTTGTGTATGAAGGGAGTTTTCAAGTGTGCGAGGGAAGATGATAAAAAGATTCAGGAGTGTCAAGCGCTCAAGCTTGGGGATGCCCCCGTGCACCCCCAAGAAATATTCAAGGAGACTCAAGCGTCTAAGCTTGGGGATGCCCCCGTGCATCCCCTTCTCCATCAACACTATCAGTTCGTCTTTCGTTTCGCTATATTTTTATCACTTCATGTGTTATGTGCTATGCTTGGAGCGTCTTGCTTTTAGTTTTATTTTTAGTTTCTCATAACGAGTCGGTACCCAGCATTCCTTTATGTGGGAGAGAAACACGCTCCACCTCTACCTAGAACATTACATAGAATTTTCATGTCTATCTATGTTGTGTGTGTTCTTTGTCTTTTAATAGCTACTATCGTGCTCTGCTCTTAGTATTCATGCTTATCTTTTCAAGAGCTTTTATTTAGTTGGTTGCTTGAACTCTCTTTAATTACCATGCTCACCTTATTAAGAGAGTTTGCTTCCGTTGCATTGGTTAATGTGTCTATGATAAAGATGCTACTTGCATGATGGTGCTTAGTAGTTCAGGTTTTCTTTTGGTTAATCTCAAATAGCTGGGGGGTTCCCAATGTGTTATTGGAGTACCAACATGATTTGTTTGCCTATGATATGGTATGGTTTAGTAATATCTTCCTTCGAGAAATTATTTTGATTGACTTGGCGTATGCTCACGCATATTCAAGACTGTAAAGAAAGTCTGTCAAGCCTTGATGATCGTTTGTTTCTAAGTAGCGATATAACTACCATGCCTGATTCAATATTGCTTTGTCGCTCTGCATGATTATGACCGTCATTGCTCTCTTAGTTGGTCGCTCCCAATCTCTTGCTAACCTCCACCTGCACTAAGCAAACTAACCATGCAATACATAGCTCATGGGAAAGTAGCCTAAAAACTATTGTGGTAAAGAATATGTTGCTTATGTATCTTATTTCTTATAAGTTGCTTGCTGAGCGGTAACCATGTTTCTGGGGACGCCATCAACTATCACACTTTTGTTGAATATCATGTGAGTTGCTATGCATGTTCATCTTGTCTGAAGTAAGGGTGATTTACCGTGGGTTGAATTAATATGCATATTGTTAGAGAAGAACATTGGGCCGCCAACCAAAGCCATGCATCATGGTGGAAGTTTTAGCTTGGACCTTAATCCTCAATCTCTCATGAGAATATGCTTATGCATTAAAGAGGAGTCCATCATCTATTTTCTATGTTGTCCCGGTATGGATGTCCTCAAGTTGAGATCTATCAAAAACGAGAAATCAAATGCGATCTATCTCCTTGGACCTTTGTATAGGTGGCATAGAGGTACCCCTTTGTGACACTTGGTTAAAACATATGTAATGCAATGATAACCCATGGGGATCCGAGCTAATTAGGACAAGGAGCGAGCACTATTGGTATTCGATGCATGAGGCTTGCAACTTATAGGATGTTTTATGCATGACACATATGAAGTACTACTACCGTTGACACAATTGCTTCCATGTTTTCAAAATAAAAAGCTTTAGCACTTAACCTTTCTTTTACCTTTATGTTGAAGCACCAACTACTAAGAGCATGATTGTCATTCTGAGTGTAATGTGCATTGTCCCAAAGTAGCATTGTCTTTTGCATGATTGTGATATCGTTTATTCTGAAATGATTGTATCTAGTCATCACTTACACCTTGAAGGTGCCCCTGCATTTATGTTTTGCATCACTAAAGGGGGCAAGCTAGATATCACTTTATCATATTTGCACATCATGTTCATTGCAAATCTTTTTGATGTTTCAGTTTCATGTTGTAAAACTTTCAGTCATTTGTGATTTTCTCTTGAGACAACTTAATTACTTTAGAATCATTGTCTCAGTAAGCTTTTGTCATATGACTATGAGAAAGTCCTATATGGTTAATAGCATGTCACCACAGAAATTATTCTTGTTATCATTTACCTACTCGAGGACGAGCAGGAATTAAGCTTGGGGATGTTGATACGTCCAAAACGTATCTATAATTTCTGCTTGCTCCATGCCACTTTTGGGTGATATTGCTATGATATTCATACACTTCCATACACTTATGATCATATTTGGACTAACTTACTAATCCAGTGCACCCCAGTGCCAGTTTCTGTTTTCGGTTGTTTTTGTATTTCAGGTTTTCACATTTCAAGAACTGCCCAGAAAAATTATATAAAAAATCAGCGTTCCGGAAACAACACTGCGTCTGAAGGGCAGCCTGGGGGGGCCACAGGGGCTCCAGGCGCCCTGTGGGCGCCCCCCCCCCC
>LR738710.1:93033411-93117675 GCA_902687465.1 Secale cereale | reverse complement strand
CCCCCCCGGGCCGCGCCGGGGGGGGGGGCGCCTGGGCCCCCCGAAACTCCCCCGGTGCCCTACTTTGGCATATATTTAAAGGACCCTCTGAAACCCTCAGAACAGGAACTCTTTTCGCGATCCCATCTCTGTTCCGCCGCCATCGCCGCTTCAAAGATCGGGAGCACCAGGAGAACTCTTCCCGGCACCCTGTCGGAGGGGAGGATCATCACCGGGAGCTTCTCCACCACCATGGACGCCTCCCGGATGACTCGTGAGTAGTCTCCCTTGGACCATGAGTCCATGACCAGTAGCTATGTGATGTTCTCCTCCCGTTCTTGTGCTTCACTAATTAGTCCTCGTGAGCTGCCCTACATGATCGAGGCACCTATGTAATCCTTATGTTGTTGCTATGTTGAGTTTGCTGGGATCCGATGGATTATGAGATTATGTTCAGATTGATCTTGAGTAATATATTTGATTCACCTCTTTTATATTTTAGTTCATAAGTAATTCTTGCATGTTCTCCGTTGTTATTTATTGCTTTGGCCGAGTAATAGGTAGTGACTCCAAGAGGGAACGTTATGCTCGATTGTGGGTTCATGCCCCTCGATGACTAGCTTGAGTGACAGAAACATGAGTCTAGGGGATGTGCTGTTGCCACAAGGGGGAAAACAACGGTGCTTGTGCCCGCGGGTGCAAGGATTGTTTACTTTACGCAAAGTTCTTTTAATGCAGTTGTCTGTTGCATTGAGTTTACACTATGGGTGGGACTCGCAACTTAATACCAGCGAGATGTTCTGGATAGATATCTCAAGGTGGATGATTAGTAGTAGATATTGATGGATTTCGGTCTACTTACTTTGGCGTACCGCCCATGCTTTGAACATCAACCTTTCTTGCAATGTAGTCAGCATTGGTTTGCGTTCGTGGTCCTGTCAATTGCCCAGTTGTAATTTGTTTACCTCACATAGCTGTTTTATCGTCTTTTGGGAGAGAGACATCACTAGTGAACATCATGAGACTCCGGTCCATATTACCATCATTGATCACATCCACTATTTACTTTTCGCTATTTACTTACTATTGCAAAAACTATCTATCACTACTATCATTGCTTTTAACCCTTTGTGAACTAGAAGGCCGGAGCGATTGACAACTTCTCTGTACTCACTGGGAGCAAGGTTATTTGTATCTGTGTGCAGGTCCACGTTGATTGCTAATTGCGCCGTTAGCAGTTGACACCTACTTGTTGAACCTAGGAGTCTCTGGGGATTCGATCCTTGGCATCTTTGCTAGGGAAAAACACTTCTACTTACTGCATCTTACTACTTCCACTTGGGGTAACCAACGAGGGGTTCGAGGCCCATCATCGACTCGTCTGCCGCTCCGCTACGTCCCCGGCCTTGCGGAGACGCCTTCTTGGTGGAGCTGGGGGCTCTGCTTGCGGCGAGCTGCCTGAAGATGAGGAGGAAGAGGAGTCGATCTCCAACGAGCCGCTCGTATCCTCGGCGGGCTCGCTCGACTCAAAGTCTTGACCGGCAAGCTCCTCCTCGCCGGCAAGCCCCTCTCGCTCGGCAAGGCTTGCTGCCTCTGCTGCCTCTGCCTCCTCCACGGTGAATCCAAACTCGCCTGCGGCTGCGGCTGCCGCCGCCTCTTCCAGCCTAGTGGCGATGCGCTTCACCTCCTCATCAATGGTGGCGTGGGTGAGGCCCTTCTGTTCGTCTGAGCAGATCGGCATTTCTACCAAGCCGTCGAAGAACGCCTGCACGACGTCCTCTGCAGGCTCTTGCCAAGTTGGGTCAATTCCATGTGAGTTGCACAGCGGCATCATTGCACGGATGCGGCTGAGCGAGGAGTTGTTGCACAGCGGAACGACACCCTTCGGCAACCTGAACACTTCGGGATGTTGAGGGTCGTACTTGAACAGCTCTTGGAGCATCGCGTTAAGCTCCAGAACAGTGAAGTTGAAGTTAAGGCCCGGGCGCAGCCTCATGATATCCGCCGCATTCTCGAAATCCCAGGCGGGTCTCCTCCTCTCCTGCAGGGGGGCGATGCGGCGGCGAAGAAAATTTGCGCCAACTGCGCCTACAGTGAGCCCGGCAAGCCTCAGGCGTTGGATCCGGACGACGGCAATCTTCAGCCTGTCGTCTTCCGGGGCCACGTTGCTCCAATCGCCGCCGCGCACCACTGGGGCTTGGCACCGGGCGGTAAATGGCTGCAGGTTCTCCTCGACAATCCAACACCAGTCTGCTCTCCATTCCTCCCACTTGCTGCGGAGCTCTCCCTCCAGATAAGCGTCCTTCTTGCCGGCCCGCGAGATCTACGCGATTCCACCGGATAAAGGCTCTCCTCTCTCAACTCGAGGCATAAAGAAGTGGCGAAAAAGGGCTACATTTGGATAGACCCCGACAAAGTTTTCGTAGAGATGTGCGAAAACTGTCATGGTCAGGACAGCATTGGGGGTGAAGTCAAGGAGGCGGAACCCATAGGTGTTCATAATATCACAGAAGAACTCAGAGAAAGGCGGGCAGAGCCCGCAGTAGAAGAACAAGGCGAAGAAGGGATATCCAGTTGGAGCCATTTTCCAAGCGACGGCTGGAAGTACCTTCGTGCGCGGGTGCGCCCGCGTCTCCGTCGACCAGAAGAGGTAGTAGTACTCCCTCAGCTCCCTTGCGGCAAGCTTGGGGGGGAGATTGCCCGCTCCTTTCGCAGCGCCGCGAGCCGTTGCGCCTCGGCCGACTTCACGCCCTTCCCCTTTTCGGATTTCGGAGCCATGGCGGAAGTGGTGAGGGAGGTCGACGGCGTTGGTGGTGCTGGAGGGCGGAGCGCTGCTCTCTTTCAGCTTTGGGAAGAAGGGGAGCGGCGGAGGTTTTCAAGGTTGGAGTAGCAACTGGCGGATGGGCGAATTGCCCCTGTTTCCCCTGCTTATAAGGAGAAAGGGGGCGGACGTTCCGCCTTTCCGAATAAAGAAACCACCCACGATCTCTCCCATGACGCCGCATTAAACGCGTGCCGTTAAGGGAGGGCGTGGTGGATACGGAGAAAGATACGGCGTAACCCAGGCCGCGCGTTCCCGTGCCCTGTTTTGGGCCTGGCCCAACAGCGCTCGGCACCGTGTATGGCCCAGGCCCGGGGGCTCCTGTCGGTGTACTAGAATAGGGGTACCCTAGTATCCCGAACTTATGCACGGGCAGTCGCAGCTCCCCGCGGCAAGGCTTGTCGGGTGGCCGCCAAGGTCCTCCGTGGTTCCTTTGGAGCCATTCAAGAACAAAGTATTCAAGCCAAGGAGACAAGGCCCCGGCAAGAGGAGCTTGCCGGGAAGGCCACTCAAGGCACAAGACCCCGGCAAAAGGAGCTTGCCGGGAAGGCCAACCAAGGCATCTCAAGGAACTTGCCGCGACGCGCCACGCGTCCCGGCAAGGCCCGGTGAGCGGCAAGCTCCCGGACGCAACAAGACAACGACCGCGGCAAGGCGTTTGCCGCGGCAAGCTACCACTCTGTACCCGCGCTCCGGCACATCCACCAACGTGTCGCTCTAGGACCCTTCCAGGCATACGTGGCGGGAGGCTGTGCAGCCAGCGGTGCGCAGTGGCAAGCGGCGCTGACAAGATCGCCATCGTGGCGAGCGGTGGCGTGCCTGACGGTCCCTTTTTGCACTGTTTGGGCAACGCAGACAGGCATTTAATGCCCTTGTCCCCTGCCATCAGGGTTAGGTATGATACACTGTACGGGTAGTTGTACCAACCGCAACACCTTTCCATTTTTACCCTTGTCTACGTTGCCACCTGTCGGTGATCCCTTGAGCATATAAAAGGAGGCCCATGCGCAACGTAGAAAGGGGGTTCGAAGCAGAAGAACACTCACGCTCGATCTCGTTAGCTACGGGTGTGTACTGCAGCACTCAGCGCTCCCGAGCAAGAGCCCAATACAAACCACAAAGCAGGAGTAGGGTTTTACGCATCCGTGCGGCCCGAACCTGGATAAACTGCTCGTGTGCTTCGCCTCGATCCACTCTTCGTGCGATATCCGCCCCACGCCGAACCAAAAGGGGCTCGGTCCGCCGGTCCCATAGGTGCTCGTGGATCAGTTTCCCCGGCACGCACGCGATCTACAAAAGGGTATGTAGATGCACTCCAGTATGCTCGTTGCTAGATGACTCCTTAGATTGATCTTGGTGAAAGCGTAGAATTTTTTTGAATTCTGCTACGTTCCCCAACAGTCAGAACTGCACTTTATAAATAGAAGCCCCCATGTGACATATTTCTGAGCTGTGCTCGCCGGGTACCTATGTTTGAGTTGTGCTGTGCAACAAACTCTCTTTGGTCCCCTTAATTTTTCCTGAGAACTCGAACTTGCGAGAAATTATTCTTCTTGAACCGGATGTTAAACCGGATATTGAGAGCTTCAAAGCTTTGTGGGAGGCATCTTTCCCTTGAGCCGGATCTTAAACCGGAATCTTCATTTTTAGCCGGAATTTTTCTGACGGCCTTTAAACTCGAACTTGCGAGAGATTAACTCTGTTTGAACCGGATATTCTTAAACCAGATTTGAAAGCCTCGGAGCTTTGTAGAATACAAAATTCCCTTGAACCGGATTGTAAACCAGATATTTGAGTCATGTCATCGTAGCCCCGAGTCTTAAGACGACTCGAGGAGTTGCCTTGAGACTCTCTGTATTTGACCATAGCAGAAGGTGTATATCATTGGTGTTGATAGCTCGATGTGAATCCAGAGAAGGTTGAGGTGACTGCGGTGGGTTATCAATGATCCCGTATGAGCCGTGTCAGCAACTCGGCCAATGGTTCCTTCCAACTGGTGATTTGAAGTTAACCAAACTGTAGTGGCCGCGACTTGTGCGCCTACCCATTGAACCATCCAGTGCAGACGGCGGTTGATATGATAATTTGCCTCCATTTTATTGAAAGAAAATAGGGCTACCCAAGTAGTGACTTGCTCATACTCAAGAAACAGCTCCTGCAGACAGGTGCGGCTCGGTGTGTTGATGTAGACCAGGCCGCGAGAGTCGAACAGTAAAGACGATCGACCGCGGCATTATAAACCGACGCGGACGGGCGAGTCAATCATAGGCGCGGTCCCGGCAAGTTGATGTAAACCGGGCCGTAAGGGCGGCGTCTTGCACACGTCCATTCATCGTGTAATATGGCACAGACGAACGCCGGGCACGACGTTGCCAGCGTGTGCTTCGTACCCATTGGTATAAACCATGTTTATAATAAATAAATAAATGTATATCAAAATATACAGATCAAAGTAACTGTTTTCTTGATAAAAACAATATATACCAAGAAAATAGATTTAGATGGATATCACCTGATGTATTTGGGCCTTATGATCCTCATCGATGTCCGTTAGCCAACCCGGCATGTTGAGTAGGCCGGACCATAGGGCGGATAGTAAAACGACCGCGGCTTTAGAGGCGGCACAGACAGGTGAATCGGCCGCGACGTTGTAAACCGGCGCGGGCGGGAGAATCGGCCGCGGGGGCGGACAATAAGTCGATCGCGTGTGTTGATGTAGCGGGGTTGGCAACCTGCACAGGATGAGTGCTAGTGCATATATGCTCGTACCTCTTTTGCAACACCTTTTTGTAAGAAATAACGATCCTGCGAAGAAATATCATAAACCAACTAATTGTTCTTTGATAAGAACAATATGTGTTCAGAAAAATAAACTTAGACGGATATCACCTGATGATCCTTGATCCGGTGAAGGTGAGGCCGCTTAGCGGTGACCCGGTAGCAACTCAGTGAGGCTGGCTCGTAGCAGAAAAGGGATGCATCAGGGGCGGCTTAAGACCACTCCAACGAGATGAGGCGGCCCAAAACGTAGGTAAGTCCGGCGAGGCGAGGCCGGCTTGACGAGTGCAGCTCAAGGAAGTGACGACCAGCAGCGATGGCCACGCACGACTGTGAGGCCGGCTCGTGGAGGCAACTGTCATGGAAGAGGCCCCGAGGGAGAGTCGGAGGCGCGAGGTTGTGGCGGTTGAGGAACGGCAGAGGCGGAGTTGGAACTGCAGAAACAACGGAGGAGACGCTAGAAACGGCCCGAGCGGCAACTTGGTCCAGGTGCGCGGTTGTGTAGATGAGGGCACGCGGCCGGCGGCTCACCAAGGCCGGCGAAAGAAGGCTTGATGTGATCCTCCTTTGCTCGGGCGCGGCGGCTCATAGACAGCTCGGCGGCTTGTGGCCCGGCTATGACCTCAACAGCAGCGACCCGGCGATGCGGCGCGGCAGACACGGAGACGAGGGTTGCAGCGGCGGCTCGAAGGTGCTTCCGACGCAGTTTTCTCAAGGCGACTCAAAGACAGCAACGGTTTCAGCCGGAAGCAGTGACGGCGCGACGGGCGGCTCAGCGGAAGAGCGGCGCGAGGCCATGGCGTCTTGCAGGCCGGTGGGTTGTAGCAAAGAAGCCCGGAGCGGATGACTCGGCTTTGGCACGAAGCATCTGTTTGATCCAGTCACCATGGTGAAGCACGGTCAGGGAGGCTCGGGGGCAGCGGCTGCTTCGTCATATTCTGAGAGTGCTTGAGTGCGGGAGTCGCCGAGGGAGATCCAGCCGTTGGAATTTGCTAAATTTTTCACATGTTATTGCAAATTCAATTTCAAATCTTTCCACCGAAGGGATCTTCGAGATGAGTTCGGAGTCGCCGTCTTTAGCGTCCGCAATACAGACGTGTTTCTTTCCTGCAGCCCCCGAGTCAAGCGTCGAGTCACGCACTCGAATTTTTTCTTGTTTCTCCTTGATCTTGATGTAAATCTTGATGTAGATGTTGAATAAGCCCAGATTACGATAAACCCAAGTTGGATCGGGTCCTTCCGAAGTTGATGGATCGTCGATTGTCGATGTAGATTAGACCGCATGAGCGTTATGGCGCTGTCAGCGGCTGGGGCTTGGGGACGGCGGCTCTGAGCAGACCACGACGGATACAGCACCTCGGAGTAGGCCACAACGGAGCCCTTGGCGGCTTAGCGGAAACGCAGTCCGGGTCGGAGGCAACAAGAGGCCACGACGGCTCAGTGGCGAGGCACGGCTGAACCGTGGCGAAGGACACAACGGTGCTGACCCGGCGAAGTACATCAACGACTTGGCGGAAGTGGCCGGCCGATGAGGTTGTGGCCATAACCACAACGCGGCGGCTCTTGGTAATCTTGTCGCGGCAGAGGCAAACACCATGGCGGCAGCAGCAGCCCAAGGCCAAGGCGGGTGCAGCGACAGTGGGCGGCTTGCCGCAAAGCAGGCGGAGGCAAGGCATGGCGGCTCTCACGGTGGTGTTGTAGGGTGTGCCATGTCTTGGCACGGAGGAAAAATGTGCGTGTAAAAATTTACTGTATCAGACGTAGTACCTATGGTTTGACCTCGGGACCCAGCCAGTTGGTCGAAAACACCCCACTAGCCCACAACTTCATCATGCTAACCTGGCACGGAGGATAGGTGTTGTTAGCTCCGTCTCGACCAGCCACAACGTCTCTTTTTCTAAGCGATTCTTCTATTTTCCAAGCTTTTTCTTTTAGTTGTAATAACACCACGGCGAGCTAGCGTCGCTCTCGTGTGTGCCCGTGCAATGGTTAGACGATGGAGAGAAGAGAGAGATCGCAGACCTGGGACCCACCAGTAAGTGAGTCAACGGTCATGCATGTGTTGATGAGGCACTCCCTCTACTCTACTCAACGTAATACTGTATATAATCAAGTTATGGGACAAAGCCAACAACCGTTGTTGTTTCAGGCTATCGACTTACCCTTTGTAGTCCAGGTTGCCAGTTCCAATCTCGTCTTTCATATTTGCTAGTTTTAGGTCCAAATTTCATTAATGACAAGTGTGACCCCCGTGTGTTGTTCCGATATTTCAGTGTAGGATGGTTTTTTTGAACAAACAGTTTGCACGGTTAGACAAGTAACGGCACAAGTTACACGTATTTTGCAAGTTTACGAACAAAAATGACAGCGGCATAGTATATCACATCCACCCCGCAGCTTAGATGCTATGGTGATACGAGTTTTTACACTGTTGGAAGTGAGATCCAATGGCTTGGGATTAGTCTTTGTAATTATGCGCAATTTCCAAACTCTCCAAAGGTTTTTTTGCAAATAAAACATTCAGGCCTCGTGTGTGTGCCGCTGCATCTTGGATCCAACGGCTGCCCGTTGCTCATATTAGGTGCTCCCCGTAGCTTAATTACCCGCTACGGTGATATGAGCATCTAGGTCGTATGATCAGTGATTAGATGGCACATGCGTAGTACTTGTACTTTCTGCGCAATTCCCAAACTATCTCAGCCGTATATTGCAAAAACATCCAAACCTCCTACCGTGGGCCGTTAGATCTCCGTGAACTCGTATCACCATAGAATCTACGGTGCGAGAGCACCTCATATTCTCCCGTGCGAGAAAACATAAGGTGCTCTCGCAGCTTGGATGCTATGGTGATACGAGCTTCGAGGTTGTTTTATCTGAGATCCAATGGCATCTGAGCAGTCTTTGTGCTAGTAAGCAGTGGCCGAACTCTTTGGGGGCTTTTCTACAAAAAAACCATTCGAACCACCGAGGAGGTGTTGGGTCACAAATCTAACGGCTCCGAAGAGCTTGTATTATCAAAGCATCTAAGGTGTGGTAGCACATAATATTCTTACATACAGGAGAATATGATGTCCTCCTTCATCTTAGATGCTACGGTGATACGAGCTTCGAGGTCGTTTGATCTCAGGTCCAATGGCATTTGAGCAGTCTTTGTGCTTGTAAGCAGTGGCCAAGCTCTTTGGGGGCTTTTCTGCAAAAAAACATTCGAACCACCGAGGAGGTGTTGGGTCACAAATCCAACGGCTCCGAAGAGCTTGTATCACCAAAGCATCTAAGGTGTGGTAGCACATGATATTCTTACATATAGGAGATTATGATGTCCTCCTTCATCTTAGATGCTACGGTGATACGAGCTTCGAGGTCGTTGGATATGGGATCCAAGGGCATCTGAGTAGTTTTTGTACAAATTGTGTGCAATTCTCAAACTCATCAAGGTTTTCTGTAAAAATATTAAGACATCATGTGAGCTGCTATATCTGAGATCTACAAGCTCCAAGCAACTCGTATCGGCATATCTAAGGTATGGGGGCACATGATATTCTCCCGGGGAGGAGGGGTGGGGGTGCACAACCAATCGGTGGTTGGGAGGGTGGGGACAAATATAATTATAACAACCCTAAACAGAGCTTCACAATTTTATCTAACGTCAAGGGGGTGACCCCCGACAATCATAGCTCCGCCTAATTAAACAAAACATTTGCATGTACTATAGTACTAGATATAATAATCATGTTTCAGTTTCATGTTCGTTTTAAATATTGAATTGAGGACCATGCATGTCTTACATTTTACTCCCTTCGTTCCTAAATTTTTGTCTTTTTTGAAATTTCAAGTGGACTGGCACATACGGATGTATATAGACATATTTTAGAGTGTAGATTCACTCATTTTGCTCCGTATGTAGTCCTTGTTGAAATCTCTAAAAGACTAATATTTAGGAAAAGAAGGAGTATTTTTGAATTCGTGTCATACATGCATGGTTTGGAAAATTAGATGCACTATACTTATTGGATTATTGTTGTGTTCGTGTGTGGGTGTCTCTCCCTCTGTGTGTGGGGGGAGGTCATATGCTTGATAAATACAAAGTTTTCTCACCTCCATATTGTTCATCTTTTAAATTTGAATTTGCATTGAAAAACTTACCAGGGATACCATGAAATGTGAAATCCACGTTGAGATCACTATATCACAAACTCACTCTAATTCAACAACTCATCATAAGTCAATTACCATGTTGAGATTAGTATTTGCAAGAAAAATACGGGCATTGTAATACACATAGATTCGTTCGGCAATTTAAAAGGTTCCTTTCGTATTCTCGAATGGTAGGACCCAACGGCGTGCTAGCCAGACCTTGGATCGTGTTGATCCTAGAAAAGTAAAAAAATAAGAAAAAACGGGCTCGTGCCCTTCTGGTGGCGTGCGTGCTACGCACATTAGGCATCCCAAACCAGTCAAGCCTCCGCGTTTTGAGTCGAAATATCTGGCGGCTAGAATTCCAGCCCTAGGAAATTCCCCTCATGTCCCCGGTCCATAATGACTACCGATGAACAACGGAGGGATGCTTTGGTAACTAGACAATGTTACCTACCATGCCGAGCACGGTTCAATTCCCTCGGTGGCCGCTCACCAAGGTCACCCGTCAACTGCATTGCCTAGTACTACTACTACTACTACACCAGGATGAGCACAGAATGGAGCCCGTTTGTCTGTGCCTAGTACTTGAGTTAATATATCAGGCAATGCACTTGTACGGAGGGATTATCCTTTTGCTCTGCATATATAACTTGTCTGAAGTCTAACTAAGCAAAATGTTTGACCAAATTCTTTCTTAAGAAATACAGCAGGACAGATGTATGGCTTGAAAATTTATTGCATGACGCAGGTTATGATATTGTTTCGAATCCTGGATCTTAAATTTCAGAAAATCCAAAAGTGACCATAAATTGTTGAAACTGAGCATGGTCACGTGATATGGCACAAATATTAATTCGTAATTTTTTTTCTTCAATTTGAGACAAGCTGCTTATGACAAGTTGCACAAATGAAGAGCCAAGGTATTTTGGAACAAAGACCTGTCACGTTAAAGGCGAACGCTTTCACTATTGAAACCATGGGTGTTTACATGCCACCACGAGTACCGCTTCTCATCGGCAGGTGTCGTCCGAACAAGCGTGTGAGTTGACGGGAGGCGTGCGAGCAGACCGCTGTGCAGGCTCACCGGGAGGCGAGCCCTTTGACTAGGCTCCGCCGCCCACCTTCGTCCCAACTGCTCCCACTTTTAATGTGGCCGGCGCCGCAGTTTAAAATCAACCCCGCACTACCCGGTATCGCTACAATCTTCTCTCTTCCTCTCCGATTCTCCTGTCGTCTACCTCCAACCAGCCTGACCTAAACGTATGCCATGCCGCATCACGATGGTCTGCCCTTAGTCTTCTAGTTTCCTGAGGAAGAGACCCAGCTGGAGTCTCGAGAACATAAGGCGCTTTGGGATGAGCTTGAACTGCCCTTGCGGGAAGACGCCGCGCCTGTCCCCGCTCCCGTTCCGGCTCCCGTCGCCCCGACTGCGCCAGCACCCATACCCGTGGCATCGATGGGCTAGGAGCCGCACATTGTTGCTGAGCTTGATGCCACGGGGTTCCACAAGGTCCCCGCCGACTTTCACGCGCCCGTGCACCTGCCAGCGCATTCGCCTGCGCGTGCACTGACGCGCACGCCCGTGCCGGTGCCCGTGCACCTGCCAACGCATGCGCATGCGCCTGCATTGACGTGCGCGCCCATGCCGGTGCCCGTGCACATGAATGTCTCCGCCGCGCCGTTGACAGCGCCTGTCCCCACGCGGGTGCCAGTGCCCCCCTCAGCGGCATGGATGGCCGCCGTCGACCGCTTCCTTGCATGAACGCCAGTCGCCTCCTCCCGCCAGTTGACTCGCTCCGAAGTTCGGAACATTTTGGCCTTCCTTGAAGCTAGGCCAACGTCCAGGAGTACGCCAACAACGGCGCAAGGCGCCGCCGTCGCCGTCGGTCAGTGGCCCGACGACACACAGAGCCCGGTAGAGGAGCCGCTTCCCACCGCAAGACGCCCCTGCCGCCGCCGTGTAATCTAAATTTTCCATGAAAAATGTCGGATTGCCATGCTTAAAATCCGAACGTTTATCATTACTGTTTATTTTAGATCGATCATCATATAATTTAAAGTCAGAGTCAGACTGAGCGAAATCTATGGTTTGATCGATTGAATGTTCTGCTAGAGCTGTATCAAATTAAATATAAAACGTCATCAAGCCACATGTATTCTTTGTCATCTAACGACCTAGACTGCTTCAATGTCGAGCGCTCAACACGTTTAGCGTGCAGTTAATTTCATGCCAAAAATAGTGCTAATCACGTAACAACACGCAAATAGTATCCTACTTAATATCCGCATGCACTTAATATACTTCCAAATTAACGTGCATTGCACGTACACACTGGCTAGTGTTGCTAGCACGTGAAACTGGTGACGTAACTTGTGAACGCGTCCAGATATGGTCAACGGCAACATCGCCCGCGAGTTCTTTGTGTTTGCCCGTGCGTTCCAGATATGGTCAACTTGACTCCTCATTAATTAATTTATAGTATCTCGTTTCGAATGACTAATTATTGCAAGGAAAACATGGGCATGGTAATACATACAGATTCGTTTGCAAATGAAAGAAGATTCGTTTGCATTCTCAAATGTAGGCGCACCAGGCAGACCAGGGTCGTGTCGTGCTGGTCGTGTGTGTTGGACGGCAAAATAAGTTCGCGCTTCCACGTTTCGGATTGAAATATCTGGCGGCCCCAATTCCAGCCCTGCAAAATCTCCCTTCTCCACCGTCCCCTTCCGCGCCCAGATTTCTCAAATCCCTAATTCGCCGCCAACCCAAGCAAATTTCGAATCGCCCCTCGTCTCGTCTCTTTCCCCACATCTGTGCCGAACGACGACGAAGAAGACGACGGTCGCGCTTCACCACCGCACCGGAGCTACCTCATCTACGCCCTCGTCCACCGCACCGGGTGGTCCACCGATGACATCGGCCGCCGCAACCGACGTGCCTCACAGCCACCGACTTCCACCGCATCAGGTGCGCTTCACCGACGCCGTCTCCCAGCTCACCTGGGCTACTTCATCAAGCACATCTTCACGCCTCCGCCCCCCGAGGCCGCTGGGGCTTCACCAACGGTCTCGTCCACCGCATTGTAGCGCTCCGCTGCCACTCAACATCTGCATCCGTGCGTGGCCAGCCAACGCCAGCGCATCACCCTCAACGGCTCTGAAGTGACCCGCACTCTAGCTAGGCGAACATGCCCAAACGCCGGCCCGAACTAGGTATCCACACATCACTCCCTTGTGCATTGTTCCGACAATGTTTGGATATCCTTTCACTGCTCTCTTAGCTTACACGCCTATCCAACTCTGACTTTAACTCTTATTTCTTCTGGAGATATCATCTAAAACAAGCAAACCATTTTTTAGCGAAGCATGACGGCACTACGGGATCTGGTGCACATCATGCACACCCGTATAACCTTGTAAGTATCTGTCCTCCGGTACAACAGCAATGTCGATTCCTCTTATCTGATCAGCCATTCGCCGTGTCAAAAATGCAGAGGGGGATGCAAGGAGCACAAGGCCTGCACATCCAAGCAAGTGGTAACATGGACTTGTACATGGAACATCCCAAGGGCAAGCAGAGCTGCAGTGAGCCTGTACAACGAGCTAGCGAAAGTCCCTGCATTTCATTTAATTCGTACTGGCATTCGTGTATGATTTGTGTGAAGTGGCGGATCCACGAATTCAAGTTACCTGGGGCGAACATTTAACTTAAAAATACGAAGGCACTTGCACTTCGGAAATCAACATAACTTGAGAAATGTGAAGCTACATGCACTTTGAAAACCAGCTAATGATCCAAAGTAGTTCAGATTATAAACATTAAATGATGCAAGCACCAAAAAAATACAAAATGCAACATGGTGTACAAGGACTACAAACATGGTTTGTACCTGCTTGAATTATTCGTTCTCTGGCTGAAAATATCGAAGTGTAATTGCACCTATAACCAGTGCGCAAACTGCATATCAATATATCTATCCTGCACAATTATGCCAATTGTTTCAAACAACAGATTAGAAAAGTATTTATGCTACGTTGTCATGATACGGGGACTTTCTGGTAGATGGCCTCGACGTTTCCACAAGCCATGAAAATGCACTATAATTTGCTTGTCATCAATGCCTGCAAATCTCTATGTCTCTCTGAACATAGCAGATCATCCTTAGAGACTAAATCATTCAATGGGAGCTTGCAAAATGCTTGCATTAGATGCCTCATTAGACACTATATGTTCATCATCAGGAGCATGTAAAATGTTTGCAACAAATCCTTCATTACCAGTCTGTTCATTAGACACTTCAGGCTCAAGAACAACATGAGCTTGGATGTTTGCACCGGAAACTTGATTAGATTCATCAGATTCAGTCAGTTCAGTATTGATTGGGGGAGTTATAAAATAAGTAGAAATTGGTTTCATTTTCTCATAGATTCCCTATATACAAGCAGTTTTACAACACCGTCAGGTTTAACTATTGGCCAGAAAATGAAGAGTTGAATTAGATATAATCAGGGATGTGATGTAGCTTCTCGTTGCGCATGCTACTCTTGCAAGATGCGACTTTCCGTTTGCGCAAGCTCGATGCCATGCATGTGCTGCCGCCGCAGCCTCCCACGCACGCTACACCCAGGGTTGGATCTTCATTTTCTTGTCCTTCCGTTCGCGTGAAGCCCGGTGACCGCCCTCCAACGAGGGCGTGAGGAAGTGATGTGTCGGTCTGTCCAGCGGCGGCTAGGTTAGGAGCGAACCAGACTGGAGGCTGGAGCGGATGAATTGGGATTTTTCCTACTGTCGATCGATATGGGAGGCGCTTGTTTGGGCCGTGAGCCTGCTATAGGGACTGCCTTGCACTTATGTTATTGGCCTATCCAAATTAAAACATTTTTCTTCATTTTTTACATTGCCTGCTTGTGCGTTGGGACGAACAAAACTAGCCTGGGCCAACCTGGACGACTCAAACTAGGTGCACACTTTCAAGCCACCCGAGGCGGCCGCCCATACCAGCCCCTATGGTGGCGTCGCTCCTTTTTGCGTGTATGATAGGGGTAGTGAAAATATTCAAGTGGCGCTTTTGATTTGCCCACAGAATGGTTGAAGTGCTTGTTTCTATGAACTGAGTTCGCCAATAATGTGAAGGATGCCAGTCTTTTCATCCTATTGTAGATTGCTTAGATCTCGATATGCCAAAAGTAATCGCATGAAATATACAGTAAAAGCCAGTGTGATGTGTGTGGCTACAACTAGTGTGACTACATGTTCTCATATAACATATCATGGACGCACCATCTTACCAGATTAACCATTCGACTTACCAATGTAGTGTGGGTAGAAAGAAGTATTGGGACTGCGTATCCAAGCAATTGATGCCATGGACTCCTTCGTACAACCTTGTAAGTGAAAAAGAAGTTGCAGTGTGCGTGTACAAAGAACTAGCGTAAGTTCAGTTACCTGCTTCTCGGAATTTTAGTTAACCATTTATTGCAAAATTGTTCAATTACGTTGCTTAGCTTAATTTAGCTTGTTACTGATTACATAATGCCACAGCCTGTTAATCCTATTATAGACTGCGCCTATCTATGTGTTTGATACTTACTGTTAAGAATTACCTATTTGCCTGAACTTAAATAGCTATTTGTTTGTTTGACTGCTTTGCTGCTGCAACAACGGGTTACAATGATGTTAATAACTAATTTTCAGCATCGAATTGAAACTCTTTAATTCCTTGTTTGTTTAACTGGTTTGTTGTTATAACTCCCAGTTGAGATGTTTTGCTAACTTCAACTTTTCTAAATCCAATCGGAACTTTAATGGCAAAACAGGTTAGCCCAAGATCAAAGAGCGAGGTCCCCATGGACGTTGTATCATCCCCAGCATTGGCACCGGCCCAATCGTGCATTATGAACTGCCAACTGATGATGCTCTAGAGGCTAAACTAGTGGAAGAAAGAGATTCTAGTTCTGCACTTAGATATGAAGTTGACATGTTGAGGAAGCAAACAGCATGATCAGTAGCAGTACTCAAGACAACCATTAAATATTTGGTGGATTTCAAAACGAAGCAAGCTGAGACTGACCACATTGTTAAGGTCCCGAAGGAAAAAAGGAAATTAAATTCCCACTTGGTAAATCTTAGGTGAAATGTTCTTTCCATCGTTGAATAACATTTGTGTTGTTTGTTCATGTAATCAATCAAACCATTTGTTTTAAAGATCATGTAATAATTGTTTTTTGTTTTTTGTTTTTTGGTTTGTAATTTTATTTGAGCACTAGTCTGTATTAATTGATAAGACTCGGAGACATTTCATTTTGATTGTTGTGCCAGACTTACAAATATGCCAATCGTTTTGAATATGCATTCAACAATAATAGTAGTATAGATGGACCATAAGTGGCATGCATCGGAAAGGGCTAAGATGTTGTAGTAGCTTGGCTAAAAAATGGATGCTGTTGTAGCAAAGAAAAGTACAGCGGCCTGGCTTATGTATGTTAGTTGATATTATTGATCCATATACTCTATAAGTGTTTATATGTCTGTTAGTTCTATACATTCTTGGTTGATTGACTCGGTATTTGAATCTTGATACATCGCTTGTGTACATATCTTAATGGGAGTACACATTATGCTGCGTGTGACATTTGAGTTGGACATGAAGTGTTCCAAATATTCGAATTCACCTTAAACTGGATTCTAGCTTCTGAATTTGAGTATCGGAATTTGTAAACCATATTCATATATGACAGTGGAATACATCGTTGTCGTCCTTTTGAAGATATATAAAAACACATAGAATGATTTATCAAGATTCGTATAGGAATACAAAATGGATTTGAATTTAGTTGCCAGGGTAAACGTGGATGCTTATTGTCCCGAAATTCGAAAGAAGCGGCAAAATGTCCACTCCCACGTCGGCTGCCCGAAGCCAAGTGTTTGGGAGATGGAAATTACTGTCTACCCATTACACGGACAATCCATCGGCCCGATTTCCACTCCTCTAAATAGGGGTAGGATAGTAACTTCAATTAGACGTGACACCACCGCCTCTGAGCCCATTCCGACATGGTGGGCGCCAAACATGGGCGGCAAAACACATTTGATTCAAGCTCGCCGAAAGACCTCTGTTTGTCCCTCAATTTCCCCATTCATACACGGTGGGCGGCAAAACAAACTCGACTCGGCCGAAATTGATGTAGGCAAACATTTTCAATAGGGGCAGGTTTGTAACTTCACACAGACGTGACACAACCGCCCTACCTGTCAGCCCTGTTTATACACCATGGGCGCCAACCACCCTCTCCCGCCCGAAATCGCTCTGGACAAATATTGGCGAGATGCGAGATTACCATCGTATCCCCAACCGACGAGACGTCCAAATTTTAAACGGGGGCTAAGTTCGTAACTTTCCCATATTTCAGACAGGCGCGTCCCAAAAACATGGTTCCCCGTACCTCTCCCTCCATTTTCCCATTCATACACCGTCCGCGCTAGAACACCATCCCCACACCAGCCTCTGTCCGCCACCCCATCCATCGCTGCCGTCCTCCACCACATCCATCGCCGCCGTCCTCCACCACATCCATCGCCACCGTCCTCCACTATGCCGGAGCGCCTACCAAGACCGCGCCGTCCACTGCTAGAGATGGATGTTTCTCATCCACGACGACGGACCAAGAGCCTTCCATCACGTCCTCTCGCTTCATCAGCGTTGTCGTCCTCTTTGTCGGGGCCGCTCACACGACCTTCTCTTCCAACGCAACGGGACTTATCCCCCGATGCACCCGTCTACCGTCGCAGATCTGCTTCAACGCCACCGACAGCCATCACACCTCCGATGCCTGCACGGCGCCGCAAGAGAGGTGGTACTTCATATCTCCTCAACTTTTTGATCTCAACCAGAAAATAGATCTTAACTTGGTTACTCTACTTTCTTTTGAGCTCTTAGAATTTAGTTCTTAGTTCGAAGCAAACAATGGCTGCTAAATACCATTTCTCCGGTTTCCCCCTTTTATGATCACTATACGATCAGAATACGTGCTTCGTGTCATAATAGTACTGCTCGACCCATCAAGCTAAACAAGCTTAGTTGTTCAAATACGAATCTGATATTATTAAAACAGATTCGTTTAATTGGTCAGCTAAATGTTCATAAATTAGTTTCGAAAATGCATGTTCGCCGCTCGGGTGTGTATCTCTACAGGGTGCCCACGATGGGCCGGCCCACCCTGGGATTTTGGGTCGTCCCAGGCCCCGATTCCCCTTTGTTCTGTTGTGCCCTTCCGATCTCTACTCGCCCCCAGCCGCCTTCCTCGTCGGCGACTTACCGTCCCCGGACGGCATGACTCTAGGAGGAGACGTCGGACTAACAGGAGGTCAAGAGCCACTCTCCCAACAGCATCACCGCTGCCCGGGCGCGGCGCTGTGCCTACCTTCCCAGTCCGTTCAGGGCTCAGGCGTGGAGCACCCACTAAGCCAACCAAATTTATCCTGAGATAAGTCCTCAACACTCAGCAGCCACTCCACATCACCCATTTTCTAATTGATTCATTACTCATTAGGCAGGACTGTCATTAGGGTTTGTTGTGTGCTCAGTGCGACCTACACTTAATGGTTCAGATGTATTTCGGTAATCTTTAGTACCTGTAAAGTTCACAAGGTTTACAAAATTCCGGCCCTAGGAACAGACACTAGTCATTTTGGATTGTTGGTCGTAGTGACATTGACCCAGATTACTACTGTAAGCTAGGTTTGTTGGCAATTTTACTTGTCTTTCTTACTCATTCGATATAATATCCAATTATTCACATTGATTAGTTGCAAACAATAAGTGCTAGACAAACTTCTTGATTCAGATTTTGGACGGTCTCTTATTGCAGTTACAATTCTGCATACTTGTCCTAGTAAGCTCACAAGTAAATGATTGATTCACTACATCTATGCTTTCCTTGTCATATTTGTTGTCAATATTCTTGTAGGGTGGACTACCCTGTTTCTAAATACTGCAACCGTAGACATGAGTGAATAGTATTTCTCTATGTGATCTCTTCCATCATGTGTGGGCAACGAACACTGGATTGTATAGAAAGAAAGTGTCATTTCCAGCTTTTACATTGGCTTCGATCTTTTACATGGAATACAATCTCCCTACTGGCTTTGTGTCGCACTACCAACACTCCACCCTTGAAGCTAAACATTATGGCACTCATAATTCCTTAGTTTGTTTGTTCAAATACGAATTTCATACGATTCTAATGTTCCTACTTCAGTTTTGAAATGTGTGTCTGCCTATTATAGAGACATAAGGGGTTTGTATTTCTGTGTGTGGTCTGGTCAGCATGGTTGGGGGGTGAACTTTGCATATGCAGGGGTTTATAGGGAGACACTCTTCGAGTTGAATCCGCCATGCATTCCATAGATAATCTGACTACTTTTTATGTTTTCATGAATCTCAGATTCTGAACAGCATCATAATGATTATGAGCTTGCGCGCACGAAAAGAATTAAGCAGAACAATGCCATGGCTGTAAAACTTGGCATTAAGGGACTGAAATCAAGTCTGGATGCAATGCAAAGCAAACGCTCTCCACCTACAGATTCATGCTCAGAATATGATCCTAACAGTGATTCTGAGCGAGAGGGAGACCTAAGTCAATGTAGCTCCCTAGTGGAGGAGTCAGAGGAAGATGCCCTATCTTATTCACCAATCAAGGTGCTTGCTTTAACTGTCCAAGGTTATATTTCTCGCACATATCTTGCAACTGATGCTTTGCATTGCTTCTACTTTGTTTAACTGCCATTAGCTTAGTTTACACATCGTGTATGTGAATACGCCCTGCCTATCCATTTTCAGTACATATTCCATCTGTCATCATACCATATTTATCCGTTCAAATGTTGTTCTTGTGTATCAGACGTTCAAGAGGAAGAGTGCGATTAATGATCGTGGACAAGCACAAGCAAAGTATTTGGAAAAGGTAGTGGCACCTGATAAATCAAATAGCCCATTCGGTGTAGTTGCAATATCACCTGACCCACAAAACACCCCAACTCTAGCAGACTCTAGCCCTACTACACTGGTCATTTCTGATGCCCCAACTCAGCAGACCCTGACTGCAGCAAACATTATGATTACGCCAGTTGACATAGCACCAGCTCTACGACGCAAAACCCCCCATTCCAGCAAAGAGTACACCAAATCCAGTTGCCAAATCCGTTTTTGAAGCAGAGAGAGACCCAATTGCAGCAAATAGGACCCCTGTTCCATTTCTTCCCAGTTTAGAAGACAAAGCTTATATTGTTGTCAGGAACTTTGTGCACATCTTTCCTTCATGGAGAGATTATACCGCAGACACAGAACAATTTCCAGCCTTCCTCCGCAACTTATGCGTAAGTAATGTACTAATGTTATTCATGGTCATTGTTGCATATGTTTCTGCTGACAGAAGACACAAGATTTCATTCTTTTAAATAGGCGAGGACCAAACTGTATTGTGAAGACGAGCAAGGGTTGGTTGCGCTTTTCAAGCAATCGTTGATGAAGTATCGTTCCTACCTGAGGCAAGCGTCTCTGGTCCTACATTTATCCGATGGTGACTGGAATAACCTTGTTACACATTGGTCTCGGCTGCAGCGTAAGGTACTATCTATGATAGCATATCACAATTTGAACTACATTTCTGCATTTGCCTTAACGTCTCACTTGTACGAAAACTGTTAGCAGAAGAACATTCATTCTCAAGGGACCACAAAATCTTGCAACTATATTGCACACTGCATTGCTCTTGTGAGTACCTATTGCCCTGTATGACCATACTTACTTTCATAGTTGTTTGATTATGTAGCATCACTACACATGTTAGCCTCGTTATCGTCCATTTGGTGGACATTATAAGATCCGTATGGAATCTTACATAAATTTCGAATCAACCCAATGCTTTTGAAGAGGTTTAGCTCTCAGTCCTCTTGTAAGGACTGAACGTCGTCTATCACTGTACTTACATTAACAGCTACTCCCTCCGTCCCATAATATAAGAACGTTTTGTACAGTGCACCGGTGTTCAAAACACTCTTGTATTATGGGAAGAGGGATTGGTTCATTGTGTAGCATTCTGCATCTTATCTCCCTCGCCCGCCATTTACTAAAAAAGATCAGATCTATATTTAATCTTACCAAAAAGTAGAATACACAGACAATGCCAGGGCAGAAGTGTAGCCCATTGCTCTTGTCTATACATTTTGTCCTGTAATGCTTGTACTTCCAGGGATTGGTAGTTGATTATCTAGCATCAATCTGCATCTTATCTTCATTATCCTCTATCCCTTCAAGTATTATCATATCTATAATTACTCTCTACAAAATGTAGAATACAGGCAATGCTTATGAAGAAGATTTTGTGTTGAAATTCTTGAGTTATCCTTCCCTTGACATGGAGAAGAGCATTCTAAAGCCAGTGTTAACTGTTAATGTAAGTCGGTCCTTCTAAAGACTTTATCCTCAACTGCTGTTTAATTTGCTCATACTCCCTATCGTTTACTTCTGTTTAGTTTGCTATTTCTACCAAAATGCATGTCCGCAAGAACCGTAAGTTCTAAGTTTTACTTGTAAAACAAAATTCATTATTCATACCATGCACATTACTCAATAATCCCTATATGTATGCTTGTTTTTGTGGATCTATAATCCAGTGTGTGGTGAAGCAGCCCACATTTGCACCTTGTCATCTCCTATTTTATCTTATTGATGTGGCTGATGATATGAACAACATGCCATGCACATTAACCAAAATAGGTACAATGATTTTCTTTTCCCTTCATCTATGCTTGTTATGTTGACATGGTAATCCAGTAGTGTGGTGAAGCTCCCCGCATTATGAACAATGCCAAATTATGCTATTGATATTTTGAACTTTCTCTTTATTTTCTAATTTGAAATTGGATGGAATTGACAGCAGATTTATCATCTTTGTTTATACACGTGCAAAACCTATCATCTCTCTGCTTTGTTTCAGGGTGATATGCCTGATGGCATGCACAAGTCTGCTGAAGGTTGTGAGACAAACCCAACATATATTGCAGCAAAGAAGGCAAAACATCATGAAGATAGCGAGACAACCCCAAAGTCTTATCTTGATGCAGTGTTCAAGTTACTTGAGACTAGCAGTCCGACAAGCTCACAAAATTCGTTGTCTGAATCAGTTCGACTTCTTCAGTCCCAAGTTCTAGCAGAAAGGCATTCTGCAACTCAACTTCGACTTGAAGTCCTATCTCTAAGAAAGATTGCGGAGAACACCAATGAGAACCTCATCGCTAAACAGCTACACTTGGAAGCTATGATCGACATGCTAGGCCGGCCTCACAGCCTTGCTCAGCAGCTTGTGCAGCAGTTCCCGCACAAGGCTAACCTTTCTTGAACTGTCTTGGAAGTGGTCTTTGTTCAGTATTATTTTGTTACCCTACAATGGTGCCCAGTTTTTGTAATCTGCCTCTTCGTTGCGCATTATGATCACTGGTGGTGAACTTCGATGCCCATTGGATGTAATATACCATAAATCCTTTATTGCATAGTGTAGGTCTGTTCTTAATTCTTACTAGTTACTGCCATCATTTGCTATCTGAAAAAAAATCAGATGTAGTCGACCGGGTCGAAACATTCACCTGTAACGGACCTGGTGTTTAGCGGGCCACAATTGGGCTGGCCTGCATCTTTCTTGGGCCCGAATCATTGGGGCCTTCATACTTTGCGTGAGGCCCACAACTTACACCGGCCTATATTTTAGTTGGGCCTTTGTGAATCCAGCTCTTAGTTTGGCCCAGGTAGCGTTGGGCCATTAACAGACTGAATATTGTACTGGCCTGTTACGGCCCAGATGAAACCATGGGCCTTTAGCAGGCCTAAATGCACATTGGGCCTCAATTTTCACTAGCCGTCGACGGGCCTTCAGTAGGCTGAAATGTAGACTGGGCCTTTTTAGGCCCAGTTATATCACGGGCAGTTAATAGGCCGAAACGTATCTCGGGCTCTAGTTGGCCCACTAATATCATGGGCCTTTAAGAGGCCCTAAGTCACGTTGGGCTTAATTGTTGCCACCTTTATCACGGGCCGTTAGTGGGCCCGATGTCCTGTCGAACCATATATTGGCCCATTCGCAGCACGGGCCATTCCTAGGCCGAAAGTCACACCGGGCTAAAATGGGCCCATGTCTACATCGGGCCTCTAACAGGCTGATAGTCATTGGGCTGTATTTGGGCCCAAATATTCGGCGAACAATTAATGGGCCAGATGTGGCTTCGGGCCGTAAATGGGCCCAAATATTCGGCGAACAATTAACGGGCCAGATCTGGCTTCGGGCCGTAAATGGGTAGGTTGTTATTGGGCTGGCCCACTAGTACCTGAGTAAGTACTACGGGCCTTTAACTGGGCCGGCCTTTTTAACCTACATGGGCCTCTGTTGGCCCGTACCACGTGTCGACGTATCATAGGCCGAAAGACGTCATGGACCATACATGGGCCGAAAGTTAAAACGGGCTAGAATTATACTGGACGGCCCAGATGACTCTAATGGGCCTAATTCGGATAGGCCGTAAATGGGCCCTGGGTTAGCGGGCAGTAAATGGGCTATATGCGAACAGGACGTTAACAGGCTTGCCGTGGGCCGGCCCGCCATCTTTTGACCAAGTCAAACAGGCCGGCCTTTTCACAGCAATGGGCCTCTGTTGGGCCATGCCACGTGTCGACGTATCATAGGCGCTTTGTGTCCAATGAGTGGATGACATATGTCCCAACGGTGAGCCGACACGTGTTTCCCCAGCCAATGATGATTTTACACATGGAAAATCCCCATTTGTCAGGGCTGTTAACGGGTTATCGGATCCAGAACCGGACCCGATAGCTTAACGGCGTTCCGTTACGGTGGATGCCACGTGTCGGTCACCCTTGAAGAAAGCACTTCTGTGACGCGCGATTTATCGTCATGGAAGTGGACACTTCCGTGATGATAATTTTGGTAATGTCATGGAACACTTCTACGATAGCACAGGTAGGACTATCTTGATTCTGTCATAAAATCATCATGGATGTACATGCATGACGGAAACATGACCTACTGTGACAAACACGTATCATCACGGAAGTATTTTTTTTGTAGTGATGGCATCCCCTTCAAGGAAACCATTTTCAAATATAGAATCCAAAAGTTGCTTAAACGAAGAAGGCAAACCAGCATAAAAACTTTTCAGGTAGATCTATCCCAAGCATCTTTCAAAGATTCATCAAGCAAATAACGAAAAATTCCGGAATCATCTTCATCAAAATTGCTAGAATTTTCTTTACCAACCCCGGTAACCCTTTCCATATCATAATTGTTTATGAGCTTAGAAGGATAGAGGGGCTATTCAAATCACTGAAACTTGGGAGAAAACCCTTAGATTTCTTAAGATCTGCCATGGTGACAAGGGCTTCAGATAAATCCGGCAAGAAAGACGGCGAACTAAAAAGAGAGGCGAATAAAACGGCAATTTTTTGTGAAGTGGGGAGATGAAAACGAGAGGCAACTGGCAAATAATGTAATTGCGAGGAAATGAGATTTGTGATTAGGAACCTGGTTATGTTGAATATCCTCCCCGGCAATGGCGCCAGAAATTCATTTTGATTGCTCTCTCACTATAGCGCCAGAAAAGCTACTGTCTACTAGGACTACGTCGGTATTTCCCCAAAGAGGATGGGATGATGCAGCACAGCAACAATAGGTATTTCCCTCAGTAATGAAACCAAGGTTATCAAACCAGTAGGAGAACCAAGCAACACAACGTAAACAGCACCTGCACACAAATAACAACACCTCGCAACCCAACGTGTTAAAGGGGTTGTCAATCCCTTTCAGGTAACGATGCCAGAGATTTGTAATAGATTGATATAATAGATCGTAAATAAAATAAAATCCAGCAAATTATTTTTGTATTTTTGGTTTAATAGATCTGAATAAAAATGCAAAGGAAAAGTCGATCACAAGCAAATATATGAGAAAGAAGACCCGAGGCCATAGGTTTCACTAGTGGGTTCTCTCTAGAAAGATAGCAAATGGTGGGTAAACAAATTACTGTTGGGCAATTGATAGAACCTCAAATAATTATGATGATATCCAGGCAATGATTATTACATAGGCATCACGTCCAACATTAGTAGACCAACTCCTGTCTGCATCTACTACTATTACTCCACACATCGACCGCTATCCACCATGCACCTAGTGTATTAAGTTCATGGGAAACGGAGTAATGCATTAAGAACAATGACATGATGTAGACAAGATCCGTTTGTCTATGGCGTTAGATATGGATCTCGTCATTTTATCCTTAGTAGCAACGATACATATGTGTCGGTTCCCTTTGTGTCACTCGGATGAAGCACCGTAAGATCGAACCCACTACCGGGCACCTCTTCCCATTGCAAGATAAATAGATTAAGTTGGCCAAACAAAACCCAAATATCGGAGAAGAAATACGAGGTTATAAGCAATCATGCATATAAGAGATCAAAGAAACTCAAATAACTTTCATGGATATAAAAAGATAGATCTGATCATAAACTCAAAGTTCATCGGATCCTAACAAACACACCGCAAAAGAGTTACATCATATGGATCTCCAAGAGACCATTGTATTGAGAATTCAGCGAGAGAGAGAAAGCCATCTAGCTACTAACTACGGACCCGAAGGTCTACAAAGAACTACTCACGCATCATCGGAGAGGCACCAATGGAGGTGGTGAACCCCATTCGAGATGGTGTCTAGATTGGATCTGGTGGTTCTGGACTCTGCGATGGATGGATGAATATTTCGTCGACTCCCCTAGGGTTTCTAGAATATTGGGGTATTTATAGAGCAAAAAGGCGGTGCGGGAGGACACTGAGGTGGGCACAACCCACCTGGGGAGGCCAGGGGGCCACCGAGGTTGTGCCCCCCTCGGGGCACCCCCCCAGGTGCTGCCTTGCCCCATGAGGTGTCTTCTGGCCCATAAAAATTCTCCAAAAAGTTTCGCGGTGTTTGGGCTCTGTTTGATATTGATTTCCTGCAATGTAAAAAACATGCAGAAAACAGCAACTCGCACTTCGCACTATGTCAATAGGTTAGTACCAAAAATTGATATATAATGTCTATAAAAAATAACTGTAAAACATCCAAGAATGATAATATAACAGCATGGAACAATCAAAAATTATAGATACGTTGGAGACGTATCATGGCCATATCCAACGATAGCTCTATCAAGAATGCCATGCTCGTAGAATCTCTCGGCTATAATCTTCTTTTTGTATCTAGATTGGCTGGTTTTGGTTTAAATGTGCTATTCACTCTTGTTAAATGCCAAGTCTTTTGTAGAGATAATCATAATATGGTGTTTATCGGCATTCGTAGAGGTGACCTATACATTGTTGACTTCACTAAGAAAGCCCAACCTCGCACTTGTTTTATTGCTAAATCTTCTAAAGGTTAGTTGCGGCATAGAAGGTTAGGTCATGTTGGCATGAGAAATCTTGATAAGCTTATTAAAGGTAATCATATCCTTGTTGTTAAAGATGTTATATTTGACAAGGATAGACTTTGTAGTGCTTGTCAAGAAGGGAAACAAGTTGGAGGAAGTCATCCCATGAAGAACATCATGACTACGAGACGATCACTTGAGCTACTTCACATGGATCTTTTTGGTCCAAGTGTTTACAAGAGTCTCAGTGGTAACTCTTTTGGATTGGTCATTGTTGATGATTTTTCAAGATTTACGTGGGTGTTCTTTCTTGATGATAAATCGCAGGTTCAAAAGATCTTCAAGGTGTTCTTTCTTGATGATAAATCGCGGGTTCAAAAGATCTTCAAAAACTTCGCTAGGATGGCCCAGAACCAATTTGAAGTGAAGATCAAGAAGGTTCGGAGCGATAACATAACGGAGTTCAAGAACGCCAATGTGGATACCTGTCTTGACGAAGAAGGGATTTCACATGAGTTCTCGGCTACATACACACCTCAACAAAATGGAGTTGTTGAGAGGGAAAACCGGATGCTAATTGAGATGGCTAGAACGATGCTTGATGAGTACAAGACGCCAAGACACTTTTGGGCGGAAGAGGTTGAGACAGCTTGTCATGCTACAAATCGACTATATCTACACAAGCTTCTCGGCAAGACGGCATACGAGCTTCTCACCGGTAACAAACCCCAAGTTGGATACTTTCGAGTATTTCTCTTAGAGTGTTACATTCTTGACAAGCATCGTCGTTCGAAATTTTCTCCTAAATCTCATGAAGGTTTTCTACTCGGTTACGGCTCAAACTCTCACACTTACCGTGTCTACAACAATTTCACCCGAAAGGTTGAAGAGATGGTAGATGTGAAGTTTGATGAATCTAACGGCTCGCAAGCAGAGCAACTGTCAATTGATGTAGGAGACAAAAACCCTTTGGAGGCAATACAAGACTTGTCTATTGGCAAGATTCGCCCAACGGAGGTATAGGAGAATACTTCATCCATTCAAGTGGAAGCCTCATCTTCACGTCAAGGTGAACCACAAGTTGGCTTGGAGGCATCCACAAGTGGGACATGCCAAGATGAAGGAAACGAGGAAGTGCTTCAAGATGAACCTCATCGACCTCCTTCTCCACCTCCACAAGGGGACAACAACACCAACAACAATGAAGAAGGACAAGAAGAAGAAGATAATGATGAGGATGTTCCACCCCGACCCAAGCAAAAGCTCTCACGAGTTAGAGCAAGAATTGCTAGAGATCATCAGGTAGAGCAAATCTATGATGATATCCAAATCAGGAGAATCACTCGCTCTAAATCTCGTTTAGCTAACTTTTGTGAACATTATTCTTTCATATCTAACCTTGAACCTATGAAGGTTGAAGATGCTCTTGATGATCCGGATTGGGTGCATGCTATGCACGAGGAACAACATAACTTCGAGAGAAACCAAGTTTGGACATTAGTTGAGAAGCCCGACAACAACCAAAACATCATCGATACCAAATGGGTGTTTCACAATAAGCAAGATGAAGATGGATAAGTTGTACGCAACTAGGCCCGTCTCGTTGCCCAAGGCTACACTCAAGTAGAAGATATGGACTATGGTGAGACATATGCCCGAGTTGCTAGACTTGAGTCCATACACATCTTACTTGCTTATGCAAATCATCATGATAATACTTTATATCAAATGGACATTAAAAGTGCTTTTCTCAACGGAGAAATTGAGGAGGAAGTTTATGTTAAACAACATCCCGACTTTATCAATCCCAAGAAACCTAATCATGTTTACAAACTTCACAAAGCTCTTTATGGTCTTAAACAAGCACCTAGAGCATGGTATAAATGATTGACCAAGTTCTTATTGAAAAAGGCTTTGAAATTGGGAAAATTGATTCCACACTTTTTACTAAAAGGGTTGATTGTGAATTATTTGTGTGCCAAATTTATGTTGATGGTATCATATTTGGTTATACTAACACCCATTTTAGTTAAAAGTTTGGAAAACTAATGTCAGAGAAGTTTGAGATGTCTATGATGAGTGAACTCAAGTTCTTTCTTGGTTTGCAAATCAAGCAAACTAAGGAGGGTACATTTGTTTCTTAAACAAAGTATACCAAGGACATATTCAAGAAGTTCAACATGTAAGAATGCAAAGGTATGACTACACCCATGCCTAATGGTGGACATCTTGACTTGACAAAGGATGTCAAACCGGTTGACCAAAAGGTTTATCGTTCTATGATTGGTTCATTGTTATATCTATGTGCCTCCCGTCCCGACATCATGCTGAGTGTATGCATGTGTGCACGATATCAAGCGGCCCCCAAAGAATGTCATCTTAAGGCCGTGAAAAGGATAGTGAGATACTTAATTCACACAACAAACTTTGGCATTTGGTATCCTAAGAGGTCTTCTTTCGATCTTGTTGGCTACTCCGTTTCGGACTATGCCCCAGACAAGGTTGATTGAAAGTCCACTTCGGGTACTTGGCAATTTCTTGGTAGATCTCTTGTATCTTGGTCCTCCAAGAAACAAAACTCGGTATCCTTATCCACCGCCGAAGCGGAGTACATTGCCGCTCGTTCATGTTGTGCTCAATTACTTTGGATGACCCAAACTCTTAAAGATTATGGGATAAATGTGAAACATGTTTCATTACTTTGTGATAATGAAAGTGCTATTGAGATTGCTCACAATCCCGTGCAACATTCTCAAACTAAACATATTAAAGTTCATCATCATTTCATTCGAGATCATGTTGCTAAGAGTGATATCAATCTTAAACATATTCGTACCGATAAGCAACTAGCGGATATATTTACCAAACCACTTGATGAGAAAGTGTTTTGCAGGTTGAGAGGTGAATTGAACATTATTGATGCCTCAAACTTGGAGTAGTAACTCCTTTCTAGATACATGCAAGGCGTGATCCTTTGACTAATCCTTGATATTTCTCTTATGATGGCGATCATATATCTTAGATCTATTTGTACCCTTGCATGCTATCTAACCCTTGTAGGTACTTCGATGAACCCAAATCTATGAGATTGCAACTCACTCACATCCTAAGCAATCTCTACATCACCAAGTTTGTACAATATGGTAGCTGAAATCAAGGAAGCATGAATCCTTTCAACATATCCTTTGACAATTTCTATATATCAAATTTCGTTTGGTATCAAATTTTCATGATTGTCCTTTTGGATACACAAGTGCTCTTCCTTGCAAATCTAACCCATGTAGGTAGATGAACTCAAATTACAAGTGGTGCTCCCAATTCTTGATGAACTACATCAACCTTGAGCATCCAACACAAGTTCAACTACATGATCAATATCAACACCACCACCCAAGGTAAGTTATTCCATCTTAGAGAAGCTTTACCCCAATACATGGGTCAAAGCAGCTCAACAAGATGTGAATACATCAAAATGCTTAAACGAAAAATGGCAACCCCATTTTGAGCTTAAACGATGAGTATGACCCATGATCAAGTGTTCTCACTTGAATCCTAAGTCAATATACTCTAGCATAGGTGACTCTGTTGCCGACCATTTCTAGATGAAGTTCCCTAGTGTTTCTCTATGTTCTGTCATTCTTTCTCTTTTGCATGCTTGTTCCCCTTTCAAAAAAAGCTTTGCAAATTCTTTTTTTCTCTATTATTTTTTGCATCAAATTATTTGCAAATTCTTTGGTTAATTCCCCACAAATCTTTGTGAGATCTTATTTGCCCAAGTGAGCTGAGATGACAAAATCTTGTCTTTCTATTGAAATCGGCCTCACCGATTCCAGTCTCTCGGCTAGACCGAACTGCTCATCAGTCCAACCGATAAGAACAAAACCGGTCTATCTGATTTCAAAACTGAGCAAAGATTCTACCATTTGCATCCTACATATCTCTTCGAGCTCCACTCAATGATTCTTATCCTCTACTAGCATCTTAATCTATATGTTGCTTTGTAATGTGACCCTAGGACAAAACCTATTTGACTCATGCTCTAGAAGACCCCTGCTTGGAAATTGATGTCAAAGGGGGAGAGAGGGCACATCAAAGCTTATCACACAAAGATGCTCATTATCCTAAGAGGAGAGAAGTCACATGTCTTCAAGAGGGGAAAGACATGTTAGTATGTATTATGATTCTGTTGCTCTATTTTTCTAGGTTGCTAGTTTGATCTAGTTTGCTCTGATTTTCTACTACCCTATCTTCTTCCATTATCCAATATAAGATTCAGGGGGAGAAAGATACGCAATGGGAGAAATTTTTTGGGGACATGTCTATATTCATATAGAGTACTAAGTACTCACTCTCTACATGTCATCCCAATCTTGGTATCTTTTGTGGTTACTCATTGTGCTTTGTTTAGTATGTGATCTTGTGTTATCTAACCCTGTTTTCTCAAGTTCACCCTCTCCAAAGCTAGCTCAAGACCAAAAGGTAAGTATATGCATCACATCCATGTGCATGATGATCTCTTGCTGCTGTACATATTGTTTGCAAGGAGGACTCATAAACATGGAGGTACATTTTTCTACTTCAACATCATTTGCTCTGATGCATATAGCCAAGATACATGTAACTCATTGCTTGCTCAGACATGCTTATGCATTCACATGCTCTTATATTCTATATTCAAATGATTGCATACATGTAGGGGGAGCATATGCTTATTACATGTTATTCCAAAGCTTTACTTGTTATCCTTCATATCTTTATCTGAAGCTTTGTTGTATGATTGTCATCAATTACCAAAAAGGGGGAGATTGAAAGCACAAGTGCTCCCTGGGTTATTTTGGTAATTAATGACAACATATCCCTTGTTGAACTAATACTTTCATCTAGTAAATTTTAAATGAGTTCAACAGTGGAGTGGCAGGACAGGAGGATGTGGAACCCTTTTCAAGAAGCAAAGGACAAAGATTGGCAAAAGCTCAAGACTCTACATTTTCATTTTAGTGATCCAAGATCACATTGAGTACATAGGAAACGCCAATACTATTAAAAGGGGATGAGGTGTTGCTTAATGATCTACTTGCTCAAGTGCTTGGTAAGATGCTCCAAAACCCTCGACCACTTTCTCATTTCCACATATGTCCCAAACCTAAAAGTCAAACTCGGCCCCACTGATTTGATCTACCCGGCGCCACCGAGTTTACTTGACATAGCCACTGCCAAAACCCTAATCAGTTCGGTCTCACGGATAGGGATCTCGGTCTCACCGAGATGGTAATGTAAACTCTCTGTTTCCCTTCTGCAACATTTCGGTCTAACCGAGATGAGCGAATCAGTCCAATCGAGTTTGTCTGGCCAAGTCTCAGTTTTGCCTATTACCAAAATCGGTCTCACCGAGTTTGTGTAATTGGTCAAATCGTGATGAGGTTTGCCCTAACCCTAATGCGTCGGTCTCACAGAGTTGATAGTATGGGTCCCACCAAGATGTCTAACGTTCACATTTTGAACTGCTTCAATCTGATCGAGTTCGTCTATTCATTCTGACCGAGTCTGGTCAAATGTGTGTAACGGCTAGATTTTGTGTGGAGGCTATATGTACCCCCACCACCCGGTCTCCATCAGAGAGAGAGAGAGACATCAGAACGTGCCTACACTTCCACTATTCATTTTCTGAGAGAGAACCACCTACTCATGTGTTGAGACCAAGATATTCCAATCCTACCATATGAATCCTGATAAGTAGCCTTCCCCAAGTTGCTTTCCACTCAAATCTTCTTTCCACCATATCCAAATCTGTGAGAGAGATTTGAGTGTTGGGGAGACCATCACTTGAAGCACAAGAGAAAGGAGTTCATCATCAATACACCATCTATTACCTTTTGGAGAGTGGTGTCTCCTAGATTGTTTATGTGTCACTTGGGAGCCTCCGACAAGATTGCGGAGCTGAACCAAGGAGTTTGTAAGGGCAAGGAGATCACCTACTTTGTGAAGATCTACCCTAGTGAGGCAAGTCCTTCGTGGGCGATGGCCATGGTGGGGTAGACAAGGTTACTTCTTCGTGGACCCTTCGTGGGTGGAGCCCTCCGTGGACTCGCGCAGCCGATACCCTTCTGGGTTGAAGTCTCCATCAACGTGGATGTACGATAGCACCACCTATCGGAACCACGCCAAAAACATTTGTGTCTCCAATTGCGTTTGCACACTCCAATCCCATCCCTTTACTTTCTTGCAACTTGCATGCTTTAATTTCCGCTGCTCATATACTCTTGACATGCTTGCTTCAAATGCATTATGAATGTTGAAATTGTACTAAAAACTCTACCTCAACTTAAACATCTTAAAAACTGCTACTTTTCTTGTTGAGTGTCTAATCCCCCCTTCTAGACACCTCTTCTTCGATGCTCTCAGGAGCACAACCCACCAGGGCTTGCGAGGAGGCCCAGGCGTGCCCTGGTGGGTTGTGCCCACCTTGGGTGCCCCCCTCCCCCGAACTGCCTCTTTGCTCTATAAATACCCTAATATTCCAAAAACCCTAAAGGAGTCGTGAAAATCAATTCCGTCCGCCGCAGAGTCCAGAACCACCAGATCCAATCTAGACTCTATCACGGAGGGGTTCACCACTTCCATTGGTGCCTCTCCGATGATGCGTGAGTAGTTCCTTGTAGACCTACGGGTCTGTAGTTAGTAGCTAGATGGCTCCTCTCTCTCTTTTGATTATTAGTACAATGGTCTCTTGGAGATCCATATGATGTAACTCTTTTGCGGTGTGTTTGTTGGGATCCGATGAACTTTGAGTTTATGATCAGATCTATCTTTTTATCCATGAAGGTTATTTGAGTCTTCTTTGATCTCTCATATGCATGATTGCTTATAGCCTCGTATTTCTTCTCCGATATTGGGTTTTGTTTGGCCAACTTGATCTATTTATCTTGCAATGGGAAGAGGTTCTTTGTAGTGGGTTCGATCTTATGGGGCTTGGTCCCAGTGACAGAAGGGGAACCGACACGTATGTATTGTTGCTACTAAGGATAAAACGATGGGGTCTATTTCTACATAAATAGATCTTGTCTACAACATGTCATCGTTCTTATTGCATTACTCCATTTTTCCATGAACTTAATACACTAGATGCATGTTGGATAGCGGTCGATGTGTGGAGTAATAGTAGTAGATGCAAGCAGGAGTCAGTCTACTAATCTTGGACACGATGCCTATATAATGATCATTACTTGGATATCGTCATGATTATTTGAACTTCTATCAATTGCCCAACAGTAATTGTTCACCCACCGTTTGCTATTTTTCTCGAGAGAAGTCACTAGTGAAATCTACGACCCCGGGATCTCTTCCTTATATTATTTGCCTTTGCGATCTATTTTCCTCTGCTTTTATTTTCAGATCTATTAAACCAAAACCCAAAAATACCTTGTTGCAATTTATCTTATTTTATGTTCGATCTATCAATATTTACAACTCTCTCACGTCCGTTACCCGAAAGGGATTGACAACCCCTTTTACACATCGGGTTGCGAGTATTTGTTATCTGTGTGCAGGTGTCGTTTATGTTGTGTTGCTTTGTTCTCCTAATTGTTCGATAACCTTTGTTTCATCACTGAGGGAAATACCTACCACTACTATACTACATCATCCCTCCTCTTTGGGGAAATACGAACGTAGTTCTAGTAAGTCATCAATGATACATATTATTTGTTGTAGGAAATGGAGGACGATGAGTTAACTGATATCATGGTAGACATGGAGTTTGGAGAACTGATGAAAGACTGGATAGAAGATTGGTCATATGATGGAACTTCAGATCATGGAGATTGATCAGAGAATGGGAACGACTGGGGAGATCTTAATGTGAGTGACATTATCATGTTGTAATTTTTTGGTGGCATCCGACAACATTATATTTTTGTGTTGAAAATTTATAGATCGATGAGCATGATGATGGTCATGAAAACAACTCGGAGCTCTCGAATGATGATTACATTAGTCAAGTACGGAAGTGGAATTTTTTGTTGGCATGCAAATTTATTTTTTCCTAGAATATTATATGATAAGTAATTATGTATTTGTGTTGTATTTTTCAGCTCATTTCCGGATGTCATAATGCGTACGACTATTACGGTGAATCCGACGCGGAGACAGGTGATAACCCACAAGTATAGGGGATCGCAATAGTTTTAGAGGGTAGAGTATTCAAGCCAAATTTATAGATTCGACACAAGGGGAGCCAAAGAATATTTGAAGTTATTAGCAGCTGAGTTGTCAATTCAACCACACATGGAGATTAATTATCTACAACAAGTGATCAGTAGCAAAGTAGTTTGATAGTTTTGATAGTACTGGCATCAGCAACGGCAACAGTAATAGTGATAGCAATAGTTTGTAGCAAGTGTAACAGTGATGATAGAAATAGTAACGCGGAAAGATCAATATAGAATAAATTTGTAGGCATTGGATCGGTGACTTGTTGGACGATATTCATCATGTGACAGTTATAACCTAGGGCGATACGGCACTAGCTCCAGTTCATCGATATAATGTAGGCATGTATTTCGTAAATAGTCATAACTGCTTTATTAAAAGAACTTGCATGACATCTTTTGTCCTACCTTCCCGTGGCAGCGGGGTCCATATTGGAAACAAAGGGATATTAAGGCCTCCTTTTAATAGAGAACTGGAACAAAGCATTAACACATAGTGAATACATGAACTCCTCAAACCACGGTCATCACCGAGAGTGGGCCAGGTTGTTTTCACTCCGGGGTTGTCGGATCATAACCGTAGTAGGTGACTATAACTTGCAAGATCAGATCTAAAACATGGATATAATGATGAATTCATAAACGGTTCAGATCTGAGTTAATGGCACCCGGGCCCAAAGTGACAAGCATTAAGCATAGAAAAGTCATAGCAACATCAATCTAAGAACATAGTGGATACTAGGGATCGGGCCCTACCAAAACTAACTCGATCACATGATGAATCTCATCCAACTCCTCACTGAACAGCGAGCCTATGAAGGAATTACTCACTCCCGGTGGGGAGCATCATGGGATTGGCGATGGAGAAGGATTGGTGATGACGAAGAACAAAGATCCCCCTCTCCGGAGCCCCAAATGGACTCCAGATCTGGCCTCCCGAGGAAGAACAGGGTTTGGCGGCGGCTCCGTCTCGTGGATCATGATAATTCTTTCTCCCTGATTTTTTTCTCCGGAAATAGGAATTTATAGTGTCAGGGCTGAGGTCTACGGGGCCACCAGGTGGGTACAACCCACCTGGGCGTGCCAGGAGAGGGGGGCCCGCCCTGGTGGGTTGTGCCCACCTAGGGGCCCCTTTCTGGTGGGTCTTGGCTCCAGTAATTCTCTTTTATTCCATAAAAAATCCTTGCAAAGTTTCGTTTCATTCCGAGAACTTTTATTTCTGCACAAAAACAACACCATGGTAGTTCTGCTAAAAACAGCGTCAGTCCGGGGTTAGTTTCATTCAAATCATGTAAATTAGAGTCCAAAACAAGAGGAAAAGCATGAGAAAAAATATATACATTGGAGACATATCAACAGGACTTAATAACGTATCATTAGATGCACCTGATTCTAAGGAGTCGCAGTCGTCGATCATCATGAGTGAGGTATGTATCTAATCAATGTAGTATCTCTCTAGCCCTTTCTGAGACCGCAAAACATAAATGCAAAGCACCTCCAAAGTTCAAGCATCGACTAAACATTGTAATTCATGGTAGAAAAGATCCAGTGATGATGCACCCAACATTAGCTACACACAATGCATAAATCATGACAATTGTGCTCTACTCAGTTTCTGGCGCTTGTCTTAGAAGGTGGTGACACAACATAAAAGTAAATAGATAGTCCCTTCGTAGAGGGAAGCAGTGATTTGCAGAGGTGCGAGAGCTCAATTTTTTAAAACGGAGATAAATGATTATTTTGAGACATGCACCCTTCTTATTCACTTCACGAGCATCAGTTAACAACATCTTCCATGTTAAGCACGCTAGTGGCGGTTCCCAGGCGATAAAAGTAAATGTTTTGACTACATTGGCAGTCTTTGTTTGATTATTTAAGAGTTGAACTCTTTTTCATTTTTGCAGTTTGGGACTAGGCATCCCTATTACCGCCCATTTTCTCGTGCGATGGCGAGTGAATAAACACTCGACGTGAGAATAACCCGCTTAGAATGGAAGATACCGACCACCTCCTATCGTTCCATGAACGATCCAGGCACACAAAAAGGATAGATTTTAGAAGTTTTTAGAGGTGGCACATGCAAATTTACTTAGGACGGCAGGGTAATACCGTATATAGGTAGGTATGGTGGACTCATCTGGAATAACTTTGGGTTCAAGGTTTTTTGATGTACAAGCAGAATTCCCACTTAGTACAGGCGAAGGCTAGCAATTAAGATTGAGAAGCGGCCAGCTAGAGAGAAACAATGATCATAACCATGCATTATGCATTAGTAACATTGAACACTAGCATGAGTAGGATATGGACACCATGAACATAAACATCATAGAGGCTGTGTTGGTTTTTATTCAACTACATGCATGAACATGTGCCAAGTCAAGCCACTCAAACATTCAGAGGAGGACATCATATCATCATACTACATCACAATCATTTTAACGCTATGTTGACATCCAAGATAAATCATTATCAACCCCCAGCTACTTATGCATGCCATGAGAAACTATAATCTCTAATTGTCATTGCAAACATGTTTAATCCTAATGGGCTGAATCATGGATACCAGGTTAAACATATTTACATAAATAGAACAAGTCGAGTTCATACCAGTTTCTCCTTGCCACGGCCAGTTCATCGAATATCATCATTATTGACTTTCACTTGCATGACCGAATGATATGAATATAGTAATAGTGCAAGAGTGTCGTGGACTAAGCTAGAATCTACAAAACATTTTATTCAACAGGAGAAGACAAGGTAAAATATGGCCTTTATTAGTTCAACAATTATTCATATGGGAGCCACTCAACATTTTCATCGTGGTCTTCTCCTCGGTACAACTCAAATAAAAAGAAACGAAATTCAGAGAAACACACTGAAATATTTTTGGAGTTTTTGGTTTTCTTGAACAAGCTAATAAAAGGGGAAAAGGAAAAATGAGAAAGACTATTTACACGGGAAAACTCCAAACAAGCAAAAGAAGGACAAGGAAATCTTTTTGGATTTTCTTTTTAATTCTAATACTAAGCATGCATAGAAAGTAAATTACTACAACTATTTTTTTGGTTTTTCTAAAGTTTTTCAAACACACAAGAAGAAAGCAAGAAAATAAATCTAAGCATGGATGATACAATGAAAAAGTGTGAACACCGACAAATAGAATGATACGCGAATATGAATATAATGTCCGTGAGAAACACGTACTCCCCCAAGCTTAGGCTTTTGGCCTAGCTTGGTAGTCGATCAGTAGCCTGGAGGGTAGTAGTCGGCGTGGTAGCTCATGAAGGATCTCGGTTTGGACACCTCGGCCTGCCATGCTGCCACCACTGCTGCGTTATGAGCTTGGGCCTCGCTCTCAAGAACAAAATATCTTCCCTTGTTTTTATAGTCAAAAAGAGCAGGCGCAGGAAAATATGTGTCCATAACATGTGATTGGTTAAACAACAGATTATAAGTGAAGTTATCAACCTTTCCCTTGAGAATCTTATGCTCTTTTAAGGTTTCAAAATCTAAATACTGCGTGGTAGGATGGGATCAATGGGTAAAGGCGAAACACCCAGCCCTCGTGCTAAATGCGTGGCATAAATTTCACCATAGAACCAGCCACTGTTAGCTTTATGCTGAAGTCTACGTGCAACAATCGCTCCAAGGTTATAATTCCTTTCATCAGTGAGAGCGGTGTGAATAAGGCTCAAGTTTGGCGCACAAAGTATGCTATAGTATTGCTTGTCTACTATGCATTTCCCGTTAAATTAAGCAAAATATTGAATTGTGGGAAAGTGAATGCTCTTTATTCTTCCTTGTCTCACTCCCCTATTTTCACCGTAACAAAGGCTAGTCAAGAAAGACTCATACTCAGCCGTTGGTGGTTCATCAAGCGAACCCCAAAAAGGAAGTTTGCAATAGTAAGCAAAATTCTCTAGTGGAATAGTAAATAGATTATCATAAAGCTTGAAAGACACCCTAGACTCACGAGGGAAAAAATTAAATCCTTTGACAAATGTCTCAGTGATAATGTGGCGTTGTTCACACTTACCTGAAATGTAGGGACCGAGAACAGCATTGTGAACATATTGCTCAAATTTCTCCTTAATTCCCACTCACATCATATACTCATCGCAAGGCCATAAGCATGTTTTGGTAGTGGCAATTCGTGTGGAACTTTCACTTGGTTCAACATAAGACCGGCGGGTGGAACTGTCACTAGAAGATGCCCTCGAGTATCTTCTCCTCAAAGAACTCCTTCCAAACAAGTTCATAATGTCCGCATACAATTTTTCCTATGAACAAAAATCTGAATTTTTAGTTCACAAAATTTTCTCAACAAAACTTCACAAAATCGATAGCAACTACTCATAGGTATACATAGACGCCATAGCAATCATCCAAACTACTTAGAACACTAAGAATTCAACATGCAAGAACATCTAAAGTAGCACCAAGAGTAGCTAATTATTCAAAGTATAAGCCACTAAAAAAACTAATTAGACAAATAGTGGAGGCACATACCAAGCAACAATCCCCCGAAATAGTTTCGGAAACGGAGCTTCAAGCAAAGAGATCGAAATCTGCGGGTTTGAGCTCAAGAACACGGGAGAGAGAGCAATGGAGAATTTTTTCTGGATATGAGTGGTGATGTGGGCTAAAGAGGTAAGTGAGGTGGCCCACGTGGGGACCACAACCCTCCAGGGCGTGCCTGGGGGTCCTGGCACGCCCAGGTGGGTTGTGCCCACCTGGTGCACCTCCCTCTAGTATTATTTGCACCAGAAATTAGAAATATTCAGAAAAAAAACCGTTTAAAATTTTCAGGGCATTCTGAGAACATTTTTTGGGGTCATTTTTATTGCACGAGGAATTCAGAAAACAGACTAAACGTGGCATCTTATTTTATTTTACTAGTAAAAACCGAAAATAAAAAGTAGGGACAGGGAGTAGTGCTTACTAAATTCATCAACTTCATACTGCTCAAAAATGATTCATTAGTAAGGTTGATCAGGTCTTATTAACAACCAATTTCGATTAGCATGAAACCGAAGAACTTTCGTAAATCACTAAGTTACCTCAATGAGGATATGGATGTCCCCAACAATAAGCATTTCATATTTCTTTTTAGCATTAGGTAGAGGTATTTGAAAACTTCCAATAGTGATTGTTGGAGATTTTCAATAACATTAATACCATTCACTTGGAATTATTTCTTCGGAACGTGCATCGTATGCTCATTACCATTGATATGAAAAGTGACCTTGCTTTTATTGCAATCAATAACATCCCCTGCGGTATTTAAGAAGGGTCTACCAAGGACAATCGACATGTTGTCATCCTCGGGCATCTCAAGTATAACAAAGTCGGTCAAAATAGTAACATTAGCAACAACAACGGGCACATCCTCACGGATACCGATAGGTATGGCAGTTGACTTGTCAGCCATTTGCAAAGATATTTCAGTAGGTGTGAGTTTATTCAAGTCAAGTCTTTTATATAAAGAGAAAGGCATAACACTAACACCAGCTCCTAAATCACACAAAGCAGTTTTCACATAATTCTTTTTGATGGAGCAAGGTATAGTTGGTATACCCGGATCTCCAAGTTTTTTAGGTACTCTATATTTAAAAGTATAATTAGCAAGCATAGTGGAGATTTCAGCTTCCGGTATTTTTCTCTTATTAGTGATGATGTCTTTCATATACTTTGCATAAGGAGGCATTTTCAAGTTGTCAGCCAAGCGAGTACGCAAAAAGACTGGCCTCGGCATTTCAGCAAAGCGTTCAAATTCTTCATCATCATTCTATTTAGTTGACTTGGGTGGAAAGGGCATAGGTTTTTGAACCCACGGTTCTCTTTCTTTATCGTGTTTTCTCGCAATAAAGTCTCTTTTATCATATCTTTTATTTTTTAGGTTGTGGGTTATCAAGTTCAACATGTGGTTCTATCTCAACATCATTATCTGGCTTTTTCATTGTTTGGTTGAGCCTCTTCATGAACCTCATCATTATCTTTTTATTATCACTAGGTGAGTGTTCATTACCAGATTGAGTTTCAGCATCAGAGATAGAAATTCCATTATCGTTATCAGGAGGTTTTTCTATTTTAGGTTCATTAGAAGTGTGCAAAGTCCTATCATTTTTCTTTTTAGAAGGACTAGGTGCACTAGTGTTATTTCTTTGTGAGTCTTGTTCAATTCTTTTAGGGTGTCCCTTAGGATAAAGTGGTTCCTGAGTCATTTTACCTCCTCTAGTTGAAACTCTAACAGCAAAGCCATGCATATTATGATTCATTTCATCAAGTGATTCTCTTTGAGATTTAGCAACTTGTTCTAATTGAGTTTGAACCATAGAAGCTTGTTTTCCAACACCTCTAGCATCATTTGAAATTCTAAATAACAAGCCACTCAAACAGGCAATCATATCAGAATTATATTTCAATTGTTTCATAACATTTGCATTGAAGTGATCTTGTTTTCTAATATAGTTTTCGAACTCATATAGGCATTGGCTAGGATGCATATTGTGAGGATTATCATTATCATTGAACTTTATAAGAGAATTTACCTCTACCACCTTAGGCAGTGGTGGTGTATTAAGCCCATGTATTTCTTCAATAGGAGGTAAATTTTTAACATCCTCAAATTTAATACATTTTTCCTTCATAGATTTCTTTGCCTCTTGCATATCTTAAGGACTGAGATATAATATACCCCTCTTCTTTGGAGTGGGTTTAGCCGGTGCTTCAAGAAGGGTCCAATCATCATAATTTTTCAATATGTTATTCAATAATTCTTTAGCTTGAGCAATAGTTTGTTCCGTGAAAACACAAACAGCACAACTGTCTAGGAAGTCCCTAGAAGCATCGGTTAGTCCATTATAGAAGATATCAAGTATTTCATTTTTTTAAGAGGATGGTCATGCAAAGCATTAAGTAGCTGGCAAAGCCTCCCCCAAGCTTGTGGGAGACTCTCTTCTTTATTTTGCACAAAAGTTAAATATTTCCTATAAAGCGGCTTGTTTCTTATGAGCAGGGAAATATTTTTTCTGGGAAGTAATAAATTATATCCTGGGGACTACGCACACAACCAGGAGTAAGAGTATGGTACCAATCTTTAGCATCACCCTTTAATAAGAAAGGAAATAATTTGAGAATAAAGTAATAACGAGTTTTCTCATCATGAGTAAAAAGGGTGGCTATGTCATTCAACTTAGTAAGATGTGCCACAACCGTTTCGGTTTCATAACCATGGAAAGGATCAGATTCAACCAAAGTAATTAACTCTGGGTCGACAGAGAATTCATAATCCTTATCATCAATAAATATAGGTGAAGTAGCAAACTTAGGATCATACTTCACTCTAGCATTCAGAGATTTTTCTTTATACTTGCATAGTAATTTCTCTAGATCATCTCTATCCTTAGAAGCAAGAATATCTGTAGTTGTCTCCTCATTCAGAACATAACCTTCTGGTACCTTAGGCAATTCATATCTAGTAAGGCTAGTTCTAGCAGGTGTTTCAGGAGTTTCAGTTTCAAGCTCATCATCAGATTCAACAACATCATGTTGTATTACTCTAGCAATTTGTTCATCAAGAAATTCACCAAGTGGCACATCATCATTATCAAGCAAGGTACTAGCATCATCATAAGCATCATTCATAGTAGAAATGGCATCATCACTAACTTGCGACATATTAGAATTGATAGCATGTGGTGGTGTTGCAAGTTTAGTCATAACAGAAGGTGAATCTAAAGCAGAACTGGATGGCAGTTCCTTACCTCCCCTCGTCTTTGAGGGAAATATCTTAGTCTTTGGATCCTTCAGATTCTTCATAGTGATAATACGATAATAATCCCAAGTGACTCAAAAAATATAGATATGCTCCCCGGCTACGGCGCTAGAAAAAGGTCTTGATAACCCACAAGTATAGGGGATCGCAACAGTTTTCGAGGGTAGAGTATTCAACCCAAATTTATAGATTTGACACAAGGGGAGCCAAAGAATATTTGAAGGTATTAGCAACTGAGTTGTCAATTCAACCACACCTTGAGATTAATTATTTGCAGCAAGTGATCAGTAGCAAAGTAGTTTGATAGTTTTGATAGTAGTGACAGGAGCAATGGTAACAGTAACAATGATAGCAGTAATTTGTAGCAAGTGTAACAGTGATGATAGCAACAGTAACACAGCAAGATCAATATAGAATAAATTCATAGGCATTGGACCGGTGACTTGTTGGATATATTCATCATGTGACAGTTATAACCTAGGGAGATACGACACTAGCTCCAGTTCATCGATATAATGTAGGCATGTATTCCGTAAATAGTCATGCGTGCTTTATTAAAAGAACTTGCATGACATCTTGTGTCCTACCCTCCCGTGGCAGCGGGGTCCATATTGGAAACTAAGGGAAATTAAGGCCTCCTTTTAATAGAGAACCAGAACAAAGCATTAACACATAGTGAATACATGAACTCCTCAAACCACGGTCATCACTGAGAGTGGGCCCGGTTGTTGTCACTCCGGGGTTGTCGGATCATAACCATAGTAGGTGACTATAACTTGCAAGATCGGATCTAAAACATGGATATAATGATGAATTCATAAACGGTTCAGATCTGAGTTCATGGCACCCGGGCCCAAAGTGACAAGCATTAAGCATAGCAAAGTCATAGCAACATCAATCTAAGAACATAGTGGATACTAGGGATCGGGCCCTAACAAAACTAACTCGATCACATGATGAATCTCATCCAACTCCTCACTGACAAGCGAGCCTACGAAGGAATTACTCACTCCCGGTGGGAAGCATCATGGGATTGGCGATGGAGAAGGATTGATGATGACGAAGAACAAAGATCCCCCTCTCCGGAGCCCTAAACGGACTCCAGATCTGGCCTCCCGAGGAAGAACAGGGTTTGGCGGCGGCTCCATCTCGTGGATCGTGATAATTCTTTCTCCCTAATTTTTTCTCCAAAAATAGGAATTTATAGTGTCAGGGCTGAGGTCTGCAGGGCCACCAGGTGGGTACAACCCACATGGGCGCGCCAGGAGAAGGGGGCGCGCCCTGGTGGGTTGTGCCCACCCCGGGGCCCCTTTCTGGTGGGTCTTGGCTCCAGTAATTCTCTTTTATTCCATACAAAATCCTTGCAAAGTTTCGTTTCATTCCGAGAACTTTTATTTCTGCACAAAAACAACACCATGGTAGTTTTGCTGAAAACAACATGAGTCCGTGGTTAGTTTCATTCAAATCATGCAAATTAGAGTCCAAAACAAGAGGAAAAGCATGAGAAAAAGTATATACATTGGAGACGTATCAACATGACTTAATAACGAATCATTAGATGCACCTGATTCTGAGGAGTCGCGATCGTCGATCATCATGAGTGAGGTATGTATCCAATCAATGTTGTATGGAAGTATTGTAAAACCGTAGAAAACTATTTTCATGGCTATGTTTTCATTGTGTAGGTGACAGAATATGAGGTGGAAAAGAATGTCCAAGATACTGCCAGTGCAGATGATAAGAGGGATATGTTCATGCAGATAATGGAAATGAGTTTTATGTCTCACGATGTTGCGTTTGATTTCTACAACAGCTATGCTAGAGATAATGATTTTAGCATTAGAAAGGGTAAGGTCAGGTATAGTAAAACCGAGTCACATCATATGTGTTATATGTGGTTTGTTTGTTCCAGAGAAGGGAAACATGATAGCAAGTTGCTAACCGAGGAAGGACGCACCTGTAGGCTCAGACCCGAGACAAGCTGCAACTGCGAAGCGCACCTGACCATTAAGATTGACCAAAAGCGTGGGGTTTGGTATGTTGAAAGTTTTGAGGACAAGCATAGACATATGATGGCAAGACCGGACGAGGTACCTTTTCTTTGGTCCCACAGAAAAATCAAAGATTACCAGAAAGCTGAGATATTGTCCATGGGAGCTGAAGGGATTAGAATTCACGACATTATGGATTCCTTCCTCAACAAACATGTATGGTATGGCGGTGTTGGTTTTACTAGGTGTGATATATACAACCTTTGCTCCAGGGAGAAGAGAAAGCTGCTTTCAAAAGGTGATGCTGCCACAACCATAGGAATCATGGCTAGTAGGAAAGAGAGGGATCCTAGCTTCTTTTTCAAGTACAAGCTAGATAAGGAACGACGTATGAATAGGATGTTCTGGTGTGACTCCGAGTCTCGTCATGGCTATGAGGACTTCAGCGACGTGCTTGTATTTGACAACACGTACAAGATGAACCGCTATGGTATGCCATTCATACCTTTTGTTGGTCTTAACAATCACCGGAAGACCACTGTTTTTGAATTTCTTTGAATTTATATTGCCCTATAGACTGACTGTTGAAAACATCGGACTGTAAACTACATTTGTCAAAATTAATATTATAATACTGTTGTAAATTCAAATTTTAGTTCTTTCACACATTTGATGATGAAATATTTGCTCTATTATTAGAATAGTTGTTTAAATGAAGGAACATTTGATGTTTTTTGCTTATTCAAATGATGGAATGATGGAATGTGTCTGGATGAACAATTGTCACTAACTTTACTAAACCCCATTAACTGAACCCCATGTCCCACAATTAATGAGACAGCTATTTTGGAACAATTTTGGGGTCATTTGAAGATGGTCCAAAATTTCACTTCAATATTTCATATTTTCAAAAAATACAATTTTTTAAATATATTTCAAATGGAAGATTAAATCATGCTAACTTATGAAAACCTCAAGTCCATGTATTTCACTGTGTAACCTATGTAAAATAAGGCATGTGTACTGTATAAAAAAACATTTCTAATGGTAGGACAAATAATCATGTGACATATGAAAACATTGACAAAAAATGCCACCTACTAACTTTACTAAACCCCAATAACTGAACCCCTTGACCCACAATTAATGAGACATCTATTTTGGAACAATTTTGGGGTCATTTTTGTCCACACACCATTTCCAAGCACTGTTTTATTACTCTTCTATATTTCTATTCTATTTCCTTCATGCACTTCATGAAATAATGGAATATTTGCTCTCTTCTTGCTCTATTTGCTTATTCAAATGATGGTATAATGGTCAATTTGCACTAACTTGACCACAATCTATGATTTGGTACGCTTTGCAAATGGGGCACATCATGTTGCACATGGTCACGGCATGGGAACTCTATGCAACATGTCTGATCAAGGAAGCAACATTGAAGCAACTACTGTGATCATTGCATCACCTAAACTGAGAATATATACACTGAAACAAAGCATAGCTAAACACATTCCACTGCATCCAGACAGTACATATAGTTCAGAGACATACTACATTAATTAGTGTATGTCATACTTCAGCTAGAACAACCTTCCAACAGTTCACAACCACATGCACTTGCACAAAAATATCATCAAATATACTGATGATGAGTGCCACTTGCAGCTTCACAGCATCTAGATCATGGAGGGTTACTACATGGGACCCAGAGCCTTCAGGAGGGTTGCATGCTCTGCCCTAATCTTGATGTCCTTCCCACTCGTCGATAAACTGTGTGCATGCGACGTAAGGTGCTCATAAAGCCCATCATTGGGCTTTGGCTTAGTGGTGAAGTATGGGCACCTGAACTTGCCCCACTTGAAGTACGCCGCCTTCACCTTCTCCCTGATCTTCTGGGCTTCCTTCTCAATGAAGGACTCTTTGTTCCCGTCATCCACATTATCTCCAGAGTTATACTGCACACACAAATGAATTGCATAAATACATTATGCATTCATATAGTCCATAATGAACAAATAACACATACTTCCCATTTAAAGGAATGTAATGAACAAACATCAGATAATTGCCATTTATAGGAATTTAATGAACAAACAAAGAAAATAGCCATGTACAGTAATTTAATTAAACAAAAATCAGTAAATTACCATTTACATCAATTTCATTGACAAACTACAAATAAAACATGTATATGCATTCATATAGTGCTTATACTCAACTAAATAATAGAAAATTCCAATTTAGAGGAATTAAATGAAAATATAAGAAAATATTCCATTTTAGAAGAATTTAATGGACAAACAACATAACATTTCCATTTATATGCATTCATATATGGTTTCATTACAATTAATTAATGCACAAAAACACAACTTTCAGAGGAATTAAATGAAAATAGATCAAAATTTTCCATTTTAGAATAATTTAATGGACAAACAACAGAATATTTCCATTTATATGCATTCATATATGGTTTCATGGACAAAGACCACAAATATCCCATTTAGAGCTAATTAATGAACAAACAACACAACTTTATGATATTAATGAATAAACAACACAATAATCCAATTTAGAGGCATTCATATAGGGCTTTATCAACAAACAGCATCTCGTACAAATTAATGAACAGACAAAAAATCAAGTTGAGGTTACCTTATACACATCGTCGTCGTCATAGTCACAGTCATACAAGTCCTTGAACCCAGTCATGGCCAGCTTCCTCTTCCTGCAATATAAATAATTCAATTAGTACTAACTACATAACACAGTATGCAAAGGTGAAGCATTCAGCAATGTGCTTCTAATTTCCTAAAATTATACTTTGACCTAAAATTATATTGTATCCAAAGGTGAGGCATTCTACAATTCTAGTTAGGTCAAACTAAAATTATTGGTCATGCTGACTGTGGTCCTTGAAAGTATAATGCCAGAGTGGGTGCTAATACTATTCTTGTGAGTGCTCAGGACTGGCATTGTGGTTCACAAGAAGAAATGGCATTGAGTTCATCTGGCTCATGTAATCTACATAGTGGTGCATCAGCTGCCCTATTCTCTGAACCTTTTATTGGATGGTACATTGTAATTCCATGATCTTCAGGAAAGGAAAGCTTTGTGCAATTATTTATGTTGGGTGTGAAACTATTTCATATGACATTCATGCATGGAGTTATGCAACAACAATTTAATATGAGTTGCTCATGTGGCATAGTTGCATGTCTATCAAACCTTCTTATGGTTAACTTTATAAGTATAGGAAACCTACAGATAAAAAATAAAGCTACCTACAAATTTAGTTATGGATAATGAAGGGGAGCTGCAAACTATTTTGAAATTGTGCACTAGTTAGACGTACTATGTTCATTTCAACAACTAATTGATAGACTTTAAATGAAGGAAGTAAGATTTTTACCTAATTTGTTTAATATCAACTTTAATAGATAGACCGGTTGTTGTGGCCCACTAAGGGAATATACACAAAAAATATAACAATATATCCAACACAGAACAAAATCTGAGCACATGCAGCAATCAAGATTCTAATAAAAACCTAACTCTCATTATGATCTCTGTAGCATTCAGGCACGAATCAACTACAAAAAACCCTAACTCTCATTATGATTTACCAACAAGCAGAAGGGGGTGCTGCATTCAATCATGAATCTACTAAAAAAAACTATCTACTAAATCTACTGCTTATCAACTAGAACTATGAAAGGAGGGTAACGAGAAGCATTACCACATCCACCATCTGCTTGTCACTCGCATCTGCACGTACATCCAGTGCGCTGCTAGACGCCATCACCACCAGGTCCGGCACGGAGGAGTCGGAGCCCGCCAACCCTTCTCCTCCAGATCTGCCTCCGCATCGACCGATCCAGCCCTGCGGGTGCAGCATCTCCCACACCGCCGACGTCGACCACTTCTTGGACGGCATCTACCGCGGTCGTCGTGCCCTCGACCACATATCCGTGCGCAACGGCGGGAGCGCCACGACCTTGCTCCATTGAAGCCTCAGAGAACCCGCCGTAGAGAGGGAGGCAGTTGGGTTGAGCGAGTACGTGCGTTGGTGGTGCGAGGGAGACGAGGGGGAGATGATGCCGCAAGGAGGGAGGGAAGGAGATGAAAGGATTGAGAAGAGGGGTCTGGAGGGGGGTGATTAGACCCTCAACAAACAAAAGTTACAGTTTTCAATTTCTTCAAGTTGAGGTACAGTTTTAACACAAGGTTAAGAATTCACAATACATTTCAAGCAAGGATGGCAAGAGTATAAGCAGCGGAAAGAATAAAGCATGCTATTCGCAAGAAAGTAAAGGGATGGGATTGGAGTGTGCAAATGCAATGAAGACACAGAGATTTTTGGTGTGGTTCCGGTAGGAGGTGCTATCGTATATCCACATTAATGGAGACTTCTACCCACGAAGGTAATGTATGCGCGAGTCCACGGAGAGCTCTGATACGTCTCCAACGTATCTATAATTTTGATTGTTCCATGCTATTATGTTATCCATCTTGGATGTTTTATATGCATTTATATGCTATTTTATATGATTTTTGGGACTAACATATTAACCTAAAGCCCAGTGCCAGTTCCTATTTTTTCCTTGTTTTTGAGTTTTACAAAAAATGAATATCAAATGGAATCCAATTGACCTGCCATTTTTGTGGATTTTTTATGGACCAAAAGAAGCCCCCGAAATAAAAGAGTTGGGCCAGAAGAGTCCCGAGCCATCCACTTGGGTGGAGGGCGCGCCCTACCCCCTGGGCGCGCCCCCTGCCTCGTGGATGACTCGGAGACCCCCCCTGACTTGTTCCCGACGCCAAAAATTCCTATAAATACAGAAACCCCCGAAAAGAAACCTGGCTCGGGAGTTCCGCCGCCGCAAGCCTCTGTAGCCACCATAAAACAATCGGGACCCTGTTCCGGCACCCTGCTGGAGGGGGATCCATCATCGGTGGCCATCTTCAGCATCCCGACGCTCTCCATGATGAGGAGGGAGTAGTTCACCCTCGGGGCTGAGGGTATGTACCAGTAGCTATGTGTTTGATCACTCTCTCTCGTGTTCTTGATTTGGCACGATCTTGATGTATAGCGAGCTTTGCTATTATAGTTTGATCTTATGATGTTTCTCCCCCTCTACCTTCTTGTAATGGATTGAGTTTTCCCTTTGAAGTTATCTTATTGGATTGAGTCTTTAAGGATTTGAGAACACTTGATGTATGTCTTGCGTGCGATACCTATGGTGACAATGGGGTATTCTATTGATTCACTTGATGTATGTTTTGGTGATCAACTTGCGGGTTCCGTGACCTTGGGAATCTATGCATAGGGGTTGGCACATGTTTTCTTCTTGACTCTTCGGTAGAAACTTTGGGGCACTCTTTGAAGTTCTTTCTGTTGGTTGAATAGATGAATCTGAGATTGTGTGATGCATATCGTATAATCATACCCGCAGATACTTGAGGTGACATTGGAGTATCTAGGTGACATTAGGGTTTTGGTTGATGTGTGTCTTAAGGTGTTATTTTACTACGAACTCTAGGGCTGTTTGTGACACTTATAGGAATAGCCCAATGGATTGATCGGAAAGAATAACTTTGAGGTGGTTTCGTACCCTACAATAATATCTTCGTTTGTTCTCTGCTATTCGTGACTTTGGAGTGACTCTTTGTTGCATGTTGAGGGACTGTTATATGATCTAATTATGTTATCCTTGTTTAGAGAACTTGCACTAGTGAAAGTATGAACCCTAGTCCTTGTTTCAAAGCATTGCAATTCCGTTTGTGCTCACTTTTATCATTAGTTACCTTGCTGTTTTTATAATTTTAGATTACAAAAACCTATATCTACCATCCATATTGCACTTGTATCACCATCTCTTCGCCGAACTAGTGCACCTATACAATTTACCATTGTATTGGGTGTGTTGAGGACACGAGAGACCCTTTGTTATTTGGTTGCGGGGTTGTTTGAGAGAGACCATCTTCATCCTACGCCTCCCATGGATTGATAAACCTTAGGTCATCCACTTGAGGGAAATTTTCTACTGTCCTACAAACCTCTGCACTTGGAGGCCCAACAACGTCTACAAGAAGTGTAGTAGACATCAAGCTCTTTTCTGGCGCTGTTGCCGGGGAGGTTAGTGCTTCAAGGTATATCTTTAAATCTTGCAACTTAATCTTTTAGTTTCTTGTTTTATCACTAGTTTAGTTTATAAAAGAAAACTACAAAAAAATGGAATTGAGGTTGCCTCATATGCTTCATCTTTTTAATATCTTTCGTGAAAATGATGGAAAGGAAAATTGTGCCGAAGTGCTAGAAGAAGAATGCATTAAAATGTTTGGCACTAAATACTTGAATGATGAGCATGATTGCAATGTTGTTAGTGTGAATTCTTTGAATATCCATGATGCTAATGATATGCAAAGCCACAAGCTTGGGGACACTATGTTTGATAAAGATGATATTATTAGTCCCCCAAGTTTTAATGAGCAAATTTATTACGATGAAATTATGCCTCCTATTTATGATGATTATATTGATAAAAGTGGGTTTGGAAGAGTGTCAACTTTAGGTAGTAATGATCCCACTATTTTGGAGGGTGTGTAATCTTATTGTGATAATTATGAAAGTGGATTTGGGGAGGTCATGACTTTATTTAGTGATGAATCCACTATTATGGAAGAGGTTCCAATTGATGATGAGAACAAAGTTGCTACTTGTGATAATTATTGTGATGATACTTATGTTATAAAAAGTTGTGATGATTATATTTATAAAACTTGTCATGATTACGATTACCCTTTTTCTGAACATTACTCATTTAATGTGGAAACAATTTATAGTATTCGAGTTTCTTATGATACTCCCACTATTCCAAATGAGAAGAATTTTGCTTATGTGAAGAGTAGTAAATTTTCTATGCTTGGGGATCATGAAAATAATGCTTTATGTGATGGTTATATTGTTGAATTCATTCATGATGCTACTGAAAATTATTATGAGGGAGGAATATATGCTTGTAGGAGTTGCAATAATATCAAGTTTCCTCTCTATGTGCTTAAAATCTTGAAGTTATGCTTGCTTTGCCTTCCTATGCTAGTTAATTATCGTTCCCATAAGTTCTTTGCTCACAAAATTCCTATGAATAGGAAGTAGGTTAGACTTAAATGTGCTAGTTATATTCCGCATGATGCTCTCTTTATGTTTCAATTCTTATCTTTTATGCAAGCATCATTGAAATCATCATGCCTAGCTAAAAGGCAGTAAAGAAAAGCGCTTGTTGGGAGACAACCCAATATTTACCCCTAATGTTTTTGTGTGTTCACATGATTAAGCTACTATATTAATCATGTTTTATAGCTTTTGTTTCAATAAAGTGCCAAGTAGAACCTCTGGGAAGACTTGGGTGAAAGTTTATGTGATCTTGCTGTAAAAAATAGACACTTTGCGCTCACGAGATTAGTTGTCAATTTTTTACAGAAGAGTGATTTTGAGTTGATTCTTATTTTGGAAGACTAATAGACAAATTCCTCACGTCCACCAATTTATTTCAGAATTTTTGTAGTTACAAAAGTATTCGATAGTTACAGATTACTACACACTGTTCTGTTTTTGTCAGATTCTGTTTTCTATGTGTTGTTTGCTTATTTTGATGAATCTATGAGTAGTATCGGAGGGTATGAACCATAGAGAAGTTGGAATACAGTAGCCATTACACCAATATAAATAAATAATGAGTTCACCACAGTAGAAAAAGTGGTGATTTTGTTTCTTATACTAACGGAGCTTATGAGTTGTTTGTTGAGTTTTGTGTTGTGAAGTTTTCAAGTTTTGGGTAAAGATTCGATGGACTATGGAATAAGGAGTGGCAAGAGCCTAAGCTTGGGGATGCCCAAGGAATCCCAAGGTAATATTCAAGGACAACCAAGAGCCTAAGCTTGGGGATGCCCCGGAAGGCATCCCCTCTTTCGTCTTCCTTCATCGGTAACTTTACTTGGAGCTATATTTTTATTCACCACATGATATGTGTTTTGCTTGGAGCGTCAATTTATTTTATTTTGTTTTGCTTGTTGTTTGAATAATATACCAAGATCTTAAATTCTTAAATGTTAGAGGGTCTTCACATAGTTGCATAATTATTCGACTACTCATTGATCTTCACTTATATCTTTCGGAGTAGTTTGTCATTTGCTCTAGTGCTTCACTTATATCTTTTTAGAGCACGATGGTGGTTTTATTTTGAAGAAATAGATGAACTCTCATGCTTCACTTATATTATTTTGAGAGTCTTTTAGAACAGTATGGTAATTTGCTTTGGTTACAAAATTAGTCCTAATATGATGGGCATCCAAGAAGGATATAATAAAAACTTTCATATAAAGTGCATTGAATACTAAGAGAAATTTGATTCCTTATGATTGTTTTGAGATATGAAGATGGTGATATTAGAGTCATGCTAGTGGAGTAGTTGTGAATTTGAGAGATACTTGTGTTAAAGTTTTTGATTCCCATAGCATGCACGTATGGTGAACCGTTATGTGATGAAGTTGGAGCATGATTTATTTACTGATTGTCTTCCTTATGAGTGGAGGTCGGGATCGCGCGATGGTTAACTCCTACCAACCCTTCCCCTAGGAGCATGCGTGTAGTACTTTGTTTCGATGACTAACAGATTTTTGCAATAAGAATGTGAGTTCTTTATGACTAATGTTGAGTCCATGGATTATACGCACTATCACCCTTCCACCATTGCTAGCCTCTCTTGTGCCGCGCAAATTTCGCCGGTACCATACGCTCACCATACCTTTCTCAAAATAGCCACCATACCTACCTATTGTGGCATTTCCATAGCCATTCTGAGATATATTGCCATGCAACTTTCCACCGGTCCGTTTATTATGACACGCTCCATCATTTTCATATTGCTTTGCATGATCATGTAGTTGACATCGTATTTGTGGCAAAGCCACCTTTCATAATTATTTCATGCATGTTACTCTTGATTCATTGCACATCCCGGTACACCGCCAGAGGCATTCACATAGAGTCATATTTTGTTCTAAGTATCGAGTTTTAATTCTCGAGTTCTAAGTAAATAAAAGTGTGATGATCTTCATTATTAGAGCATTGTCCCAGTGAGGAAAGGATGATGGAGACTATGATTCCCCCACAAGTCGGGATGAGACTCCGTACAAAAAATAAAATAAAAATAAAAAGAGGTCATGAAAAAAATAAAATGCCCAAATAAAAAAAATGGGAGAAAAAGAGAGAAGGGGCAATGCTACTATCCTTTTTCCACTCTTGTGCTTCAAAGTAGCACCATGATCTTCATGATAGAGAGTCTCCTATTTTTTCACTTTCATATACTAGTGGGGATTTTTCATTATAGAACTTGGCTTGTATATTCCAATGATGGGCTTCCTCAAACTGCCCTAGGTCTTAGTGAGCAAGCAAGTAGGATGCACACTGATACATCCATTTTGCATCATGCTTATATGTTGATATTTATTGCACTATGGGTTGTTATTACATGTTTTGTCACAATACTTATGCCTTTTCTCTCTTATTTTACAAGGTTTACATGAAGAGGGAGAATGCCGGTAACTGGAATTCTGGGCTGGAAAAGGAGCAAACTCTGGAAACCTATTCAGCACAACTCAAAAAGCCCCGAAACTTCACAGGACTCCGTTTCAGAAAATATAAAAAATATGTGGCGAAAGAAGATCGCCAGGAGGCCACCAGCTGTCCAAGAGGGTGGGGGCGCGCCCCCACTCTCTGGGCGCGCCCCCTGTCTCGTGGGCCCCCGATGGCCCCCTGATGCCCATCTTCTCCTATATGAGGTTTTTTGACCTGGGAAAAATCATAAGGAGGCTTTCGGGACCAGACGCTGCCGTCTCGAGGCGGAACCTTGGTGGAAACCAATCTAGGGCTCCGGCAGAGCTGTTCTGCCGAGGATACTTCCCTCCGGGAGGGGGAAATCGTCACCGTCGTCATCACTAACAAATCTCCCATCTTGGGGAGGGCTATATTCATCAACGTCTTCACCAACACCATCTCATCTCAAACTCTAGTTCATCTCTTGTATCCAATCTTTGTACCCAAACCTCAGATTGGTACCTATGGGTTGCTAGTAGTGTTGATTACTCCTTGTAGTTGATGCTAGTTGGTTTATTTGGTGGAAGATCATATGTTCAGATCCATTATGCATATTAATACCCCTCTGATCATGAACAATATTATGTGTTGTGAGTAATTACTTTTGTTCCTGAGGACATGGGAAAAGTTTTGCTATTAGTAGTCATGTGAATTTGGTCTTCGTTCGATATTTTGATGAGATGTATGTTGTCTCTCCTCTAGTGGTGTCATGTGAACGTCGACTACATGACACTTCACCATTATTTGGGCCTAGAGGAAGTCATTGGGAAGTAATAAGTAGATGATGGGTTGCTAGAGTGACAGAAGTTTAAACCCTAGTTTATGTGTTGCTTCGTAAGGGGCTGATTTGGATCCACTTGTTTCATGCTATGGTTAGGTTTACCTTAATACTTCTTTTGTAGTTGCGGATGCTTGCATTATAGGTTAATCATAAGTGGGAGGCTTGTCCAAGTAAGGACAGCACCCAAGCACCGGTCCACCCACATATAAAATTATCGAAGTACCGAACGCGAATCAGATGATCGTGATGAAAACTAGCTTGACGATAATTCCCATGTGTCCTCGGGAGCGGTTTTCTTTATATAAGAGTTTGTCCAGGCTTGTCCTTTGCTACAAAAAGGATTGGGCCACCTTGATGCACCTTATTTACTTTTACCTTTTGTTACTTGCTACCAATTACCTTATCACAAAACTTCTGTTACCTATAATTTCATTGCTTGCAGAAAATACCTTACTAAAAACTGCCTATCATTTCCTTCTACTCCTCATTGGGTTTGACACTCTTACTTATCGAAAGGACTACGATAGATCCCCTACACTTGTGGGTCATCAGACTCTTTTCTGGCGCCATTGCCGGGTGTCGGTGTACTAAAGTAGGGGCACCTTAGTATCCCAACTTGTGCACGGGCAGTAGCAGCGTCCCGTGGCAGGGCTTGCCACGCGCCCGCCAAGGCCCACTATGGTTCCTTTCGAACCATTCAAGAACAAAGTGTTCAAGTTAAAGAAACAAGACCCCGGCAAGAGGAGCTTGCCGGGAAGGCTGCTCCAGGCTCAAGACCACCCCTTTGGCACAAGACCCTGGCAAGAGGAGCTTGCCAGGAAGGCCAAACATGGCGTTTCAGGAGACTTGCCGTGGCGCGTCGCGTGCCCCGGCAAGGCCCGGAGAGCGACAAGCTCCCGGGCACGACAAGTTAACAACCGCGGCAAGGTGCAAGCCGCGGCAAGCTTCCACTACGTGCCCGCGCTCCAGCTCATCCGGCCACGCGTCGCCCTGGGGCCCTTCCAGGTGCACGTGGCGGAAGGCTGTGCAGCCTGGGGTACACGGTGGCGAGCTGTGATGACGAGGCCACCATCGTGGCGGACGGAGACGCCCTGACTGACGCTTTTTTACACTGTTTGGGGCGACGGCGACGGGCATTTAATGCCCTTGTCCCCTGCCGTCAGGGTTAGGTATAGAGCACTATGCATACACTGTTCCAACTACCACCATTTTTACGTTTTTGCCCTCGACTGCGTTGCCACCTGTCGGTGACCCCTTTGACCTATAAAAGGAGGCCCATGCACAACGTAGAGGAGGTTCCGATCTTCGATCACTCTCACGCTCGGTGTAGCCAGCGACAAGTATTGTAGCTCTTCTTGCTCCCGAGCGAAGAACACAATACAAACCAAGGCAGGAGTAGGGTTTTACGCATCTGTGCGGCCCGAACCTGGGTAAACTGCTCGCGTGCGTGCTTTGATCCGCTCTTTGTGCATCCTTCGCCCCCTTGCCGTACCGAAAAGGGGCTCCGGTCCCATAGGTGTTCGTGGGCGATCAGTTTCCCCGACATCTTTGGCGCGCCAGGTAGGGGGTGCGTCGAGGTTGTGTGAACCCGATCCAGTGTTCACGCGAGCGAAAACTTCAGCAACTTCATCTACTTCATCGACATGCCGCCGAAGAAGAAGAAGGCTTTGGAGGTAGCAGGCCCGTCCGCGTCGATCCCGCCGCCACCAGAGCCAACGGTCGGTGGGGTAGATGCTAGCGGAAGGGCGGACGCTGGCGAGGAAACTCACGGCGTCGCCAAGTCCAAGGACAAGACGGACGACCGAGCGCATTCCAAGACCTCGGCGTCCGTGCACGCACCACGCCCCTCTCAGGAGGTGCCGGACCGACAGCGACGTGGTACCCAAGGTACCATACGCTTGCTAGGACAAGGTCAAGCTGGCGGGTCGCGGGACGCTCAAGGCCAACGTGCGGGCACGAGCAAGGCGCGGCCGCCGGGACGAGACCCTGCTCCTTCTAACGTAGTTAGAAGTCCGAGCATATCTCGCTCCTCGCACCGCTCGCACCGCTCCCCTCCACTCCAGCAGAAGCTCTAGCCTGAGCTCAGCTGCTCCTCGACTTCCCTCCAGCAGCAGACAAGGCCGAAGACTGGAGGGCCACCATCCAGAGCCTCATCACCTTCGCCAATAACGACACTCCGCAGCAGCCGACGACGTCGCGGCCGCGGCAAGTTAGCCAGGCACGGACTGACGGCGACAAGACCGCTGGGGGTGCAACTACCGTACACTCCCCGCCCCGAAGGCCGAAATCGCCGACTCGCCGGATCAACATCGACAACGACTCCACGGCGTCGTCGGATCCACGAGCTCGCCGAGATCAACGCCAAGTCCTCGATGACAGACGACAAGAAGACGCTCGAACTCGCATCGAGCGTCGAAGAGAAGCGCGGCGGCAATCCGACCAGTGCGCTGGGCCCGCTGTCGACGTGCACGCGCCCGGAGAACCAGGCGACTTGCCGTACGCGGCGGGTTGTCCTGCGTTCACCCGTGAGCTGCGGCAAGTCCAGTGGCCCAGCATGAAGAACTTTAAGCCCGACGTACCCGAGAAGTACGACGGGAAAACACATCCGTCAGAGTTCCTCAGCATCTACACCATCGCGGTGCAGGCTGCCGGGGGACGAGACGAGAAGATACTCGCGAACTACTTCCCGCTAGTGCTCAAGCCAAACGTCAGATCTTGGCTCATGCACTTGCCGGAGAACTCTATTTCTTCTTGGGCCGACCTGTGCCACCAGTTTGTCGGCTCCTTCACAGGTGGCCACAAGCCCCATGGCCAGGAGAGCGACCTTCATATACTTGCCCAGAAGGAAGGAGAGTCCCTGCGAAAGTACATCCAGAGATTCAGCCGCGTCCAGCACAACAACCCGGACGTCCACCCTACCGTGGTTATTAGTGCGTTCCATCAGAACGTGCGTAACCGCAGGATGAGGGAGGAAATGGCGATGTGCAAGATCCGAGACGTCAGTGAGCTCTATGCCCTGGCCGACATGTGCGCACGCGCTGAAGAGGGGAGGAGACTCCCCGGAGAGGATACTGGAGCAGGGGGAACAGATAGTGAGGATGCCGCCCCGGCAAGGAAAAACCGGCGGCGGAACAACAAGAGAAAGAAGAACAAGGAAGTACTGGTCGTTGAGCAGTCCAGCAAGGAGGCTGGCGCCAAGAAAGCTCAGGCTGGTGGCTCCGGCAAGGAAGCTACCACTGTAGCGGCCGCCGACAAGCAGGACGGCTCCGACAAGCAGTACTGCAAGATCCACCGCACCAAGGGCCACGATCTCTAGAACTGCAAGAGGGTCGAGTACCTCGTCGAACAGCAGAAGGCTGAGTACGAGCGACGCGACAAGGAGAAGGCCCAGGGAGGTGGAGGAGAGTCCGGCAAGAAGCGGCCATTCAATGGCCGGGGAGGACGCCGCGGCAAAGCCAAGCAGCGGCAAGGAGATAGACCTCCCCGCGGCCGCGACAAGGACGAAGACGAAGACGACGACAAAGACATGGAGGACGGAGACAACAGCGAGCAGGAGTTCCAGAAGGCCACAGAAGTTCTGTGCGTCGATGGAGGTGCCTCTCTGCATACTTCCCACCGCCAACTCAAACAATGGGTGCGGGAAGTTAATGCAGCAGAACCACCCGTCGAGTCGCGCAAACTCCTGAAGTGGTCCAGCACGCCCATCATCTTCGACATTGAGGATCACCCTGACCGCACAACTACGGTCGGGTGTTTGCCGATGTTGGTTTCACCAACCATCCGCAACCTCAAGGTCACCAAGATGCTGGTTGATGGCGGGGCCGGCCTGAACCTGATCTCCTCTGCTGTGGTCCGGAAACTACAGATCCCCGACAGCGAGCTCGAGGAGATCGGCACGTTCCAAGGGATCAACCCGGGAAGGAGCAAGCCGAAGGGGAAAATCACACTGCCAGAAACCTTTGGCGGAGAGCTGAATTTCAGGACTGAGAGGATTACCTTTGACGTTGCCGATATCCCGTTGCCATACAATGGGATACTTGGCCGTCCGGCGCTCGCCAAGTTCATGGCAGCCTCTCATTACGCCTACAACATGCTCAAGATGCCAGGCCCAATAAGCGTCATCTCTGTCCCCAGCGACAAGAAGGACGCGCTTATCTACGCCGACAAGATTTACTAGGACGCAGCAGCCGCAACAAACAGCGAGACACTTGCCGCTGAAGCTCCCGGGGGGAAGAACAAGACCAAGTCCGGCAAGAGCTCTGGGGCCCACTCCGGCAAACGCACCTCTTCGGAGTGCTGCGCTGCCGTCGAGGACGCACCATCGAGCTCCACCGGCAAGTGCAAGAAGGGAATGGCAGCTCCGCCTGCAACCAAGAAGGTGTCCGCCAAGGAGGACGGCACTGGTGGTACTTTCACCATCAGTGCCACGCTCGATCCTAAATAGGAAAGCGCGCTCGTTGCTTTCCTGCGGGCGAATGTCGACGTGTTTGCATGGCAACCGTCTGACATCCCCGGTGTTCCCAGGAAAGTGATTGAGCACTAGCTTGTCATTTGTCCTAACGCGCGGCCCGTCAAGCAGAAGGTCAGAAAGCAGGCGGTGGAGCGCCAAGAGTTTATCGCCGAAGAAATCAATAAGCTGGAAGCGGCAGGCCGTGTTAGAGGTGTACTTCATCCCACGTGGCTGGCCAACCCTATTGTCGTGCGCAAAGCAAATGGGAAGTGGAGGCTTTGTATAGACTTCACCGATGTGAATAAAGCTTGTCCCAAAGATCCATTTCCCTTGCCGCGCATTGACCAGATCGTTGACTCCACGGCTGGATGTGAGCTGCTTTCATTCCTTAATGCATACTCCGGATACCACCAGATATTTATGGCTGAAGAAGATGAAGAGAAGACCGCGTTTATTACTCCATGTGGCACTTACTGCTTCATACGCATGCCCTTTGGATTGAAGAATGCAGGTTCAACGTTTGCGAGGGTAGTCCACACTGCTTTTGAGCCACAGATACACATGAATGTAGAAGCTTACATGGATGATATAGTGGTCAAGAGCAAGGACAAGGATACCCTAATCCAAGATCTAGATAAAACTTTTGCGAATCTGCGCAAGATACAACTCAAGCTTAACCCCGAGAAGTGTGTGTTCGGAGTCCCCTCCGGCAAGCTTCTCGGGTTCTTTGTGTCCAAGAGAGGGATTGAAGCCAATCCCGACAAGATCAAAGCCATTGAACAGATCAAAGCTCCGAAGCGCGTCAAGGATGTACGAAGGCTTGCCGGTTGTGTGGCTGCCCTCAGCAGGTTCATTTCTAAGTCTGCAGAACGCGCCCTGCCGTTTTTCAAAATCTTGAAAAAGGCAGGTCCAATGAAATGGACTCCGAAAGCGGAGGCAGCGCTGCAAGACTTGAAAGGGTACCTGTCCTCCACTCCAATACTTGTCGCACCTAGGCCACAAGAGAGGTTGCTGCTGTACTTAGCAGCAACCAATCAAGTGGTTAGTGTTGCATTAGTAGCGGAAAGGGAGGCAGATGAGGAGCCCATAGCCCCGGCAAGCACATCCAGCGACAAGCAGGAGGCTTCCCCAACGAACTCTGGCCCGACAAGGATGAGTCTGCGCAGATGCAAGAAGAGGTGCGAAAGAAGATGGTGCAGCGCCAGTTTATTTTGTCAGCTCCCTCTTGCTGGGGGCTAGGTCAAGATACTCTGGGGTGCAGAAGCTGCTTTGCGGCCTCCTCATGGCCTCGAGAAAGCTGCGCCACTACTTCCAAGCACATGAGATAACGGTGGTCACTCGCTTTCCGCTGAAAAGGATATTGCAAAATCCAGAAGCAACAGGCAGGATTATCGAGTGGGCACTGGAGCTGTCAAGCTTTGGTCTCAAGTTTGAAAGTACTTCTACTATCCAGAGCAGAGCATTGGCAGAGTTCATAGCAGAATGGACACCAACGCCAGACGAAGAAATTCCATAGACAAGCATCCCCGTCAAAGAAGCGAGCAAAGAATGGATAATGTACTTCGACAGTGCCTTCCCGCTGCAAGGCGCCGGCGCTGGCGTGCTGCTTGTCGCGCCCACCGGCGAGCACCTCAAGTACGTCGTCCAGATGCACTTTCCCAAGGAGAAAGCAACGAATAATACTGCAGAGTATGAAGGTTTGCTTGCCGGCCTCAGAATCGCAGCAGAGCTTGGGATCAAGAAGCTGATTGTGCGGGGTGATTCGCAGTTGGTTGTCCGCCAAGTGAACAAGAGCTACCAGAGTCCTTTGATGGAAGCTTACGTCGACGAAGTGAGAAAGCTTGAAGAACACTTTGAAGGCCTACAAATGGAGCACGTTCCAAGAGCTCAAAATGACATCGCCGACGGCCTGTCAAAGTGTGCTGCACTAAAGCTACCTGTGGAACCAGGGATCTTTGTGCTCAAGCTAACTCAACCATCCGTTACACCATCATTCGGACAAAGTAAGAAGAGAAAGTTGGTCTCTGGTGACTACCTACCGGCAGAGCTTCCCGAAGCCGCCGCCAACAAGGTCCCCAAGATCAACGATAAACTTGCTGAGGAACAGTCTGCTCCTGCAGACCCTAGGGTTTGTACAGTTGAAGGAGGCGTTCCCGACAAGTTTTGCCCCGGCAAGCTTGCCGGGGAACGTCCAGCTCCGGCCGAGCCACAGGTTCTTGCCGTAGAAGCTGACGTTCCCGCAGCAGCACTGATGCCTTTAGTCCTTGTTGTTGAGCCTCGGGCTCCAGCATGGGCGCAGCAGATTGTCCCTTTCCTCCAAACTGGAGAACTTCCCGAAGAGCCAGAAGAAGCAGAAAGAATAACCCGGTAGTCAAGTATGTATCAGTTTGTCGGCAATGAATTGTACAGAAGAAGACTCAACGGTGTTAGATTGAAGTGCATTCCCCGGGAAGATGGGCAAAAGCTGTTGGCAGAGATACATGGAGGCATATGTGGCCACCACATTGGCGCAAGAGCACTTGCCGGCAAGGCGTTCCGGCAAGGTTTCTTTTGGCCAGAAGCCCTCGAGGATGCAACTGCAGAAGTAACCAAGTGTGAAGCATGCCAGTTCCATGCCAAGCAAATACATCAGCCAGCTCAAGCTCTCCAGACGATCCCTTTGTCCTGGCCATTTTCGGTCTGGGGGCTCGACATCCTCGGCCCTTTTCCCCGCGCAGCCGGGGGCTTTGAGTACTTGTACATCGCCATCGACAAGTTCACAAAGTGGCCGGAAGTGGAACTAGTGAGAAAGGTGACCGCACAGTCAGCAGTCAGGTTCTTCAGGTCAATTGTTTGCCGTTTCGGAATCCCTAACAGGATCATCACCGACAACGGCACACAATTTACAAGTCGCACCTTCATGCAATACGTCCAAGACCTTGGCGCCAAGGTCTGCTTCGCTTCTGTTGCTCACCCGAGGAGCAATGGTCAAGCGGAGAGGGCAAATGCTGAAGTGCTGCACGGGCTCAAGACAAGAACTTTCGACAGGCTGCACAAATGCGGAAGAAACTGGATTGAAGAGTTGCCGGCGGCTCTTTGGTCAATCAGGACGACACCAAATCGAGCCACTGGACAGACACCCTTTGCTCTTGTCTATGGAGCAGAGGCAGTTCTCCCCACGGAACTCGTATACGGGTCGCCTCGAGTGCTCTCTTACGATGAGCTCGAGCAAGAGCAGCTGCGGCAAGACGACGCACTGCTCCTTGAGGAGGACCGTCTTCAGGCTGCTGTACGAGCTGCTCGATACCAGCAAGATTTGTGCCGCTACCATAGCCGCAAAGTTAAAGCCAGAAGTCTCGAGGAAGGCGACCTTGTTCTTCGGCGCGTTCAGTCCGCCAAGAATTCCAACAAGTTGACGCCGAAGTGGGAAGGCCCTTATCGGGTGAGACAAGTCACAAGGCCCGGCGATGTCCGCCTTGATACCGAAGAGGGCTTACCGGTGAGCAACTCCTGGAACATTGAGCACCTTCGCAAGTTTTACCCATAAGGCGCGGTTGCCGTGATCCGCTCCGGCAACCACCTTTTGTACAAGTCTTGCCGCTGCTGCATGTAAACCTTTGTCCAAAGCCGGGCGCAGACCCCGTGCATCAGTAAAACTTATATGCCTCGCATAACTTGTCGTTTCATACCTTTTCGTTTTTCTTGCATGTATTATCTGACACTTTGTGCAGCACGCACCCCCGGTAAGCAATAACGAGCCGCAAGGCTCCGTATCTATGTTTCCTCCCTTTTTCTTTTCTCTCAAGCAGAAGAAGTTTTCCTCGCGCACAAGTTTGCCGAGGGGGAAGGAGACAGTGGTATGGACCAAGTGTCGCTCAAGAAAGCCTCGCCTTGCCAGAAAACAAACGACACAAAAGCTAAGTCGCCAAAGTTTGAGCATTCAAATTTTTAAATTTTAAAGTTATCTTCCTTGAACGACCGCACTTTGTATGGAAAACCTGTGCGCGGAGGAACCTACTCGTAGCTAGCCGCGCCCTTACTTTGTTTCGAGCACGCTCAACGGCTTGAGTGTGCTGCGACAAGTGTCGCGCCCTTACTTCGTTTTCGAGTTCGCTCAACAACCTAAGTGTGCTGCGACTAGCTGCGGCGAGGTTTCTTGCCGGTAGCGGCATTGCCAGCAGGCTGCTGAAGTTCCGCACTCAGCGCTCGCGGCAAGGGTCCCTTTGCCGGCAAGTTCCCTAAAAGCGTAGGGTAAAAGCATACAAAGCAAGGAAGTCGAGTAAAGGAAATAACACTGCATTAACTACCCAAAATAAAGTTATGATACAAAATGACTTGTCGCTGTTCTAATAGACTATTGTTTGTAACATGGCTGGCAGCGACAAAGGAAGCAAAAAGGAAAACAGCCTAGTCCGCGCGGTCACCGTCGACTCTCTTGATCTTGCCCACCTTGGCCACGATGGGTGCGACAAGAGTCTTGAGCGCCTCCTGGTCGGCGTCGGGCGGCAAGGTCCTAAGGACGTTATCGAGGTTGAGCCCTGGGTTGCGGTAGGCTATCTTCATCAGCACCCTCTCCATGACTCCTGTGCAAAGCATGCACACCTCGTTCGCCAGCTGCGTGGGGATCCTCTCCCGGAGCTGCTGGAGGGCCGGCGCCACTCCCCTGAAGAACAAGCTTAGCTTGGCGCTGTGAGGGAGGTTCTCGTCGATGGAGTAGCCGAGGTGCTCCGTCCCCAGCCCCGCCAGCTCCCTGTCGATATCAGCGGTGGCGGCGACAAGCCCCTCGGTCTAGTGCTCCACCGTCAGCCTGAAGTTGTTTTGGGAGAGGGCGGCGCTGTCCAACAGTGCCCTCTCAGCCCTGAGGTCCTCCTTCAGTTTCGTCTCCCGATTTCTGGCGCTGTCAAGTGATGCGGTGAGGGTGGACAGCTTCAACTCCAAGTCTGCAACAGAATCCTTGGCGATGGTGAGCTCCTTGCCCTTGTCGGAGAGACGGACATGCAGCTCGTAGTGGCTGTGGGCGTCCTTCTCCCTCTCCGATGTGAGCGCAGCAACCTTCTCCTCGCTCGTCTTCAAGTGGATCTCCAGTTGCGCCACCCTCGCTTCCAAGTCTCTCTTGGCGGTCTCTGCAGCTGCAGCGGCGTCCCTCGCTTGCTGTAGAGATCCGCCAAGGGACTGTTCGCACGCGGCAAGGTCTTCCTCGTGGCTATCGAGGTCGACCTTCCGCTGCGTCAGCTCACCTTCCCGCCGAGACAGCTCTTCGGCGGCGAGCCGTTGCTGCTCTTCTGCTTCGGCCTTCTCGAGTATGAACGCCTGATGCGCCTCGGCGAGCTCCTCCCGCTCCTCCGCCAAGGATCGGAGGGCCGCCTGGTTGGCGGCCCGGAGCTCTTCGGCGCGCTTCTCCAAGTCGACGCCCGCCTTGGCGGCCAGAGCCTCTCGGGACTCCAGCTTGGCCTGCCTAGCGCGGTATAGGGCCATGAGCCTCCGCAGAAGCTGCTCCTCCTCGGGCTCGCTACTGCTGCCGGGCGCATCGACGAACTTCAGCCCGGCGGAGGCGAGGACTTCCCCATCGAAGACCTCTCCCTCCGCGGGCGCCCTTGACGTAGATGCCCACGGGAGCTGAATGAAGACCCCGTTTCCAGCCTCCAGGTAGGCGCCAGTTTCGGCCGCGACAGCAGCAGGGTCGGCGGTCGGCGCAGCGTCGGACGCTCCTGCGGCCTCAGGGCCGTCAGTGCGACCGCTGGTCCCCTCCTCGGCTGCCACGTCGGTGGCCTTGGCTGCCTCTTCGATGGCGGGCTCGTCAGAACCGATCGCCTCTTCGGTAGCCGCGGCGTCACCAGTGTTGCCACACGCATCCTCCTCGGTGGCGGCCTCCGTCTCCATAGGCTCTGGAGCGGACGAGTCTGAAGACAAGAAAAGAAGAAAGTAACTACCAAGCAAATATCCAAAAAAGAGAAATTCAAGAGAAGAAAAGCACAAGGGTTACCTGCGCGGGCCTCTTCTTCAACGGGGTTCCTCGCCGGGGAGTCCTCCCTCGGCGGCGTAGTGGTAGCCCCCGCCGGCGGAGGGCCGCTGGCACCTTCCCTTGGCGGGGTACTCGCCCTTGGCGGGGTGCCCGCCCTTGGCGGGGTGTCCTCCCTCGCCGGGGAGCTTCTCCTTGGCGGAGGGGTCGAGACGCGCGGCTCGCCGGGAGCAACCTCTTGGCGCTCCTGAGGCTGCTGCTCTGCTTCTACACAAGTCAACGAACAAACAAAACATTAACAAGGATGAAAAGCCCACGCGCGCCCGACAAGCGGAGAGTGGTCAGAAGACTTACGCTGGGGGCTGCTCTGCGGAGCAGCTGGCTGGTCCAGAAGCCTGTCGCAGGCGCATCCCCTGCTGCTGCGACGGGCTCGTCCTCAAGATCGACCACTGGGATCTTGGCCCTCTTCGCCGCCCTCTGGGCCAGGGTCCTGGAAGACAGACAAAATCAGAATCAGACGAAGAAAGTTCAAGACAAGAGCAACAAAAATCAAAAGAAACAAGAGTTGCCAGTACTTACTCTTCCTCCTCCTCGTCGGAACTGAGCACGGAGAAGTCAAAGTCTGCCTCGCGCGTCCCGGTGCGAGGAGCTGGAGGAGTAGGCGCCCTCGGCCGCTTGGCGGGAGCAGGGACGATGGTCTGAGAAGACCCCGCTCCAGTTGTCGCTGAGGCACGAGGGGCGGCAGGAGCGTTGGCCCCAGCCCGGGAAGATCCTCCTCCAGCCGCTGCTGAAGCGCGGGGCACTCCCTTGGCGGCCTTGCCCGCCGCGGTGGCGCGTGCCGGACGGCGCTGCGGCTGCTGGCCCGCCGGCTGCCCCGCCACATCTGCGGCTTTGCGGAGGCGCCTTCTCGCTGGAGCCGGAGGACTTGCCGCGGTGAACTACCCGAGGATGAAGAAGAAGAGTCGAGATTCAGAGACCCGCTTGAGTCTTCGGCGGAATTGCTTGATCCGGCGCCCTGATCGGCGGGCCCGCTCGACTCTGTGCCTTGCTCGGCGGCCTCGCTTGTCCCAGCGGGTTGCCCGGCAGGCTTTATCACTTTGAGGAGCTCTTCCTCCTCGGCCAGACTTACCGCCTCCGCTGCATCCGCCTCCTCCAAAGTATATCCGAATTCGCCCGCGGCCCTGGCTGCAGCTGCCTCCTCCAATCTGGTGGCAATATATGCCATCTCCTGGTCGGTGGTGTCGCGGGTGAGGCCTCTCTTCTCGTCGGGATTGATTGGCTGCTCCACCAAGTTGTCGAAGAACGTTTGCACGGCTTCGTCAGAAGGCTCCCGCCAAGTGGGGTCGATCCCGTGGGAGTCACACAACGGCATCGCCACGCGGATGGCGCTGAGCGACGAGTTATTGCATAGCGGAACTACGCCACGCGGCAATGCGAACCACTCTGGATGTTTGGGGTCGTGCTTGAATAGCTCATGGAGCATTCCGTTGAGCTCCATGACAGTGAAATTGTAGTTGAGGCCTGGGCGCAGCCTCATAAAGTCTGCCGCGTTACCAAACTCCCAAGCAGGCCTTTTCCTCTCCTGCAAAGGAGCGATGCGGCGGCGAAGGAAATCTGCTCCGACAGCCCCTACAGTGAGCCTGGCTTGCCGGAGGCGAAGAATCCTAGTGATGGCTATCTTCAGCTTGTCGTCCTCAGGGGCCAGGTCACTCCAGTCATTGCCGCGCACTATTGCAACTTGGCGTAGGGAAGTGAACTGTTGGGGTTCATCCTCCATGATCCAGCACCAGTTGGCCCTCCACTCCTCCCACTTGCCGCGGAGCTCCCCAGTCAAGTAGGCCTCTTTCTTATGGAGCCTGAAGATCCAAGAAATCCCGCCGGACAAAGGAGACCCAGACTCGACCCGAGGCGCAAAATAATGGCGGAAGAGAGCTACATTGGGGTAGACTCCGACAAAGTTCTCGCACAGATGTGCGAAAACGGCCATAGTCAAGACAGCGTTTGGGGTGAAATCAAGGAGATGAAACCCGTAGGTGTTCATGATATCACAGAAGAACTCCGAGTATGGTGGGCAGAGTCCACAATAGAAGAACAGAGCAAAGAAGGCGTATCCTCCCGGAAACATGTCGCAGGCCTCAGCGGGGAGTACCTTAGTGCGCGGGTGCGCTTTTGTCTCCCTCGACCAGAAGAGGTAGAAGGAGTCCTTCAGCTCCCTCGCGCCGAGCCTCGGCGGGAAGACCGCCATCTTCTTCCGCATCGCTGCTAGCTTCAGCACCCTGGCAGTCTTCGCGGCTTTCGCCTTGTCTCCCTTCGGGGCCATGGCGGGGACGGCGAGGGAAGTCGACGGCACTAGGAAGGCTGGCGGCGGCGGAGGAAGGGTGGAGCGCTGCTCTCTTTCAACCTTCGGGGAGGAGGGGAGCAGCGGGGGTTTCTGGAGGTTGAAGAAGCAATGAGCGAATGGAAGGAACTGCCCCTGTTTCCCCTGCTTTTAAGGGGGAAAGGGGGACGTTCCGCATTTTCTCCATTAAAGAAACAGGCCACGATCTCTCCCACGACGCCGCAATCGACGCGTGCCGTTAGGGAGGGGTGCGGCGGATACGGAGTGGGATACGGCGCACCGTGGGCCGCGTGTGCCCGTGCACTGTTTTGGGCCTGGCCCAACAGCGCTCGGCACCGTGTGTGGCCCAGGCCCGGGGGCTCCTGTCGGTGTACTAAAGTAGGGGTACCTTAGTATCCCAACTTGTGCACGGACAGTAGCAGCGTCCCGTGGCAGGGCTTGCCACGCGCCCGCCAAGGCCCACTATGGTTCCTTTCGAACCATTCAAGAACGAAGTGTTCAAGTTAAAGAAACAAGACCCCGGAGCTTGCCGGGAAGGCCGCTCCAGGCTCAAGACCACCCCTTTGGCACAAGACCCTGGCAAGAGGAGCTTGCCAGGAAGGCCAAACATGGCGTTTCAGGAGACTTGCCGTGGCGCGTCGCGCGCCCCGGCAAGGCCCGGAGAGCGACAAGCTCCCGGGCGCGACAAGTTAACAACCGCGGCAAGGTGCAAGCCGCGGCAAGCTTCCACTACGTGCCCGCGCTCCAGCTCATCCGGCCACGCGTCGCCCTGGGGCCCTTCCAGGTGCACGTGGCGGAAGGCTGTGCAGCCTGGGGTACACGGTGGCGAGCTGTGATGACGAGGCCACCATCGTGGCGGACGGAGACGCCCTGACGGATGCTTTTTTACACTGTTTGGGGCGACGGCGACGGGCATTTAATGCCCTTGTCCCCTGCCGTCAGGGTTAGGTATAGAGCACTATGCATACACTGTTCCAACTACCACCATTTTTACGCTTTTGCCCTCGACTGCGTTGCCACCTGTCGGTGACCCCTTTGACCTATAAAAGGAGGCCCATGCGCAACGTAGAGGAGGTTCCGATCTTCGATCACTCTCACGCTCGGTGTAGCCAGCGACAAGTACTGTAGCTCTTCTTGCTCCCGAGCCAAGAACACAATACAAACCAAGGCAGGAGTAGGGTTTTATGCATCCGTGCGGCCCGAACCTGGGTAAACTGCTCGCGTGCGCGCTTCGATCCGCTCTTTGTGCATCCTCCGCCCCCTTGCCGTACCAAAAAGGGGCTCCGGTCCCATAGGTGTTCGTGGGCGATCAGTTTCCCCGACACCGGGGAGTGAAGCGCCTTTGGTAAGTGGAATTTGGTAAGGAAAAAATTATATAGTGTGCTGAAATTTACTGGCACTTGTTACTATGGCTCATAATCATTTGAGGGGCTTGTTCGGGCTATCTTCACCCCGGCCAGAAGAGCAAAGAGTTGCTCCTCAACCTACTGCACCTACTGAAAATGTTTGCTTTGAAATTCCTTCGGGTATGATAGAGAAACTACTTGATAATCCTTTTACAGGAGACGGAACACTGCATCAAGAAGAAGGTCTTCCCTTTATCTTTGAAGGGAGATACATGTTGGGGAACGTAGTATTTTAAAATTTTCCTACGATCACGCAAGATCTATCTACAAGATGCATAGCAACGAGAGGGGAGAGTGTCTCTATGTACCCTCGTAGACCGGGAGCGGAAGCGTCAAGTGACGCGGTTGATGTTGTCGAACTTCTTCGCGATCCAACCGATCAAGCACCGAACGTACGGCACCTCCGCGTTCAGCACACGTTCAGCTTGATGACATCCCATGAGCTCTTGATCCAGTTGAGCTTCACGGGAGAGTTTCGTCAGCACGACGGCGTGGTGACGGATATGATGTGTTCACCGGCGCAGGGCTTCGCCTAAGCTCCGCGACGGTATGACCGAGGTGTGATTCTGTGGAGGGGGGCACCGCACACGGCTAAAACAATTCAACTTGTGTGTCTTTGGGTGCCCCCCTGCCCCCATATATAAAGGAGCAAGGGAGGGAGGCCGGCCGGCCCTTCCTGGTGCGGCTAGGGAGTGGACTCCTACTAGGAATAGGATTGCAATCCTATTCCTAGTAAGATTCACCAAAAGAAGGAAGAGGGAAAGGAATAGGAGAGGTGGCGCCCCCCCCCCCCAATCCTAGTCCAACTAGGAACCCTAGGTGGGGGCGCCGGCCAGCCCTATGGGCTGCCTCTCTCTTTCCCTTTAGGCCCACTATGGACCATCCCCTCTCGTAGGGGGTTCCGGTAACCCCCTCCGGCATTCCCGATAAATCCGAAACTTTTCCGGAACACTTCCGGTGTCCGAATATAGTCGTCCAATATATCACTCTTTATGTCTCGGACATTCCGAGACTCCTCGTCATGTCCGTGATCTCATCCGGGACTCCGAACTACCTTCGGTACATCAATACTCATGAACTCATAATAACGATCGTCATCAAACGTTAAGCGTGCGGACCCTACGGGTTCGAGAACTATGTAGACATGACCGAGACTCATCTCCGATCAATAACCAATAGCGGAACCTGGATGTTAATATTGGCTCCTACATATTCTACGAAGATCTTTTATCGGTCAGAACCGCATAACAACATACGTTGTTCCTTTTGTCAAACGGTATGTTACTTGCCCGAGATTCGATCGTCGGTATCTCTATACCTAGTTCAATCTCGTTACTGGCAAGTCTCTTTACTCGTTCCATAACACATCATCTCGCGACTAACTCATTAGTCTTTTGCTTGCAAGGCTTATTGTGATGTGTGTTACCGAGAGGGCCCAGAGATACCTCTCCGACACTCGGAGTGACAAATCCTAATCTTGATCTATGACAACACCACGAATACTTTCGGAGACACCTGTAGAGCATCTTTATGATCACCCAGTTACGTTGTGACGTTTGATAGCACACAAGGTGTTTCTACGGTATTCGGGAGTTGCATAATCTCATAGTCATAGGAACATGTATAAGTTATGAAGAAAGCAATAGTAGTAAAACTAAACGATCATAGTGCTATGCTAACGGATGGGTCTTGTCCATCACATCATTCTCCTAATGATGTGATCCCGTTGATCAAATGACAACTCATGTCTATGGCTAGGAAACATAACCATCTTTGATCAATGAGCTAGTCTAGTAGAGGCATACTAGGGACATACTGTTTTGTCTATGTATCCACACATGTACTAAGTTTCCGGTTAATACAATTCTAGCATGAATAAAAGACATTTATCATGATATAAGGAAATACAAATAACATCTTTATTATTGCCTCTAGGGCATATTTCCTTCAGTCTCCCACTTGAACTAGAGTCAATAATCTAGATTACAAAGTGATGATCCTCACACCCATGGAGTCTTGGTGCTGATCATGTTTTGCCCGTGGAAGAGGCTTATTCAACGGGTCTGCAACATTCAGATCCGTATGTATTTGGCAAATCTCTATGTCTCCCTCCTTGACTAGATCGCGGATGGAATTGAAGCGTCTTTTGATGTGCTTTGTTCTCTTGTGAAACCTGGATTCCTTCGCCAAGGCTATGGCTCCAGTGTTGTCACAAAAGATTTTCATTGGACCCGATGCACTAGGTATTACACCTAGATCGGATATGAACTCCTTCATCCAGACTCCTTCATTTGCTGCTTCCGAAGCAGCTATGTATTCCGCTTCACACGTAGATCCCGCCATGACGCTCTGCTTGGAACTGCACCAACTGACAGCTCCACCGTTCAATAAAAATACATATCCGGTTTGTGACTTTGAGTCATCCGGATCAGTGTCAAAGCTAGAATCGACGTAACCGTTTACGACGAGCTCTTTGTCACCTCCATACACGAGAAACATATCCTTTGTTCTTTTCAGATACTTTAGGATGTTTTTGACCGCTGTCCAGTGATCCACTCCTGGATTACTTTGGTACCTCCCTGCTAGACTTATAGCAAGGCACACATCAGGCCTGGTACACAGCATTGCATACATGATAGATCCTATGGCTGAGGCATAGGGAATGACTTTCATTTTCTCTCTATCTTCTGCAGTGGTCGGGCATTGAGTCTTACTCAACTTCATACCTTGTAAAACAGGCAAGAACCCTTTCTTTGACTGATCCATTTTGAACTTCTTCAAAATCTTATCAAGGTATGTGCTTTGTGGAAGTCCAATTAAGCGTCTTGATCTATCTCTATAGATTTTGATGCCTAATATGTAAGCAGCTTCTCCGAGGTCTTTCATCGAAAAACTTTTATTCAAGTATCCTTTTATGCTATCCAGAAATTCTATATCATTTCCAATCAACAATATGTCATCTACATATAATATTAGAAATGCTACAGAGCTCCCACTCACTTTCTTGTAAATACAGGCTTCTCCAAAAGTCTGTATAAAACCATATGCTTTGATCACCTCATCAAAGCGTATATTCCAACTCCGAGATGCTTGCACCAGTCCATAGATGGATCGTTGGAGCTTGCATACTTTGTCAGCACCTTTTGGATCGACAAAACCTTCTGGTTGCATCATATACAACTCTTCTTTGAGATATCCATTTAGGAATGCAGTTTTGACATCCATTTGCCAGATTTCATAATCATAAAATGCGGCAATTGCTAACATGATTCGGACAGACTTAAGCATCGCTACAGGTGAGAAAGTCTCATCGTAGTCAACTCCTTGAACTTGTCGAAAACCTTTCGCAACAAGTCGAGCTTTGTAAACAGTAATATTACCGTCTGCGTCGGTCTTCCTCTTGAAGATCCATTTATTTTCGATGGCTTGCCGATCATCGGGCAAGTCAACCAAAGTCCACACTTTGTTCTCATACATGGATCCCATCTCAGATTTCATGGCTTCAAGCCATTTTGCTGAATCTGGGCTCATCATCGCTTCCTCATAGTTCGTAGGTTCATCATGGTCTAGTAACATGATTTCCAGAACTGGGTTGCCGTACCACTCTGGTGCGGAACGTACTCTGGTTGATCTACGACGTTCAGCAGAAACTTGATCCGAAGTTTCATGATCATTATCATTAACTTCCTCACTAATTGGTGTAGGAATTACTGGAACAATTTCCTGTGATGTACTACTTTCCAATCCGGGAGAAGGTACAATTACCTCATCAAGTTCTACTTTCCTCCCACTCACTTCTTTCGAGAGAAACTCTTTTTCTAGAAAGGATCCGTTCTTAGCAACGAATATTTTGCCTTCGGATCTGTGATAGAAGGTGTACCCAACAGTCTCTTTTGGGTATCCTATGAAGACACATTTTTCCGACTTGGGTTCGAGCTTATCAGGTTGAAGTGTTTTCACATAAGCATCGCAGCCCCAAACTTTAAGAAACGACAACTTTGGTTTCTTGCTAAACCAAAGTTCATAAGGTGTCGTATCAACGGATTTAGATGGTGCCCTATTTAACGTGAATGCAGCTGTCTCTAAAGCATAACCCCAAAACGATAGTGGTAAATCGGTAAGAGACATCATAGATCGCACCATATCTAATAAAGTACGGTTACGACGTTCGGACACACCATTACGCTGTGGTGTTCCAGGTGGCGTGAGTTGTGAAACTATTCCACATTGTTTCAAATGAAGACCAAACTCGTAACTCAAATATTCTCCTCCATGATCAGATCGTAGAAACTTTATTTTCTTGTTACGATGATTCTCTACTTCACTCTGAAATTCTTTGAACTTTTCAAATGTTTCAGACTTGTGTTTCATTAAGTAGATATACCCATATCTGCTCAAATCATCAGTGAAGGTCAGAAAATAACGATACCCGCCGCGAGCATCAACACTCATTGGTCCACATACATCAGTATGTATGATTTCCAACAAATCTGTTGCTCGCTCCATAGTTCCGGAGAACGGAGTTTTAATCATCTTGCCCATGAGGCATGGTTCGCAAGCACCAAGTGATTCATAATCAAGTGATTCCAAAAGTCCATCATTATGGAGTTTCTTCATGCGTTTTACACCAATATGACCTAAACGGCAGTGCCACAAATAAGTTACACTATCATTATTAACCTTGCATCTTTTGGTTTCAATATTATGAATATGTGTATCACTACAATCGAGATCCAATAAGAATAGACCACTCTTTAAGGGTGCATGACCATAAAAGATATTATTCATTAAAATGGAACAACCATTATTCTCTGATTTAAATGAATAACCGTCTCGCAATAAACAAGATCCAGATATAATGTTCATGCTCAACGCTGGCACCAAATAACAATTATTTAGGTCTAAAACTAATCCCGAAGGTAGATGTAGAGGTAGCGTGCCGACGGCGATCACATCGACTTTGGAACCGTTTCCCACGCGCATCGTCACCTTGTCCTTAGCTAATCTTCGTTTAATCCGTAGTCCCTGTTTCGAGTTACAAATATTAGCAACCGAACCGGTATCAAATACCCAGGTACTACTACGAGCATTAGTAAGGTACACATCAATAACATGTATATCACATATACCTTTGTTCATCTTGCCATCCTTCTTATCCGCCAAATACTTGGGGCAGTTCCGCTTCCAGTGTCCAGTCCCCTTGAAGTAGAAGCACTCAGTTTCAGGCTTGGCTCCATATTTGGGTTTCTTCGTGGAAGTAGCAACTGACTTGCTATTCTTTTTGAAGTTCCCTTTCTTTCCCTTGCCCTTTTTCTTGAAACTAGTGGTCTTGCTAACCATCAACACTTGATGCTCCTTTTTGATTTCTACCTCCGCAGCTTTGAGCATAGCGAAGAGCTCGGGAATTGTCTTTTGCATCCCTTGCATGTTATAGTTCATCACGAAGCCTTTATAGCTTGGTGGCAGTGATTGAAGAACTCTATCAATAACACTATCCTCGTCAACTTTGCAACCAAGTTGAGTCATATGATTGTAGTACCCAGACATTCTGAGCAAGTGTTCACTGATAGAACTATTCTCCTCCATCTTGCAGCTGTAGAACTTATTGGAAATCTCATATTTCTCAATTTGGGCATTTGCTTGAAATATTAACTTCAACTCCTGGAACATCTCATATGGTCCATGACGTTCAAAACATCGTTGAAGTCCCGGTTCTAAGCCGTAAAGCATGGCACACTGAACTATCGTGTAGTCATCAGACCGCGACTGCCAGACGTTCAAAGCGTCTACGTTAGCGGGAGGGGGCTTGTCACCTAGAGGTGCTTCAAGGACATAATTCTTCTGTGCAGCAATGAGGATAATCCTCAGGTTACGGACCCAGTCCGTGTAATTGCTACCATCATCTTTCAACTTAGCTTTCTCTAGGAATGCATTAAAAATTCAAAGGAACGGTAGCACGGGCCATTGATCTACACCGACATAGATATGCAAAACTACCAGGACTAAGTTCATGATAAATTAAAGTTCAATTTAATCATATTAATTTAAAGAACTCCCACTTAGATAGACATCCCTCTGGTCATCTAAATGATCACGTGATCCAAATCAACTAAACCATGTCCGATCATCACGTGAGATGGAGTAGTTTCAATGGTGAACATCTTATGTTGATCATATCTACTATATGATTCACGCTCGACCTTTCGGTCTCTAGTGTTCCGAGGCCATATCTGTATATGCTAGGCTCGTCAAGTTTAACCCGAGTATTCTGCGTGTGCAAAACTGGCTTACACCCGTTGTATTTGAACGTAGAGCTTATCACACCCGATCATCACGTGGTGTCTCGGCACGACGAACTTTCGCAACGGTGCATACTCAGGGAGAACACTTATACCTTGAAATTTAGTAAGGGATCATCTTATAATGCTACCGTCGTTCTAAGAAAAATAAGAAGCATAATAAGATAAACATCACATGCAATCAAAATATGTGACATGATATGGCCATCATCATCTTGTGCTTTTGATCTCCATCTTCAAAGCACCGTCATGATCACCTTCGTCACCGGCTTGACACCTTGATCTTCATCGTAGCATCGTTGTCGTCTCGCCAACTATTGCTTCTACGACTATCGCTACCGCTTAGTGATAAAGTAAAGCAATTACATGGCGATTGCATTTCATACAATAAAGCGACAACCATATGGCTCCTGCCAGTTGCCGATAACTTTACAAAACATGATCATCTCATACAAAACCGTATAACTCATCATGTCTTGACCATATCACATCACAACATGCCCTGCAAAAACAAGTTAGACGTCCTCTACTTTGTTGTTGCAAGTTTTACGTGGCTGCTACGGGCTTAGCAAGAACCGTTCTTACCTACGCATACAAAACCACAACGATGTTTCATCAAGTATGTGCTGTTTTAACCTTCACAAGGACCGGGCGTAGCCACACTTGATTCAGCTAAAGTGAGAGAGACAGACACCCACCTGTCACCTTTAAGCAACGAGTGCTCGTAACGGTGAAACCAGTCTCGCGTAAGCGTACGCGTAATGTCGGTCCGGGCCGCTTCATCTCACAATACCGCTGAAGCAAAGTATGACATGCTGGTAAGCAGTATGACTAGTATCGCCCACAACTCATTGTGTTCTACTCGTGCACATCATCTACGCATAGACCTGGATCATGATGCCACTGTTGGGGAACGTAGTATTTTAAAATTTTCCTACGATCACGCAAGATCTATCTACCAGATGCATAGCAACGAGAGGGGAGAGTGTGTCTACGTACCCTCGTAGACCGGGAGCGGAAGCGTCAAGTGACGCGGTTGATGTTGTCGAACTTCTTCGCGATCCAACCGATCAAGCACCGAACGTACGGCACCTCCGCGTTCAGCACACGTTCGGCTTGATGACATCCCACGAGCTCTTGATCCAGTTGAGCTTCACGGGAGAGTTTCGTCAGCACGACGGCGTGGTGACGGATATGATGTGTTCACCGGCGCAGGGCTTCGCCTAAGCTCCGCGACGGTATGACCGAGGTGTGATTCTGTGGAGGGGGGCACCGCACACGGCTAAAACAATTCAACTTGTGTGTCTTTGTGTGCCCCCCTGCCCCCGTATATAAAGGAGCAAGGGAGGGAGGCCGGCCGGCCCTTCCTGGTGCGGCTAGGGAGTGGACTCCTACTAGGAATAGGATTGCAATCCTATTCCTAGTAGGATTCACCAAAAGAAGGAAGAGGGAAAGGAATAGGAGAGGTGGCGCCCCCCCCCCCCCAATCCTAGTCCAACTAGGAACCCTAGGTGGGGGCGCCGGCCAGCCCTATGGGCTGCCTCTCTCTTTCCCTTTAGGCCCACTATGGACCATCCCCTCTCGTAGGGGGTTCCGGTAACCCCCTCCGGCATTCCCGATAAATCCGAAACTTTTCCGGAACACTTCCGGTGTCCGAATATAGTCGTCCAATATATCAATCTTTATGTCTCGGACATTCCGAGACTCCTCGTCATGTCCGTGATCTCATCCGGGACTCCGAACTACCTTCGGTACATCAATACTCATAAACTCATAATACCGATCGTCATCAAACGTTAAGCGTGCGGACCCTACGGGTTCGAGAACTATGTAGACATGACCGAGACTCATCTCCGATCAATAACCAATAGCGGAACCTGGATGTTCATATTGGCTCCTACATATTCTACGAAGATCTTTTATCGGTCAGAACCGCATAACAACATATGTTGTTCCTTTGTTCAAACGGTATGTTACTTGCCCGAGATTCGATCGTCGGTATCTCTATACCTAGTTCAATCTCGTTACCGGCAAGTCTCTTTACTCGTTCCGTAACACATCATCTCGCGACTAACTCATTAGTCTTTTGCTTGCAAGGCTTATTGTGATGTGTGTTACCGAGAGGGCCCAGAGATACCTCTCCGACACTCGGAGTGACAAATCCTAATCTTGATCTATGACAACACCACGAATACTTTCGGAGACACCTGTAGAGCATCTTTATGATCACCCAGTTACGTTGTGACATTTGATAGCACACAAGGTGTTCCTACGGTATTCGGGAGTTGCATAATCTCATAGTCATAGGAACATGTATAAGTTATGAAGAAAGCAATAGCAGTAAAACTAAACGATCATAGTGCTATGCTAACGGATGGGTCTTGTCCATCACATCATTCTCCTAATGATGTGATCCCGTTGATCAAATGACAACTCATGTCTATGGCTAGGAAACATAACCATCTTTGATCAATGAGCTAGTCTAGTAGAGGCATACTAGGGACATACTGTTTTGTCTATGTATCCACACATGTACTAAGTTTCCGGTTAATACAATTCTAGCATGAATAAAAGACATTTATCATGATATAAGGAAATAAAAATAACATCTTTATTATTGCCTCTAGGGCATATTTTCTTCAATACATTGACATGGTTTAGGCTATGTCATGATATTGGATCATGGAACTATAATCGTCTGAAGTTGGAATTTCATCAGAAGTTCTACCCTGTGCACCAGGTTCATCGTGATCGTAATTATATCTATAATTTTTGGCCTCGCGACGGAGAAAGCATCGCTCAAGCTTGGGGAGGCTTAAGTCAATGTATATTCATGCCCCAATCATGAGCTCTCAAGAGAAATGATCATTCAAAAATTTTATGCTCGACTTTCTCTCAATAATCGCTCCATGCTCGATACTTCTTGTTCTGGCTCTTTTATGATGAAGACTATTGAATTCAAATGGGATTTATTGGAAAGAATTAAACACAACTTTGAAGATTGGGATCTCGACGAAGGTAAGGAGTCGGGTATGACCCATAAGTTTGATTTGTGTTAAAGCTTTTATGGATACCGATGTTTTCCATGAATTTAGCACTAAATATGGACTTGACTCTGAGATAGTAGCTTCTTTCTGCGAATCATTTGCTACTCATCTTGATCTTCCCAAGGAGAAGTGGTTTAAATACCATCCTCCCACTGAAGTAAAATTAGTTGAACTTGTTAAAGTTGAAGAAAAGACTATCACTTATAATGTTGATCCTATTGTTCCTACTGCTTATATTGAGAAACCACCTTTCCCTGTTAGAATAAAGGATCATGCTAAAGCTTCAACTGTAGTTCGTAAGAGTAATACTAGAACACCTACACCCTCTGAGCAAATTAAAGTTGAACCTAGTGTTGTTGTGGTTAAAGATCTATTGGTAGAAGATTTAGATGGACATGTTATTTACCTTCAAGAGGAATCTGCTAGAATAGCCAAACCCAATGCTCGGAATAAACATAGACCTATTGTAGGCTTGCCTGTTATCTCTGTTAAAATAGGAGATCATTGCTATCATGGTTTATGTGATATAGGTGCTAGTGCAAGCATAATCCCTCATACCTTATATCAAGAAATTATGCATGATATTGCACCTGTTGAGTTAGAAGGGATTGATGTTACTATTAAGATAGCTAATAGAGACACTATTTCACCAGTTGGGATTGTTAGAGATGTTGAAGTCTTGTGTGGGAAGGTTAAATACCATGCTGATTTTCTTATTCTTAGTTCCCCACAAGATGAATTTTGTCCCATTATATTTGGTAGACCCTTCTTGAATACTGTTAATGCTAAGATAGACTGCGTGAAAGATATCGTTACTGTTGGTTTATGGGATATGTCTCATGATTTTAACTTTGCTAAATTCCGTAGACAACCCCTTGATAAAGAATTACCTAGTAAGGATGAAATTATTGGTCTTGCTTCTATTGTTGTACCTCCTAATGATCCTTTAGAACAATACTTTCTAGATCATGAAAATGATATGCATATGAATGAGAGAAGGGAAATAGATGAAATATTCTTTAATCAGGGACCCGTATTGAAAAACAACTTGCATGTTGAAATCCTAGGGGATCCTCCTCCACCCAAGGGTGATCCCGTGTTTGAACTCAAACCTTTACCTGATAATCTTAAGTTTGTTTATCTTGATGAAAAGAAGATATATCTTGTTATTATTAGTGCTAACCTTTCAGAGCAGGACGAAGAAAAATTATTGAAAACTCTGAAGAAGCACCGTGCAGCTATTGGATATACTCTGGATGATCTTAAGGGCATTAGTTCCACTTTATGCCAACACAAGATAAAGTTGGAAGAAAACGCTAAACCAGTTATTGATCATCAGCGACGTTTAAATCCTAAGATGAAAGAAGTGGTAAGGAAGGAAATACTAAAGCTTCTAGAGGCAGGTATTATCTATCCAGTTGCTGATAGCAAGTGGGTAAGTCATGTCCATTGTGTCCCTAAGAAGGGAGGTATGACTGTAGTTCCTAATGATAAAGATGAATTGATCCCGCAAAGAATAGTTACAGGTTATAGGATGGTAGTTGATTTCTGTAAATTAAATAAAGCTACTAAGAAAGATCATTAACCCTTGCCTTTTATTGATCAAATGCTAGAAAGGTTATCCAAACATACTCATTTTTGCTTTCTAGATGGTTATTCTGGTTTCTCTCAAATACCTATGTCAAAAGGGGGTCAAAAAAGACCACTTTTATTTGTCCCTTCAGTACCTTTGCTTATAGACGTATGCCTTTTGGTTTATGTAATGCACATGTTACCTTTCAAAGATGCATGATGGCTATATTCTCTGATTTTTGTGAAAAGATTGTTGAGGTTTTCATGGATGATTTCTCCGTTTACGGAACTTCTTTTGATGATTGCTTAAGCAACCTTGATCGAGTTTTGCAGAGATGTGAAGACACTAATATTGTCTTGAATTGGGAGAAGTGCCACTTTATGGTTAATGAAGGCATTGTCTTGGGACATAAAATTTGTGAAAGAGGTATTGAAGTTGACAAGGCTAAAGTTGATGCTATTGAAAAGATGTCGTGCCCCAAGGACATCAAAGGTATACGAAGTTTCCTTGGTCATGTCGGGTTTTATAGGAGGTTCATTAAGGACTTCTCCAAAATCTCCAGACCTATGACTAATCTCTTACAAAAAGATATTCCATTTGTCTTTGATGATGATTGTCTAGAGGCATTTGAAATACTTAAGAAAGCATTGATCTCTGCACCTATCGTCCAGCCTCCTGACTGGAATTTACCCTTTGATATTATGTGCGATGCTAGCGATTATACTGTAGGTGTTGTTTTAAGGCAAAGAGTTGATAAGAAGTTGAATATTATCCAGTATGCTAGTAAAACTCTAGATAGTGCCCAGAAAAATTATGCTACTACTGAGAAAGAATTTTTAGCACTTGTATTTGCTTGTGATAAGTTTAGACCCTATATCGTTGATTCTAAAGTAACTATTCACACTGATCATGCTGCTATCAAATACCTTATGGAAAAGAAAGATGCTAAACCTAGACTTATTAGATGGGTTCTCTTGCTGCAAGAGTTTGACTTGCATATTATTGATAGAAAGGGAGCTGAGAACCCCGTTGCAGACAACTTGTCTAGGTTAGAGAATATACTTTATGACCCACAACCTATTGATGATAGCTTTCCTGGTGAACAATTAGCTGTCATAAATACTTCTCGTACTGCTCCATGGTATGCTGATTATGCTAATTATATTGTTGCTAAGTTTATACCTCCTAGCTTCACATACCAGCAAAAGAAAAAGTTATTCTATGATTTGAGACATTACTTCTGGGATGACCCACATCTTTATAAAGGAGTAGATGGTATTATTAGACGTTGTGTGCCTGAGTATGAACAGGAACAGATCCTACGCAAGTGTCACTCCGAAGCTTATGGAGGACACCATGCTGGAGATAGAATTGCACATAATGTATTGCAATCCGGGTTTTATTGGCCTACTCTCTTCAAGGATGCCCGTAAGTTTGTCTTATCTTGTGATGAATGTCAAAGAATTGGTAATATCAGTAGACGTCAAGAAATGCTTATGAATTATTCACTTGTTACTGAACCATTTGATGTTTGGGGCTTTGATTATATGGGACCGTTTCCTGCCTCTAATGGGTACACACATATTCTTGTTGCTGTTGATTACGTTACTAAGTGGGTAGAAGCTATTCTAACTAGTAGTGCTGATCATAACACCTCTATTAAGATGCTTAAAGAAGTTATTTTTCCGAGGTTTGGAGTCCCTAGATACTTAATGACTGATGGTGGTTCACACTTTATTCATGGTGCTTTCCGTAAAATGCTTGCAAAGTATGATGTCAACCATAGAATTGCATCCCCTTATCACCCACAGACTAGTGGTCAAGTAGAACTAAGTAATAGAGAGTTGAAATTAATTTTGCAAAAGACAGTTAATAGGTCTAGAAAGAATTGGTCCAAGAAACTTGATGATGCATTACGGTCCTATAGAACCGCATACAAAAATCCTATGGGTATGTCTCCATATAAGATGGTTTATGGAAAGGCTTGTCACTTACCTCTTGAGCTAGACACAAGGCATATTGGGCTATTAAAGAGCTCAATTATGATTTGAAACTTGCCGGTGAGAATAGGTTATTTGACATTAGCTCCCTTGATGAATGGAGAACCCAGGCCTATGAGAATGCCAAGTTGTTTAAAGAAAAAGTTAAAAGATGGCATGATAAAAGGATACAAAAGCGTGAGTTTAACGTAGGTGATTATGTCTTGCTATACAACTCTCGTTTAAGGTTTTCTGTAGGAAAACTTCTCTCTAAGTGGGAAGGACCTTACGTTATCGAGGAGGTCTACCGTTCCGGTGCCATAAAAATCAACAACTTCGAAGGCACGAATCCGAAAGTGGTGAACGGTCAAAGAATCAAACACTACATCTCAGGTAACCCTATAAATGTTGAAACCAATGTTATCAAAACCGTAACCCCGGAGGAATACATAAGGGACACTTTCCAGAACGATTCAGCCTCCAAAAAGGAAGAGGTATGTGGTACGGTAAGTAAACCGACTCCAAAACAGTTCTAAAGGCATTTTTTTCTCCGTTTTGGAATATTTAGAAAAATAGAAAAATAAGTAGCAGTCCGAAAGAGACACGAGGCGTCCACGAGGGTGGAGGGCGCGCCCCCGTTCCTTGGGCACGCCCCCTGCCTCGTGGGCAGCTCGTGTGCCTCCTGGACTCCGATTTCTTGTATGTTACTCCTTTTGGTCGGTAAAAATTCATTATATATACTCCCGAAGGTTTTGGCCTATGTATCACGCAAAAATCCCCTGTTCTTGTTTCGAGATATTTTCTGCTAGGGTTGACGAAGTCAGGCACCATGTCGTCTCCCTCCTCCAACAACGAAGGCAACAATGCTTGGCTAATGAAGATAGATCTGAAGAGGGAAGGACCCGAGGAGATCAACAAGAAGAAGAAGATCAAGAAGGAGGTGGAAGATCCGGCTCCGGCATTGGGAGAAGAAGACATCCATCAACCTCTTCCCAACCTCTTTACCTCAACTGAGATTGAAGCTTTCAAGATGATTGAGTTAGCTCAAATTCAAAACAAGCATTTCACAAGTGAAAATGTTTTGTTGAAGGAATATATAGCTGCACTTAAAGGCATTATCCGCAAGCTGGAGGATCTCCTACGCTCGATATATGATGATCCGGCGTCACTACTTTCAACTCCATCATCACCACCCCCTAAGAAGGAGACATAATCATATGGGTATGGGCACTCCCCTTGGCAACTGCCAAGCTTGGGGGGGTGACCCCAGTATCGTATTACCATCACTCCTATCTTTACCGTTTTCTTAGTTCGATCCTTTTGGTAGTATCTTGATCTAGTAGAATAAAGTTAGCACGATCTAGTTGTGAGCTTTTGCATTATGATCTTTACCCTTTGTAATCGAGTCCGTGAGCTATATAATAAAGATTAGTGTTGAGTCAAGGGCTTGATTTCTTCACTTTGGTCAAGACAAAAAGAAAGAAAACATGAAGAGTGTCCTAGAGATCATATTGATCTTATGGGAAGTAATGACTTCACATATAAAGGGTATGATGAACAAAAGTTGTTGAGGGTTGACAAACATAGTTTTGGTCATCGTGGCAATTAATAGGAAGTAATAAAGAAAGAGAGGCTTCACATACAAATATACTATCTTGGACATCTTTTATGATTGTGAGCACTCATTAAAATATGACATGCTAAATATTTGATGTTGGACAAGGAAGACAACATAATGGGTTATGTTTTCTTATATCCGAATTAAAGTATATTGTCATGGATCATCCAACATGTTGAGCTTGCCTTTCCCCCTCACGCTAGCCAAAATTCCTGACACCAAGTAGAGATACTACTTGTGCTTCCATAAATCCTTAAACCTAGTTTTGCCATGAGAGTCCACCATACCTACCTATGGATTGAGAAAGATCCTTCCAAGTAAGTTGTCATGTTGCAAACTCGCTAAAATTGTATGATTTATTAGTGTGAAGGAAATAAGCTTTATACGATCTTGTGATATGGAAGTAAGAAAAGCGACAGACTACATAATAAAGGTCCTTATCACAAGTGGCAATATAAAGTGACGTTCTTCTGTGCTAAGACTTTGTGCATCCAACCATAAAAACACATGACAACCTCTACTTCCCTCTGCGAAGGGCCTATCTATTATTCTTGCCTTATAAGAGTCAAGGTGAAATTCACCTTTCCTTTTTACATTTTATCCTTTGCCAAGCACATTGTGTTGGAAAGATCCTGACATATATACCCACTTCGATGTATGTGTTCATGGTCTATTATTGTTGACATTACCCTTGAGGTAAAAGGTTGGAAGGCAACATCATAATCCCCTATCTTTCTCTGTGTCCGATTAAAACTCCATAAACATAAGTATTGCGTGAGTGTGAGAAATTGTGAAAGACTATATGATAGTTGAGTATGTAAGCTTGCTGAAAAGCTCTTATGTTGACTCTTTCTGATGTTACGATAAATTGCAATTGCTTCAATGACCGAGATCAAAGTTGGTTAGTTTTCAATGAAGTTTATGATTCATGCTCGATATTGTGAATGAATTATTACTTTAGCATAAGAGTCATATGACTATATATATATATATATATATATATATATAT
>LR738710.1:92943952-93027863 GCA_902687465.1 Secale cereale | reverse complement strand
AAAAGAAAATAAGATGAGAATGCCACTCTCAGAATGCGGTTCTCTTCTGTATGAAAAACCTGACATCGGAATGTCATTTTGAGAATGCAGTTCTCTTAGTCGTATAGAATCTGACATGAACGTGAATCAATACAGAAAAGCAGTTAGAAAAGAAAAAAATGTAGAGTCAGACTAGGATTCACATACACTGCAGTGCGTGCGTGGTGCGTTTAAACTTTGCAGTGCAGTAACCTTCGAGTACACAGTGCAGTGCGCTTAGTGCAAAAAAATGTAAAAAAAACGATTCCACTTCTGAAGCGATGCAGTTCACTTACGGGACACGATTCCGCTTCTGAAGCGATGCAGTTCGCTTACGACGGACGATTCGGTTCGCCTGCCCTAAAATAACTGCGCCCACTATCGCCCGAAGCGCCGCGCCCCGCCCCTCCTCTATCCCGACGGTTGCACGCCGCACGAACGCCACGATCATCACGAACCCACGATCGCCAACACGGTTGGGAGACGAGATCGTGGCCTCGGCAGAAGTTGCTGCCGCTCACATTTAAATCTCGCGCTTCATCAAACAGACCGTCCGCACAAAACACACGACGCTGCGCCTTCCTCCTCCTCTACCTCCTCTTTGCAGCAATGGGGTTCAGCAGGACCTACGACGCCGTGCATGCGCATGGGAACACGAAGCTGAAGGTGATCTACACCACCGACGTCGCCGCCATGGTGACGTACGTCGAAGAGTTCAAGACAGTTCTCCAGCGGCACTGCCAGAAGATCGTCGGCATCGACGTGGAGTACACACCCGACCACAGTAGAGCGGCCCTGGTTCAACTATCCATCGGCAAGTACCACCCAGTGCTTCTTTTCCAGGTATGTGGTACATTGGGCCAGAGATGCATCCCCTTCGACAGGTTCCTCGGCGACCCAAGGTAAGCAATTCTCTCTGCCGAGTACGCGTTGCAGTTCTATATGCCCATGTATGCAGTTCCGGAAGGTATAACTTGCGGTTCACTTTCCTTAGGTTCAAGTTCGCTGGCTTCGCCATCGAGCAGGACAAGCAGAAGCTCGCATGCTGCGACCTCCACATCCCCAACTTCGTCGACATCCAGACAAACTGGAGGGTGCCTGATGGAACGAAGTCACTGGACTCGCTTGGCGATGTAGCTGCAGCCATCATCGACGACGAGTACGCAGACATGAAGATGAAGATGACAGACCACGACCACAGCCTGTGGACTTCCATTCTCAGCACCAAGCACGTCGAGTATGCTGCCAAGGACGCCTACGCTGCGTTCGAGATATGGAACTGAATCAGCACCATGAAGAAAGGCCTCGCGCGCGCTGAAACAGAGAAGACCAGGAAGCGCCCGAGGTCTTCCTAGAGGGGGTGGGGCAAGGGGGCATCAACTTTCACCTCCAACTCCAACGGGTGGAACTAGTGAAGCAGGACAGATGCTGAAACCCAAGGATTCCTGTCGCAAGTGCTCGATTTAGTTTCCCTCTGCGTATGTAGATTAGTTTGCTTTCGTTCTAGTTTGCTTTGGGACAATGTTTGCTTATGTTGCGTTAGTTTGCTTGATGATGTACTATGTTAATTATGACCGCAGAACCGTGGTTTCTATCTATCAAATATATGCAGTTCTCCGTAGTCTGTTTTCAGTATGTATATTGCTTCAAAACTGCTGCTGTAGCTAGGATACACATAAAAAACAAAAACTATCAGAGCAGTTCACATAGAGAATTCTTTCACAAAACTGCTCCTGTTAAGAAGGTTGATGCAGTGCTCTTTTATTAAAAAAACTCTAGTTCCGTGTGTGGGTTAAAAAAAAGGAAAAGCTCGGTGAGGGTTTCCAGAATGCATGTTCTTCAACTGCTGCTGCTGGTAGGATGCACATGAAAGACTATATGTAAAAAAGCAGTTCACTTATACTCAGAATTCTCATAAGAAAATACACTAGAAGCCACGCAAAAAATGTCAGATTATTACAACAAAAATGTCTCATGCTGCTGCTGCTCAAGCGAGACTGATCTAAAGCAATTTTAACTTGATTTCCAAACACTTTGCATGCCTATAAAACATAGCCATGACAACATCCCCTGCCTGAAGACCAGCTTCCTCCACAAATTCCTTCCAGCCATCTTTGAGAACCAAACAATCATCAGAGCCAACAGAATACATAACATCAACATCATGATATCCATTCTTGCTGACCAACACCAAATTAACACAGCTTTCTGTTACCCTGACTAGACCAGAAGGGAATTTCTGCAAAGAAAAACAACAAGAACAGAAAAAAAAATAAGAACAACTAAGAAAAAGATTACAATCTTTCATAAAAAAAATATTGATGTCAACACATAATAATATTGACTAGACAAAATTGCTGCTGCTCCTACAATGTTCATAAAAAAACTACTATGGGAAAAGCAGTTCACTTATACTTGGTGGCAAAAAAATTTCTTCAGAAAACTAATACTCCTACAAAAATTCAGGTAGCGTTAACTACAAACAACACATGAAAAAGAATATCCGAGAAATACATACCCATGAAACACTGACATCATCGTCAGTCAACTGATGGACGAATGGAGCCCGAAATCCAATACCTGAAGAATATAGAATAGAACAGAGAGCGCTGTGCCGCTGCCTCTGGTTCAGAACCAAACCTTCAGAAAAAACGCATGTCTCCAGCATCGGCTCCAACCTTGCCAGGCAGCCGCACGCGCAATCCATTGCCAGGCGAAGAACAGATCTGGTTGGGAGAAAAAATAGATCGAGCAGGAGTGGCGCCGCCAGGGATAAGGTGAGATGGGAGCCGTCAGGGATAAGGAGGGAGGGGAGCCAATTGACCCACCAGTATATATATATATATATATATATATATATATATATATATATATGTAAAACAAACAACATAAAAAAACGACAAATAAAGCAGTGCGGTTACATAACAAAGTGCATTCCGCATTGCATATTACTGCAGTCCACCGCGCTTGACCAAATCAAAAAAACTTATCAAACTAGTCCCCCGACACCCCCGTGGCTGTAATGCAGTTCATACAGGCTCGCATTGCATATTAATGCAGTTCGCCGCACTACAAAAATTCAACGCGCATTTGCATGTTACTGCAGTGCACCGCTCTTGACCGCGATTCACAGACGAAAAACACAGCCTGCAATGCAGTTCTAACAACTATATAATGCAAAAAAACTCAAAAAAGCTCTTTGAGAAACGACCAGAGCCAGTGGCGCCGCAAGAAAACATGGACAAAAAACTTAAAATTATTCCAAATTAACAACTTAATCCGCTCCAATTCATACGGATAGATCAAAAGCAGCTCGTAATTGCCGAAAACAACAGAATATTACATACAAAACGCAACAATTTCGATCAGCACGGAGAAGAACAGAGAACACAGAACAGAGAAAAGCGGAAGAACGGACGCAGATCCGCCAAATCCAAGGATTTCCGTCGTTTTCTCGCAGAATTCAGTGCTTAACCACATATTAAATCAACGCACGCACGAATAAACCAGTAGAAATCAGTCAAACTAGCCAGAAACGCTGCTAAATGAATGTTTCCTGCTGCACCTCTATGTGGTTCGCAGCAGAAGAAGGAAGCAGTGCGCATAGCTCTCCAATGTAATTTTGCAATGCAGTTCGGAAGTGTTATGAGAATATTATTCTCATAATGTTATGAGAATAGACCGGCTGTATATATATGTATGTATGTATATATATATATATATATATATATATATATATATATATATATATATATATATATATATATATATATATATATTTGTTGTTGTTATGAGAATGATCATGATGCCCTCATGTCTGTATTTTATTTTTATCGACACCTCTATCTCTAAACATGTGGACATATTTCTCGATATCAGCTTTCGCTTGAGGACAAGCGAGGTCTAAGCTTGGGGGAGTTGATACGTCCATTTTGCATCATGCTTATATGTTGATATTTATTGCATTATGGCTGTTATTACATGTTTTGTCACAATACATATGCCTTTTCTCTCTTATTTTACAAGGTTTACATGAAGAGGGAGAATGCCGGCAACTGGAATTCTGGGCTCGAAAAGGAGCAAACTCTGGAAACCTATTCTGCACAACTCAAAAAGCCCCGAAACTTCACAGGACTCCATTTCAGAAAATATAAAAAATAGCTGGCGAAAGAAGATCACCAGGGGGCGACCAGCTGTCCACGAGGGTGGGGGCGCCCCCCCCCCCCCTCTCTGGGCACGCCCCCTGTCTCGTGGGCCCCCCGATGGCCATCTTCTCCTATTTGAGGTGTTTTGACCTCGGAAAATCATAAGGAGGCTTTCGGGACCAGACGTTGCCGTCTCGAGGCGGAACCTTGGCGGAAACCAATCTAGGGCTCCGGCAGAGCTGTTTTGCCGGGGATACTTCCCTCCGGGAGGGGGAAATCGTCACCGCCGTCATCACCAACAACTCTCCCATCTTGGGGAAGGCTATCTTCATCAACATCTTCACCAGCACCATCTCCTCTCAAACCCTAGTTCATCTCTTGTATCCAATCTTTGTACCCAAACCTCAGATTGGTACATGTGGGTTGCTAGTAGTGTTGATTACTCCTTGTAGTTGATGCTAGTTGGTTTATTTGGTGGAAGACCATATGTTCAGATCCATTATGCATATTAATACCCCTCTGATCATGAACAATATTATGTCTTGTGAGTAGTTACTTTTGTTCCTGAGAACATGGGAAAAGTCTTGCTATTAGTAGTCATGTGAATTTGGTCTTCGTTCGATATTTTGATGAGATGTATGTCGTCTCTCCTCTAGTGGTGTCATGTGAACGTCGACTACATGACACTTCACCATTATTTGGGCCTAGAGGAAGGTATTGGGAAGTAATAAGTAGATGATGAGTTGCTAGAGTGACAGAAGCTTAAACCCTAGTTTATGCATTGCCTCGTAAGGGGCTGATTTGGATCCACTTGTTTCATGCTATGGTTAGGTTTACCTTAATACTTCTTTTGTAGTTGCGGATGCTTGCATTAGAGGTTAATCATAAGTGGGAGGCTTGTCCAAGTAAGGACAACACCCAAGCACCGGTCCACCCACATATCAAATTATCGAAGTACCGAACGCGAATCAGATGATCGTGATGAAACTAGCTCGACGATAATTCCCATGTGTCCTCGGGAGCGCTTTCCTTTATATAAGAGTTTGTCCAGGCTTGTCCTTTGCTACAAAAAGGATTGGGCAACCTTGCTGCACCTTATTTACTTTTACCTTTTGTTACTTGCTACCAATTACCTTATCACAAAACTATCTGTTACCTATAATTTCAGTGCTTGCAGAAAATACCTTACTGAAAACTGCCTATCATTTCCCTCTGCTCCTCATTGGGTTCGACACGCTTACTTATCAAAAGGACTATGATAGATCCCCTACACTTGTGGGTCATCACACACCCACTTAGTTTCTTTTTGAGCTTTCATAAACTTATAGCTCTAGTGCATCTGTTGCATGGCAATCCCTTCTCACTCACATTGATATCTATTGATGGGCATCTCCATAGCCCGTTGATACGCCTAGTTGATGTGAGATTATCTTCTCCCTTTTTTTTCTTCTCCATAACCACCATTCTATTCCACTATAGTGCTATGTCCATGGCTCACGCTCATGTATTGCGTGAAAGTTGAGAATGTTTGAGAATACTAAAATATGAACCAATTGCTTGGCTGAAACCGGGGTTGCGCATGATTTAAATATTTTGTGTGATGAAGATAGAGCATAGCGAGACTATATAATTTTGTAGGGATAGCTTTCTTTGGCCATGTTATTTTGAGAAGACATAATTGCTTTGTTAGTATGCTTGAAGTATTATTGTTTTTATGTCAATATTAAACTTTTGTTTTGAATCTTATGCATTCCACATCAAAAAAAATCCTTTTTTCATTTACCTACTTGAGGACGAGCAGGAATTAAGCTTGGGGATGCTTGATATGACTCCAATGTATCTATAATTTTGATTGTTCCATGCTATTATATTATCCATCTTGGATGTTTTATATGCATTTATATGCTATTTTATATGATTTTTGGGACTAACCTATTAACTTAAAGCCCAGTGCGAGTTTCTGTTTTTTCCTTGTTTTTGAGTTTTACAGAAAAGGAATACCAAACGGAGTCCAATTGACCTGCCAATTTTTGTGGATTTTTTATGGACCAAAAGAAGCCCCCGAAGTAAAAGAGTTGGGCCAAAAGAGTCATGAGCCATCCACGAGGGTGGAGCCCCCCCCCCCTCCTCGTGGATGACTCTGAGACCCCCCCCCTGACTTGTTCCCGGCGCTAAAAATTCCTATTAATACAGAAACCCCCGAAAAGAAACCTAGATCAGGAGTTCTGCCACCGCAAGCCTCTGTAGCCACCAAAAACCAATCGGGACCCTGTTCCGGCACCCTGACGGAGGGGGAATCCATCACCGGTGGCCATCTTCATCATCCCGACGCTCTCCATGACGAGGACGGAGTAGTTCAGCCTCGGGGCTGAGGGTATGTACCAGTAGCTATGTGTTTGATCTCTCTCTCTCTCTCTCGTGTTCTTTATTTGGCACAATCTTGATGTACCGCGAGCTTTGCTATTATAGTTGGATCTTATGATGTTTCTCCCCCTCTACCTTCTTGTAATGGATTGAGTTTTCCCTTTGAAGTTATCTTATCGGATTGAGTCTTTAAGGATTTGAGAACACTTGATGTATGTCTTGCGTGGGATACATTTGGTGACAATGGGGTATTCTATTGATTCACTTCATGTATTTTTTGGTGATCAACTTGCGGGTTCCGTGACCTTGGGAATCTATGCATAGGGGTTGGCACATGTTTTCATCTTGACTCTCTGGTAGAAACTTTGGGGCACTCTTTGAAGTTTTGTATGTTGGTTGAATAGATGAATCTGAGATTGTGTGATGCATATCGTGTAATCATACCCGCAGATACTTGAGGTGACACTGGAGTATCTAGGTGACATTAGGGTTTTGGTTGATGTGTGTCTTAAGGTGTTATTTTACTACGAAATCTAGGGTTGTTTGTGACACTTATAGGAATCTCCCAATGGATTGATCGGAAAGAATAACTTTGAGGTGGTTTCATACCCTACAATAATCTCTTCGTTTGTTCTCTGCTATTAGTGACTTTGGAGTGACTCTTTGTTGCATGTTGAGGGACTGTTATATGATCTAATTATGTTATCCGTGTTGAGAGAACTTGCACTAGTGAATGTATGAACCCTAGGCCTTGTTTCGAAGCATTGCAATACCGTTTGTGATCACTTTTATCATTAGTTACCTGGATGTTTTTATAATTTTAGATTACAAAAACCTATATCTACCATCCATATTGCACTTGTATCACCATCTCTTCGCCGAACTAGTGCACCTATACAATTTACCATTGTATTGGGTGTGTTGGGGACACGAGAGACTCTTTGTTATTTGGTTGCGGGGTTGTTTGAAAGAGACCATCTTCATCCTACGTCTCCCACGGATTGATAAACCTTAGGTCATCCACTTGAGAGAAATTTTCTACTGTCCTACAAACCTCTGCACTTGGAGGCCCAACAACGTCAACAAGAAGAAGGTTGTGTAGTAGACATCAGGCTCCACCCACGAAGGGTCCACGAAGAAGCAACCTTGTTTATCCCACCATGGCCATCGCCCACGAAGAACTTGCCTCACTTGGGTAGATCTTCACAAAGTAGGCGATCTCCTTGCCCTTACAAACTTTTTGGTTCAACTCCACAATCTTTGTCAGAGGCTCCCAAACGACACCTAACCAATTTAGGAGACACCACTCTCCAAAAGGTAATAGATGGTGTGATGATGACGAACTCCTTGCTCTTGTGCTTTAAATGATAGTCTCCCCAACACTTAACTCTCTCACACAGATTTGGCTATGATGGAAAGATGATTTGAGTGGAAAGCTACTTGGGGAAGGCTAGAGATCGAGATTCTTGTGGTTGGATTGGAATGTATTGATCTCAACACATGAGTAGGTGGTTCTCTCTCAGAAAATAAGTAGTGGAAGTGTAGGCATGTTCTGATGGCTCTTTCACTAATGGAGATGGGGTAGAGGAGTATATTTAACCTCCACACAAAATCAAACTGTTACACACATTTGACCCAACTCCATCAGACCGAATAGAAGAACTCAGTCAGACTAAAGCAGTTCAAAATATGAACGTTAGGAATCTCGGTGGGACCAACGTGATCAACTCGATGGGACCGATGTGCTAGGGCTAGGGAAAAACCTCATCTCGGTGAGACCGATTGCATGAACTCGGTGAGATCTATTTCAGCAATGAGCAAACAGAGAATTGGCCAGGCAAATTCGGTGGGACCGATTGCACATTTCAGTGAGTCTGAAATAATTACAATAGGCAACAGAGAGTTTGCAAGGCCATCTTGGTGAGGCCGAGATCCGTATCGATGTAAAGAATTGTCTAGGGTTTCTGACAGTGGCTATGTCAAATGAACTCGGTGGCGCCGGATAGATCAAATCAATGGGGCCGAGTTTGACTTTAGGTTTTGGACATATTTGGAAATGAGAAAGAGGCTGAGGGTTTTGGAGCAATAACACTAAGCACTTGAGCAAGTAGATCATTAAGCAAAACACCTCATCCCCTTTTAATTGTATTGGCTTTCCTATGGACTCAATATAATCTTGGATCACTAAAATGAAAATGAAGAGTCTTGAGCTTTTGCCAATCTTGTCCTTAGCATTTTGAAGGGGTTCCACATCCTCTTGTCCTTGCCACTCCATTGTTGAACTCATCTGAAATATACTAGGTAAAGATATTAGTCCAACAAGAGATATGTTGACATTAATTACCAAAATCACCCAGGGAGCACTTGTGCAATCAATCTCCCACTTTTTGGTAATTGATGACAACATACATCGAAGATTTAGTAAAAGATATGAAGAGTAACAAGTAAAGCTTTGGAAAGACAAGTAACATGTATAGGCTCCCCCTACATGTATGCAATCATGTAAATATGGAGTATAAAAACATGTGAATGCATAAGCATGTCAGAGCAAGCAATGAGTTACATGTATCTTGGCTATATGCATCACAACAAAATAAAAGGAAATGTACCTTCATGTTCATGAACCCTTCTTGCAAACAATATGTACATCAACAAAAGATTATCATGCACATGAGTGATGCATATACTTACCTTGTGGTCTTGAGCTGGCTTTGGAATAGGTGAACTTGAGAAAACAAGGTTAGATAACACAAGAACACTCTAATGTAAAGCAATTTCATATAACCACGAGAGTACCAAGACTGGGATGACATGCAAAGAGTGAGTACTTAGGGCCTGTTCTGAAGTCCTCCAGCTTCCAACTCCACAAATTCCAAACTTGGAGTTGGGCCGAACGTTTTAGCTCCTAGAAGTGGAGTGTGAGAAGCTGAGGCATCTAGTAGTGCAAAAATGTGAAGCTGTGAAAGCCCAGCTCCATCGAACTGAGAAGTTGGGAGTTTGTCATATGTACATATACTTGCCCCCACCAAAGAAAATGGTTCGTCATTCGCCCATTCGAAACAGACTGCACGAGCGGCTCCCCCTCGAATCGATACAACAATTCGTTTCTCGTACACAAGGTGGCCGACCTGGGTTGGTCCAGCCGGCCCATTATGGCGCTCAAACAGGCCAGCGATGCTGCCAGCCCGTGATGGCGACGCAAGAAGCTAGCGATTCTACCGAACACATTCCTATCGTTGCGTGGAGTTGGAAGCTGCAACTAGAAGCTGGATTTGAGGATTTTGTGGAGTTGGGAGGACATCAGAACATGCCCTTGGTACTTCATTTGGATATAGGAAAGAACCCTTCCACCACCCCTGTCTTCTTCCCCCACCTCCCTCCTCGACGAAACCCCAAAGCGCATTCTTTCCTTCCTTCGCCCCTCTCACTCTCGCTTGTGTGCGTGTGTCTCCATTAACCCCTCGCCATTACCCGCCTCATGCCCACCAGCAATGCCGTCGTGGAGGGTGCGCGTGCGGCCTTCACCTGTGCTACTAGCTAGATCCACCGCCAGGTTCGGACAGGGAGCTCGAGTGGCGGCGGCACGACGATGAGGAAGAATGGACGGTTGTGGCCGGGAGAGGCGGGCGCGCCCAATGCACGAGCACACCCTGGCCAGGGCGTGGGAGGCGACGGTGCGCAATGTACAACAGCATCCGCTTATGAGTTCCAAACTAAATTTATGAACGGTATGGCGCGATATGTTCCGGTTGACTTTGGTCTGCTGGCCCCCAACTCCACCTGTCGTCATCCTCCTCCCTCTCCGCCGCCCGAGGGCGTGGCCAGGCAAAGCCTTGCCATCACCGGCGGCGGCGGGGACTAGGTGCCCTCCCGCTCGTGAGGAGCTGGCGCGGGCCGGCGCCCCCGGGCCGGAGTGTGGCGTGCGGCCGGACGTCACGACGGGGGCTGGCGGCACTCCGGCGATCCCATTCCCCATGGCAGGTGGTTTTAAGATCTGGGGAGCCACGGTCGCCAGGGACGGCAGCGGCGTAACCATATCGGCGGCGGCGCAGCCGGATCTGGGCTCAGGTGTGAGCTTGGTCTCCGGGCCACGGTCGACGCGATGGCGAGTGCGACATGTCAGCAGCTGGACGTCCTTGACAAACCGGGCAACTCCGGGGGAAACCCTAGATCTCCATGGGATCGAGCGATGGCGGTACTCTTGCGTTGTAGTCCCTCTTCAGGGCATTGTTTTGGAGTTTGCTATGGTCGAAGGAACCAGCGAGGCCGGCGGCGTATGCCCAGTGGCGCAACTGCCGATGAAAATCGCGCTGACTACGGTCATGGCGGATGATGGCGGCGTCTTTGATGTCGTTTCCTTGTCGAGGCATCGTTGTTGCAGTTGGCGCCATCAGGGTCGGGATGCTCCAGGGGAAACCCTAGATCTGGGTCTCCCGGATCGGACGATGATGGCTTTCTTAGTAGCGCTTTCCTTCACGGGGGCATCATTTTGAAGCAAGTGATGGCTGGAGGTGAAAAGAGGAGGAGCGGTGCTTCATCACACACATTGATGGTGTCGGATCTCGATGGCATGGCGCTCTGGAGATTAGGCGTCTGATGTACGATGATGGACTCGCGCAGAAGGTCGACACTGTCTGGTGTCGTGGTGGCGTCGGCGGCAGCTAGACCGGGCAAGGTTCATGAAGCAGTACAGCTTTGAAGATGAATTGGTGGCAGGTGGCTATGGCGGCCTCATACCCGGCAGGCGTCTTGGTTGAGGAGCACGCCAGACTGGTAGGTGCCCATACTCGGCAGGCGTCCTAGTTGGGAGTAGGCCGAACATTGTTTTACTTCATGCGGTCTTAGATGTTAGATTTGGCTGCGAGGTTTGTTTGGTACTAGGCCCAGACTATCAGCATCCCTTCATCAATTGGATAGGAGTAGCGACACTTTTGTTGCCTAGACGATGGCTTCAGTCTTACTATTGTATGACTTTATAAGGTCTTACGTGAATAATTAATAAAGTAGCTGCATGTATCGTCCAGATGCAGAGGCCGGGAGTCCTCCTCCATTTCTAAAAAAAAAAACTGTACACCTGGGCCATGTATCTGAATCATGATTGGGCCCCTCTGAAAGCAACTGGGTAGAGCGCAGTGCCGAGAAAAAAGTCAAGACACCGCACAGAAAGATCATGGCAGTCCACGAGGCAAAAATACCAGTCATGGATGGTTGGCCCATTTCAACCTCCAAAAGAAAGGCAGATCCTTCAGGCTGTGTGCCCACTCTATGTCAAATTCAGGTCGCTGTGGCCTATATAGCTGCACCGTTCTCACTCCCACTTTGTCAAATCCAGGCGGCACTTGCGGCAGCCGTGTTTCGACGGCATGTTCTGTTTAGAGCAATTCCAACGGGTGCATCCAGACGGACGGCGTTTTTATCTGTTTTTTGTCCGTTTGGATTGATTGTCCGCTCGGCGGCCGTCCTTTTTTAGATTTGGATTGGCAGTGCGCCCAACGCGTCGACCCATTTCATATGACCGCGCGCGCTTTAGATCATGCCATCGGCCATGTCGTCGCCCTGATTTTGGCGCTCCAGCATGCGGGAAAGGTTCGCGCGCGCGGGGGAAATCGGTCTAGCGCGCGCTGGTTTTGGCGTTGCAGGACGCGGGAAAAGTTCACGTACTTGTTTTGGCGCGCCACGGCCGGCGCTCGTTATAAGAAGGTGCGCTCCTTCCACACTCTTCGCCGCCCACTCGTCTCGCCCCCTCTCACTAGTCTTGTCGCCTCTGCGCCACCATGTCCATGCGCCGCCTGGGCGCTTCGGATTTTTGCGGAGTCCGCGAGCGCCGCTCCGGCGCCTTCTCCTCCGAGATCTGGTTTGGCGAGAAACGCCTCATCCTCGGCACCTTCGACACCGCAGAGGAGGCGGCCCGTGCGCACGACGCGACGGCGTGGCGCCTCCTAAGGCCTCGTCGAGAGATGAATTTTCCCGACGTGTCGAGCCAGCGGGCGCAGGATCTCGCGCCTCTCCCGCGGCTTTTCACCGACGAGGATCGTCGTGTCCACCGGAGCGGCAGCGTCGCCTCGCCATCGCCGAGATGGACGTAGAAGCCATGGTGGTGTGGCGCGAACGCTTCCCGCGGGACATCATCGACGAGCGCCAGTTCTACAAGCAGAGGAGGACGGAGAGGGAGGCGAGGAGGATGGACCGAGCCACTTATCGGGAGGACAAGCGTGCGCGGAAGCTAGCCGCTCAATTGAAACTGAAGCTACGAGAAACGTCGGGGTGGGACGACTTCGAGGACGAGCGGCATGTTGACGCCTACATTCAGACGTCGGAGGAGGACATTACTGAGTTGGAGTCGGAAATCGACTAGTAGTTGATTTTTCTTTTATCTGTGTACGTTAGAACTCTATGTATCTTTTTTCTATCGAAAAAAATGACCGGCGGCGTCGGCGACGAAGCAGGCGGACGAGGGTGTGTTGTTGTATGTGAAGAGGCCAATGTGCCATCGACCAGCGGACTCGGGGAGGAGAGAAGGCGAGCGCGCACACGTCCATCTTGCGTCCGTGCCGACACAAATCCGTCTCAAAAATGGGCCAGGAATGGATCGGCAAGAGGACGAAAGTGGACGTACATTCGTTTGGGTTGGCGCGTTAGGCCGACTTTTCTATCCGCATTAATCCAAACAAACGGCGATGGACGAAATAGATCGCTCCATTGAAGTTGCTCTTAGGTCGCCCTCTTGATCTATCCGGCCAACCAAGGTAGGCGTGGCGGCTAGGAGAAGAAGACGAGGAGGAGGAAGGAGAGCTCCCGACGGAAGAAACTTATTAACGAGGGGCCACAGGGCAGACGAGGACATGCCGTCGCCGTCGGCGTTGTGAATCGGCGTTCGTAACAAAGGTCACGGGCTCACGGCAGGGAGCCCGTCGCCTTCCTCGCGGCCCCGGTTACTTCGGGACACGAACGTGACGGCGGCGAAGGGGGTAATCACATTCACACAATCAATGGCGCTGCCGCGGGTGGCCCGTGATGCAGTCGGTCGGTCGGTCGACCCACACCATGACCATGTCACGGTAGGAACGCGCCGCCCCGACACCAGGCGCATCGCCTGATCGGTCGGTTTTCGTCATGAATGCCCGATGTGGCAGTGGCACCGCGGAGGTCGACGCAGTCGGCAGCTTGACGAGCAGTTTGTTCTGCTCCTGCTTTGACGACGTTTCTCTCCTCGGATCAAGAGCCTGGCAGAGGGCACACGTACGTACTTCGCGCAGCGATATATGTGCCTGCCACCCCATGACGCACGTACTAGTACGAGCCGATCCAAGGCAGCGTACTCCGCCGTGCCCGTGCAGGCGCATGCGGCGTGCTACGTGTCAGGCGGCACGTGCACGTTCCAGGCGCATGCAGGGGTACGCGACGGCCGGCCGGCCGGCACGGCGACCCGATCTCCCTCGTGGCCGGTGCCGTGTTGACTTGGCGTCCACCCGTCCGGCCATTGCGACTGTAGTGCAAGCAGAGCGGCGACGCCATTCCAGCAAACGCACGCGCCGTGTCTCCGGTGTTTGTCTCCCGGCGAGGGAGAAAGAGAGAGAAACATGATGCACACATGTTTCGCTGGTTATTTTCGTTCTGACGGTGATGCTTATCTGATGTCTGTTAATTGTCCTGCTACTAATTAGGAACCTAGGATTATTCTTTCAAAAATGCTAGACATACAAAGATTTACAAGCTTTTACACGCTCTTTCTATCTAACAACCAATCACAAACCTCTCCCCCCTGATTTTAAGGGGGGTGGGCCGCCCCGCTCACTTATTGACCAATCAAGTTATTCTTTACGTGGTTAGTCGCTATCTAATTATGCTGTCATTGGCCGCCACATGCGCCTTCGTTCTGTACAGAGACGGCCTGCTTCCGCCAGAATCGATTACACTTGCCCAGCTAACTAACTAGCTGCTCCTGCGCACGGCACTAATTTGTAGGCTGCTCTTTCGGCAGTGTGCGTGCATGGGTCACACACAGTATCAGTACTCGGTCGACAGAGCTTTGCCGGAGAAAAGCTAAGCTCCCCCCTACTTCGATTCCAAGAGTGCAACCAGTGCAACTTGGTGAGATGACTAGCACTGCAAAACTCGCTTCCCCCAGCTTCCATTCCAAGAGTGTAACCAATGCAGCTTCGTGGGATGATTTAGCACTGGAAAACTCGCTGCATGTAAACACACGCTTTCATGGCGATCTACTACAAATTTAAGCACGTACTACGCCGCATGCATGCACGTACGTACTCTTCAAAACGTTCATGCGCAAGAACAGGGCTGAGACGCATGCTTAATTGGATCAGCGTGTCAGTGCACTGTGTGTGGTGAGAGACGGTGAGGCGGTGAGGGGACATGATCTGCATGGCATGCTTCATTTCGCGCGTTTGCATGGCTAGGACCACAGACACGAGCGGAGCAACGGCGTAACTCCCCGTCGCACGGTGCAGGCGGCGACACACACGACGCGGGCCCCGTCACGGGCAGCTCTAATAACTCCGTAGCAGCTCAACAATGGATGGAGTACGGATAGGAGTAGCTGACATCGATCTCCTAGTAGCTACAGTCACTACAAGATCCACGGGGCAAGCTTAATGGAGGCCTTTAAGGAAGGAAGGAAGGAATCCAAGCCACACGAGATCTCACCTTCACCCGCACGGCCATAGATACGTCGTACTCATACGGCTACTGCATTCATGTATATTGGGCATGTGCAGTACACCTGTATACGGCAGGCAAATACACCACATAGGAGAGCTCCTTTTTAGTAAGAGAACCAGAAATGCAAGATCTTACGGATACGTATGCGCTAGCTAGGAAATTACGTAAACAAGGGTGTGTATTTTGTACCGGTGCCTGGAAGTGAGCAAGAGCTAAGAAGGCTCGACCGCGTCGTCTGCAGTGGACAATTGACGAAAGCTCTGACTGTGAAGCCATAGGCATTCAGTTCTGCGACACGTACGTGCCGTGCGTAGCAAATAGTGGTAGCTTAAGTGCACGCGCCGGCCTTCACCTTTCATCATTTACACGTCCGTGCAGCTGCCGGCCTCCGAGTTACCACCGCCACCTCCATACTACGACCGTCCTCCGCCGTTCACCACAGCATCATTGCTGGCTTTCCCCTTTGTAGCACCATCGCCATGCACTGCAGCACCACGCAGACCCCCATCCCCCCAACAGTAAAGGAGGCATGGCGGCCATGCATTTCCAAAGCCCGATCTGCACAGGAGTACTACGTTTTTTTGCCCCATGCCCGGGAACAGGGCGCAGATTATACAACTACAGGAGAGGAGACGGTTATTTTCAACGGGCTCGTGGCAAAGATCAAAAGTTTCAGTTCCCAAGAGGCCACTTGGCAAGATGCGGCGACAAACGACCAAGTTTACGGGAAAAGACACGCCAAGTTTTAAGTTTAGCTTGCGCGAGAAGGTTGGCGAGGAACGACGTCCATGTCGGGCGGTCGTTTCGTTCAAGTTAGGAACCGGGCCGTGTCCCATCCTTGCCGCCCTGTTGACTGCACGACGTGCGTACGTGGGATCCCTGGTTAACAAGGCCTATCATACATACGTGCCTGTCAAGATCACAGTTCAGTGGCAGGAAAAAACGAGGTTTAGAGAAACAACAAAAGGCAGAGTCATTGTGTCTGCCTCCCTGTCATGTACTCCTCCGTACATCCTCTGCTTAATTATCGGGCTAATCTTGTCATCTTGACACACGGGGCCGGCCGGCCCGCCGGGGTCGCCGCTACACGATAGACCACACTGTCAATGTCACCCCCATGAAGTGGTCATGGAGATATTATATGAAAGGATCGAGTCGTAAAAGAAGTGCGTTCGTGCAATGAACACTAGAAAATCTAGAATGTGGTCATTGTTGTGTCCGGGCATCGGATGCAGTCGGTTTCGTCATAAACATGCTTGCACGACTTGAGGTTGCGGAGGTGACATGATCGTGCTGTTTTTCTAAGCGAAGTGAGCTTCTCCTCCAGATTCTGTTCATAGGCTCTACTAAAGTAATCCATGGATCGAGATTTTGCTCAGCAGAAGAAAAAAACTTGCTCAGCAAAACAGTTCTCCTACTGACAATAAGTAAATTCCGATTCAACCATAGTTGGGACATCGTGACAATGTTTATCCCTCGTTATAATCTTGTGACGAATGTTGTCCTATTTTTATTATTTTCCCCGAACTAGCAAGATAGATAACGTGGCAGTCAGCTAGGTGGACAACTTAGGCCCTCCACTATGTGACCGGTGCCTGGTGCATGAAAATAAAATAGATCGGGCATCAATCCCCTCAGGAAAAAATTTGGCACCGCCCTCACACCGTTGGTTCGCAGCCCGTAGAAAAGCGGGACCCGCACGCACATTAATTAATCGAGCAAGCCAACCTCCCCCTCGATCCTTCGCGCGAGTTCCTCTCGTCCGCATCTCCTCGCCCAGGAAAAAATCCCCTTTCTCTTCCGACCAGATCCATCTCCATCCTCACCTCCTCGCCTCGACCAGATCCATCTCCATCCTCACCTCCTCGCCTCGACCAGATCCATCTCCATCCTCATCTCCTGGCCCAGGTGCTGGTCGGGCAGAGGTTCGAGCAGAGCGGAGGCGCGAGGAAGGACCTAGCGAGGTCCGCCGAGGTGCCACGGCGAGTGGAGGTGATGTGCGGCGGTGGGGGGGTGGGGGGCACGGCTGGCCGCGGAAGTAGTAGCCGAAGGCTGGCCGCGGAAGTAGTAGCCAGAGGCTGGGCTGCATGTTGTTGCGGCTATCACGGCAGGACTGCTAGACGAGCGGCTACTGTTGTTGCCTGTACCTGGTACTACAGCATGTAATCAACTCGAAGGAGTATAGGTGAGGATGTGTGATGTAGTGTAGTCCAGTAATTACTAATCTCAGTGATGCTAGTTTGCTGTTCTTAAATAATAGCGAATAGAACTGTGTAGCTTAGTTCTGAATGTTTGATTGGTTTATCTTGCAATATTAGATGCATTAGTGTTTTACATTGGCAGCAAGAGATAATAATTAAAATGTTCTCATTGAACAATTACAAAAGGCGATGCTCGAATGGAAAACTAAAGTACAAATGGATATAAATTAATTGGACGAACTCATGTGAAACTTATAAATGCTAATGTCCATTTCCTCCAAACTTTTGCCAAATATTCTCAACCAAATCAGCCTTGAGACGACGATGTGTGGATCGATCCCGAATGGCAGCGTCTGTCTCAAGAACCACATCAAACCCATCAAATGGTCCTTGTTCGGTTTCAAGATATGGTATTTGAGCGCCTTGTAGCAATTCATAGTCACAGTCAAATTTGTCATAGCACTTGTAGGTGTGCCTCTCATCTGCAACGATCATGTTATGCAATATAATGCAAGCATACATGATGTCAGCAAGGGCACACCTTTGCAACATACGCCCTGGATGACGAACTATAGCAAAACGAACTTGCAAAACACCAAAAGCTCGCTCTACATCTTTCCTTGCTCCTTCTTGGTGTGCTTTATATAACTTGTGCTTCTCACTTTGAGCCATAGGGATTGATTTCACAAATGTTGCCCACTCCGGATAAATGCCATCTACTAGGTAGTATCCCAAGTTATACTCATTGTGATTGACTTCAAAGTGAACCTCTGGAGCTGTACCTTGCAGCACTTGAGTAAACAAAGTTGATTGGTCTAGGACATTGATATCATTACTTGACCCAGCGACCCCAAAAAATGCATGCCATATCCATAGGTCATGTGAGGCCACAGCTTCGAGCATGACTGTGGAAACTCCATGATCGCCACGAGTAAACATTCCTTTCCAAGCCACTGGACAATTTCTCCATGTCCAGTGCATGCAGTCAAGACTTCCCAACATACCAGGAAAGCCACGAGCCTCCCCTACATGAAGTAAGTGTTGCATGTCTTCGTTAGTGGGCCTTCTAAGATATTCTGGACCAAACTTCTCCATCACACCCTTACAAAATGTGGTCATGCACTTGATGATTGTGGTTTCACCCATTCTTAAGTTATCATCAAACAAATCAGCCGGTGTCCCAAACGCTAGTACTCGCATAGCAGCAGTGCATTTCTGCAAGGGGGAAAATCCAGGCTTGCCAAATGCATCACTCCTCTGGGTAAAGAATGGAGACCACTCACTAAGAGTTTGGACAATGTGTAAAAATAAATGCTTTCTCATACGAAACCTGCGCCTAAATTGCTTGTCAGTGTACACTGGATTTTCTGAGAAGTAGTCACCCATCAGCCTCTCCTCACCACCTTTCCTATCTCTATCAAGATGCCTTCTAGGTAGTCTTCTGTGTTCATTGGACGTACCTATTTGTTGTGCTGCAATCTGAGCTTGAATTTCTGCTTCAATTTGGGCTTCAACTGGGTCATTCATGAAGTCCCAAAAAAAGTCACCAATGGCTTCGAAACTAATTGCTTCATCGACATTCTCTTGCTGCTCTGCTTGTGGGTTCTCATCGGTGGACATCTCTTGAGTGGAAGGTGTGTTGTGTTTGGGCTTGGTGGGATGGAGCTGCTGCCTCTATTAATAGGGAATAGTTTCCAACGGCTAGTTTCCAACGGCTAGTTTCCAACGGCTCTATTGGTGGGATGGAGCAAGTTAAATGTAGTGCATAATAATTCAGAAAATGCTCACAGCAAATGATTACAAACTAATTCATAAAGTTCTAACAACCAACGATTGCATGAAGCTGCTTACATAGTGCATCATTCACCTACAAGATACATCTAATCTTAACCGAACAGATCATTAGCTAGGAAATCTAGAACTTGTTCATGTCTTTTCTTTTGGGCATCATCATAACCTGAAGTATCTTTGTGAAGAAGATCAAGGTATTTGCTCAGTTTGTCCACCTTTATCTTCTCCTTCTCAGTTTCAACTCTTTCTTTCTCAGCTTCTGCTTGAACTTTTGTAGCTTCTGCTTGAATAAGGGTGGCGTCCGCCATTTTTTCAGCGGCAATTGATTTTTGTAGTTGAATCTCATTAAATTTGTCCACACTCTCAGTTGTCAAGCTTCCAGAGCTTCTAGACTTGCTTGCTGATTTCTGTTTGTCTTTTGTGTCTTTGGAAGTGTTGCGACCAGGGGGTCGTTGAAGTTCACCTTCCTCATCTATTGGTTGGCCTGGAGAACTATAAGCTCCTGATGCATTCAACTTGTTTCTCTTGTTCATCTCTTCAACTGAATATGACCTTCTCCATTTAGCCTCTTTTCTCACATACGCCCACCAGTGCTCATATGGAAAGGGCCTTTTTGTCTTGGCAACACTCATGTATTTGGCACGCACCCTCTCCATAAGTTGCTTGTCATCGCTCCCACTAGGCCATGTACTTTTTTCAACATTGTAGATACCATTGAACTTTGTAACCTTCTTTGTGGTCTTGGTCCAGTGATTCTTGCATTGTGAAACTGTTTTTTGTTGCTCTTTCGTTGCATATTGGTTGTACTCTGCTGCGACTTCCTTCCAATAGGTTTCTGCCCTTTTGGAGTTTCCATCAATGGGATCACATGAATTGTGCACCCAAGCTGCTATCAGCAGTTCATCCTCGCGCTTACTCCAGTTCTTGCCTTTTCCTTTTTTTTGAATCCCATCGGGACTACTATCACTGCCATCTTGATTGTTGACAACTGGATCTTCATACACTTGATATGGAGGTGACATAGGAGAACTTAATCCAGCTGGACTATTCTCATCTCCTCTTGAACTAGTGCCTCTAGCAGATCCAAGAAAAGGCATGCATCCAACAGGAGAAGCTGGACTGCTACTTGAGCCTGCTCCAAATGCTCCTGGAGGGTACTGCCCCATGTTACCTTGATAAGAAACACCATGATATCCTGGAGGTATGGATGGAACTTGCTGGTAACCTCCTTGAGGATATAAATTTGCATGGTGTAGGTGTTGATGCTGGAAATTTGGAATATATTGTGTGGGTGGATAGTTCATATGTGGATGATGGGGCTGGAAACTAGAATTGTATTGCATGCTAATTGGGCTCTATGGATTTTGTAGGTTGTTTGGGCTCTGTGCATCTGGAGGTGGGAATGAGTTCATCATGCTGGTGAAGCTTTGAGAAGATGAGTGCTCCATGTTTGGGGAAACTTTGGGGAGAGTTTTTCCAAGATCTTCTTGTGCTTCTATGAGCTTGTTGTGTACATTTTATAGACATATTCTCCAAACGGGCAGATTTTTCTAATGCAGTGCAACGGTCATATGGAAATTTGAGTGCTCTGGTTTGCTATGAATTGAATGTTGTTTGGTGTGGATTGAAGGATGTTGTTCGGTGGTGGTTGGGATGGGAATGCTCCTGTAGATATGACAGTTATTCTTTAGTATATTTTATTGTAGTGCTTGAAGTGAGCACCGGAGCAGCTACTTGCACCGGCTCCCTGGAATATTTTTATGGCACCGACTGGGCTATGGAAGGCATCGGTGCCAAATGAGGGGAAAGTGGATTTGGCACCTCTTTTAGCCTACATAGTGGAAGGCCTTATACTCATCTTAACTAATACTCCCTCAGGAGCCGTGTGATGCAACTAGATGTACCTATTCTACTAAAATGACACTTTTTTTCCTGATAACTTGATAAATTTGAGGGAAGCTGACATGTACCCCTCATTAACTTTTTACAATACATTTTTAGAGTCCATAACAGTGTCACAAAACGTCTTATATTAAGTTTTTTTTCAAGAAAACTTTCAATCTATTCATCTTCAATCATGGCAGTACAACGAACACCAGAAATAAAAATTACATCCAGATCCGTAGACCACCTAACGACGACTACAAGCACTGAAGTGAGCCGAAGGCGCGCCGCCGTCATCACCCCTCCATCGCCGGAGTCGGGCACACCTTGTTGTAGTAGACAGTCGGGAAGTCGTCGTGCTAAGGCCCCATAGGACCAGCACCCCAGAACAGCAACCGTCGCTGATGAAAAATAACGTAGATCGGAAGGATCCAAACCGAAGACACAAGAACGTAGACGAACAACGACGAGATCCGAACAAATCCACCAAAGATAGATCTGCCGGAGACACACCTCCACACGCCCACCAACGATGCTAGACGCATCGCCGGAACGGGGGCTAGGGAGGGAGACCTTTATTCCGTCTTATATTAAGTTACAGAGGCAACATTTGGCAATGCACCTAACAAGTATCGCACGAGTTGTTTACCCCGGTTACACAAATGATAAGTGCCACATGTTTAGCATGAGGCAATCCGGCCCTGACGTTTTTTACATTTAAAGTTGCCATCCAAAAAGAAAAAACGAACCCCAAAACACTAATGTGGTGTTTGGTTCTCTAGTCCTACGACATTTTCTAGTCCCTGGGACTTTTTGAAAAAGACTGTCAAGGAGGTACTTCTAAGAACTTTTAGCAAAAAGTCTCACCCTGTTTGGTTTGGTAGGGAGTAGGGAGTAGCTATCTTCTGATCCTAACAAGTGGATATAATTTCTCAGTTTCAAAAATATAGAATTTGCTACAAAGTTGCCAACATGTCACAACTAAAGGTAAAATGTGACATATAGTTTCAGATAAGATGAGGGTGATCACATTTCCACAACAATAAGTGCGTTGTTTTACTTGAAAATATTGCTCCCTTTCTTTTTCCCTCTCATGTCCGATTCAATTTTTTTTTTGCTGAGTTTTTTTCTCGGAGGAAGAACGCACGCCATATGTTGGAAGCTACCTAGGCAGAAGAAGTAGGGAGGATGTCATCCGGGCCCTGAGCAAAATCCCAACATGCGGGCCCCACAAGAGCAACCAACCAACGGAGGCGACATCCGCTTAATCGCGCGTCTTTTCACGGGGATAGGATAGGTAGGGCAAGGACGACATCCACAATTAAGGAGACGGATGACCCAATCTAAATTGTTAACCTCAAAGCAAATCGTGATTAAACTGCTAACCCCCGTATCTTTTCTTTAGCCAAGTTGGTTACGATCGGCATGATGGCCCTAGATGTACTCTGCTGGCCATTAGCCCGGCCACGCGGGTCCCTGCCAGTCACCATGGTGCACAACTGTAACACGCCCACCACCTCCTCCTTTGTCTAATGTCTATATCACGCGTGATTAAACTATGCTGTAGTTAATTAGGCGTTGGTGATGATGGTGGGGAGAAGTTAATGTTAACCGATCCCCAAGTGGGAAGATTTCATCACCCCTGGAAAGGAGAAGCAAAAAAGGTAAATATACAAGTGGTGGTGGAACTGTGGGAGCATGATGCATGATCTGATGGCGTTCCTTCTAGCAAAGGACCACCGTCTCGTCAAGCCAGGATTTCTCCCCACTCCCACTCCATTAGGATAAGCGTTCGTTGGACTTGGAGTGTGTTGTGGAGACGCTCTGGCCTCTGGAGTTAGGCTATGTGATGTCGATGCCAATGTCAATCGCATGTTGGAATGCTGCAGAACCGCGCAAATAGTTGCCCAAGTTGCGCACTAGTCCCGGCCAAAAGCAAAAGGCCTCGGATTTTGTTCGTGCACGTTAACGTACTCATCCACCTGATGGACGTAACAGTTGTGCGTAGCCAGCCAGCCAGCCGTAGTCGACGAGATCCGCGTGCCGCCACTTGTCAAGTTGCCCGATAGCCGCTACCGGGCAGAGGAAACGCAGCAGCTTGGAGCGGACGTTTTGCACTTTGCGGCAGCAGGTGGTGGTAGCCTGGGCCTGGGAGGAGGAGAGGATGTACCGTCGCCCGTCGGCGTCGCTGTCCGGCGGTACGAGGCCGGGGCGCCCTCTCCTGATTAGGCGTTGCGGGGGCCGGGCGAAGGGAAAAGGAGAGGGGAGGCAGGAGGGGGACACGGGGATGGCGCGGTGTAGGGCGTGGCGGCGGCAGGGGACACTGCTGCTGGGCGCCACAACGCGTCGCTCCCTCTCCCGTCTCCGAGGGAGCGCTGCTGACAACGATCACCCGCCCATCATCGCGTCCCATTCGCCGTGTACCCTGCCGGTACAGGCGCACAGCGGCCGGGGGCCGGGCAAATTCAATGCGCCCTGGCCGAACGAGTGCTGGTACGTACGTGCTCCGTTGGGGGACGTCGATGGATCGCCGGTGCACGTACGTGCATGATTTGGTTTGTGCTCCTCGCGCGCTGCGATGCCGTGATGTGCGTGGTGAGTTGGGCTGCGTGGCTAACAAGGTGTGAGCTACGGCGTCCTACGTGTGTATGTACACGCATGTATGATGCGTGTCTGGTCCTTGACCGTTTTGGATATATATTTTGGCCCTCTTTTAGAGTGTCTACTGCTAGGTTACAGATGGAGTGCTTTAACGAAACAGTTGGATAGGAGTACTGCTAGCTTGCAGCTACCAATAACTGGCCCCAATTTGCACACAATTTTTTATTTTCAAAATTAAGGCAAAAGATTTGCTTTTTTTAATCAAATAAGGGAGAGTAGAGTTTAGAGCTTTTACAACCCACTCACAAATGCGACATGGCAATTACTCGTACACTATGATGTTCCCTAGTTTCCTTGCGCCGGCGGTCACCCAAATTTTGCATCTTCTAAAATGTTGGTAGGAAGGATCGGCAGCGGCACACTTTTGTGGCGGAATATGTGGCCATTTCTCTCGTTCCAAATTACAAATAGCTTACAAATTACATTTGGGAAACGAGCATAGTGAGGGAGGCCATTGCGTTTCAGTTAGGGATATTATCGTCGGTTCTTTTTTGCCACGACACATTGACGGTTTCATCCAATTGCTCACAAATTACAAATAGAAGCCAATGTTATTAGGGCCACTTCACCCTTTTGAATTGCCTGTTTACTTGTGATTTTTAACCTAGCCGTCACGATGGCACACTCACCCATCATTCGTGCGTGCATCCAGTCTAGCATCGATTAGACAATTTGAGCCGAGAGTCCTACTCCCTCCATTCCACAATGTAGTGCTTCCTCTATCCTCGTGCTTCAACTTTGACCGTAAATTTAACCAATGAGACCGTCTGCGGCGGGAGCAAAAGTTATACCAATGAATTCGTATTCAAAAGAAGTTTTCAATCATGTAATTTTTTCTCCCGCCGCAGTCGGTCTCATGGGTTAAATTTATGGTCAAAGTTGGACCTCGGAAAGCGCGGGCGCACTATATTTCGGAATGGAGGGAGTACCACTCATTCTGACACGCCAAAGCTGATGCGGGAGCCTGTGGCAACACATGGTCTGTCTCGAAACCCGTCCTGGGAAAGCGCTTCACTGTGATCAATCGTGTGCCGTCCTTGCTCGAGATTTATTCACGCTAGCTAGCTGGCTGCCCGGGTCATGACCAGATCTAGTAGCAACTGCCAACAGCACGCAGCACGCTTTAGAGCCTTCCGCCATTGAAAGCTCTGCATGCTGCTGCTACTACCGGTGAATAGTGATACTCATCGGCATAGGCATTCCAGCTGGGATTGACTTTTGCCGGTGCGTGGCGATGCATGGCTAGGTAGTAGTACTGGTCGAACGATGTGGAATTATGACAGACACGTACGCTTCACTGTCCTGATCAGTGATCGATCTTGCTAGGATAATTAGCCGTTCACGTGCAAGCTCGTCATGGCTAATTGCTTATCTAGCTAGCTCTGGCTTCAGGACAATGCATGCATGCATGCATGGTCCTTTCCCCGGCGCCGACAGACGCAAAGCTAAATTCTGGTAGAGCACAGTGCGCTGTCTATGCACGGTTGGACGCACGCACGTACGCTATTGTCCTCAGAGTAGTGCATGCATATGCATGAGTACCTCACCTGCTGCTTGTACATGTACTCATCTGCTGCTTCCCACGATACAACAATGAAATCCACGAATTAAGCATGCATATGTATATAGTAAATCCGACACGAGCGGAAGATATGGCAGGAACCTGCGAGAGTGTCCCTCCCTTTTCCCATTTCCCACGTGCCTCTCCCGCCCCATCACCGCCAAAAGGCAGTGGGCCAGCGAACCCGAACCCCGAACACCACCACCCCCACCACGCCGGTCGCGGCGAGTCATTGGATCCGTGTCCCCGTATCGAACCTTCCCGGGCCGGGGACGCCGCTCCTCTTCGGGCACGCGCAAGGAAAACGAGTCGCGCGCACGTACGTACGCTCTCGGGGATCCGCCGATCCCACCACCTGACGACGCACGGACGTACATGCCCCGCGTGTCCGGTGCGCGTGGCGACTAGTTGCGCGTCGTGGCGCGTCGTGACCGGAACCGGGGCGAGCAACCTGTCGGTGTACTAAAGTAGGGGTATCTTAGTATCCTGAATTTGTGCACGGGCAGTCGCAGCGTCCCGTAGCAGGGCTTGCCGCGCGTCCGCCAAGGCCCACTGTGTTTCCTTTAGAGCCATTCAAGAACAAAGTATTCAAGTTAAAGAGACAAGGCCCCGGCAAGAGGAGCTTGCCGGGAAGGCCACCCCAGGCTCAAAACCACTTCTTTAGCACAAGACCCTGGCAGGAGGAGCTTGCCGGGAAGACCAAACGTGGCATTTCATGAAACTTGCCGTGACGCACCGTGCGCCCCGGCAAGGCCCGGAGAGCGACAAGCTCACGGGCGCGACAAGAAGGCGGCCGCGATAAGGCGCTTGCCACGGCAAACTTCCACTAGGTACCCGCGCTCCAGCGCATCCACCCACGCGTCGCCCTGGGGCCTTTCCAGGCGCACGTGGCGGAAGGTTGTGCATCCTGGGGGACACGGTGGCAAGATGCGATGACGAGGCTACCGTCGTGGCGGACGGAGACTGCCGTCAGAGTTAGGTATAGAGCACTATGCATACACTGTTCCAACTACCACCACTTTTACGTTTTTACCCTCGACCGCGTTGCCACCTGTCGGTGATCCCTTTTGACCTATAAAAGGAGGCTCATGCGCAACGTAGAGGGGGTTCCGATCTTGGATCACTCTCGCGCTCGGTGTTGCTAGCGATAAGCACTGTAGTTCTTCTCGCTCCCGAGCCAAGATCGTAATACAAACCAAGGCAGGAGTAGGGTTTTACGCATCCGTGCGGCCCGAACCTGGGTAACTGCTCGCGTGCACGCCTCAATTCGCTCTTTGTGCATCATCCGCCCCCCTTGTCGTACTGAAAAGGTGTTCGTGGGTGATCAGTTTCCCCGACACAACCGGGCAGGAAGAGGCCGGGGTATGCAAACGACGCGATCTGGCACGCGCTGGTGCTTCCCTTTCTACGTGTTTCCTCTCTTTTCCTGGATTTCGACGTCTCTCTCTCTTCAGTGTTAAAAAAATATTAAATTACGAGACGAAGGGAGTAATTTTTAATGAATATTTCTGCTTTGAGTGGGTGGGTTCCGATTTTCCGAGTCATCATTGGTGCCGAGACAAGGAGCTGATGTGATTTCACTGTAGACCGAGGCACATCGATCGTAGCAGCCCACTATAGCCACGGGACGGAAATTTGGTTGGTAATGGGAACGGTTGTTGCTGTACGCTGTACCTGTGCGAGAGATGGTCCTGCTGCCGGCCGGGGAAAACAACAAGTGAGCTGCCACCCTACCCGGATAAGATAAATCATCGGCGCCCCGGCCTGATGCATATATGCCACTGAGATCTAGCATGATGAAGATCCTTACCACGACGCGTCTCTATTTATGGCCTTTTTCTGGTACGTCCATCTCTGCCATTTGTGCCAGGATCTTCCTCGCAAAACAAAGTTGGACATGAAAGGATATCCTTATTACTGTGACGTTTATTGCATTGGCATTCGGTTCACTTAGACACGTGTACCGTCTTCCACCCAAGGAAAAAAAACGCCTTAATTGAATAGGGAGTTTTTTCATGAAAGATAATACTCCCTTCGTCCAGAAATACTTGCCATCAAAATTGATAAAAGGAGTTGTATCTAGATGTATTTTAGCTCTAAATATATCTTTTTTTATCCATTTTGATGAGAAGTATTTTCGGACGGAGGGGATAATAATTGAACGTCAAGTTTTTGCAAGAAAAGAAAACCCGCCTTAATTGAATATGGAGGGTTCCCGCAAAAATAAACAATTAAAAAAATTGAACATTGAGTTTTTGCAAGAAAAGAAAACCCGCCTTAATGAGAGATAAGATATGCCTACTCCACCACTTTTTGTCAGGTGTATTAGTTTTCTTCAGAGTCAAACATTTATATTTCCAGCTAAATTTGTGTAAACTCTACCAATATCTGCAATGTCAAGCGAATAAAATGCAATTTATATATTTCACGATGAATCCAATAGTACTAATTTTGTATTGTAGATGTTGATCGCATTCCTATAAACCAAGAGCAATGCTACACGGACGATAAAAGCTCACATGATTTTTGCACGATAGTCCGTTGTCGCCGTTGGGAAATGCTGGTGCACGGTGGATTGCTTGGTTGTTTGAGCATCGGCTGGCAATGTGTCATGTGTAAAGTAATTTCAACAAACCAAGTCAAAGCTAGAAACATTTGACCTTTCAAAATACTCCATCCGTTCCAAATTATTTGTCGTGGTTTTAGTTTAAATTTGAACTAAAACCACGACGAATAATTTGGAACGGAGGGAGTAAGAGCATCTCCAACCGTTGGCCCCCCAGGACGTGTCGAAAACCGCCGTCTGGGGCGAGCCGACGCTATTTTCGGCTTGGGTGCCAGTTCGTTCCCAGTCGCCGGCCCCCCGGTCGCCCCCAGACGCCGATATCGACCCATTTTCGGTGCTTTAAGCTCATTTTCGGCGTTTTTCAGCCCATTTCCGGCGTAAAACGGCCCAGGCTCGACCTTGTCGTAGATAGTTCATATAGATAGATAGATAGTTCACATATATAGATAGATAGATACTTCACATAATCTTAACCCTATGATAGATAGATAAATAGATAGTTCACATAGTCTTCTCCTACGACCTACTACTACTAGTCATTCTCCGACTCAGACTCTTCCTCGGTGATGTCCTTCTCCGACGTCTCAACGTAGGCGTCAAGGAACCGCTCGTCGGTGAAGTCCCAGGAGGACGCATTTCCTAGCTCGACGTTCGACTTAGCGACCGCCCTCCGCGCTCGCTTGTCCTCGCGATAAGCCGCTCGCTCCTTCCTCCTCTTCTTCCTGTCCGCCCTCCTCTCGGCCAAGAACCGGTGCTCGTCGATGAAGTCTTGCGGGAAGTTTTGGCGCCACGTCGCCATAGCTTCCTCATCCATCTCGGCCAGGTTGAGACGGTGTGCCCGCCTACGGTTCTTCCGACGATCTTCGTCGATTCTAAGCCGCGGGGGAGGCGCCAGCTCATGTGCCCGCTCCAGAGTCGGCACGTCCATGAAGTTCATGTCCCAACGGGAACGCCGGAGGCGCCACGCCGCAGCGTCGTACGCGCGGGCGCCCTCTGATACGTCCAAAACGTATCTATAATTTCTGCTTGCTCCATGCCTCTTTTGGGTGATATTGCAATGTTATTTATACACTTCCATACACTTTTGATCATATTTGGACTAACCTATTAACTCATTGCACCCCAGTGCCAGTTTCTGTTTTCGGCTGTTTTTGTATTTCAGGTTTTCCCATTACGTAAACTGCCAGAAAAATCCCGGAAAAATTATATAAAAAATCAGCGTTCCAGAAGCTTTCCGGCACCCGAAGTACAGCCGGAAGGGGGCCACCAGGGCTCCAGGCGCCCTGGTGGCGCGGCCCCCCTCCTGGCCGCGCCGGGGGGGCGCCTGGGCCCCCCAGGCCTCCGCTGATGCCCCACTTTGGCATATATTTATATCGTGTCCCGAAATCCTCGAGACGGGAACCCTTTTTCGCGATCTCATCTCTGTTCCGCCGCCGCCGCGCTTCCAAGATCAGGAGCACCAGGAGAACTCTTCCCGGCACCCTGCCGGAGGGGAGGATCACCACCGGGAGCTTCTCCACCACCATGGACGCCTCCCGGATGAGTTGTGAGTATTCTCCCTTCGACCATGGGTCCATGACCAGTAGCTATGTGATGTTCTCCTCCCGTTCTTGTGCTTCACTAATTAGTCCTCGTGAGCTGCCCTACATGATCGAGGCACATATGTAATCCTTATGCTGTTGCTATGATGAGTTTGCTGGGATCCGATGGATTATGAGATTATGTTCAGATTGTGTTTGAGTAATATATTTGATTCACCTCTTTTATATTTATGTTCGTAAGTAATTTTTTGCATGTTCTCCGTTGTTATTTATTGCTTTGGCCAAGTAGTAGGTAGTGACTCCAAGAGGGAACGTTATGCTCGATTGTGGGTTCATGCTCCTCGATGACTAGTTTGAGTGACAGAAACATGAGTCTAGGGGATGTGTTGTTGCCACAAGGGGGAAAACAACGGTGCTTGTGCCCGCGGGTGCAAGGATTGTTTACTTTACGCAAAGTTCTTTTAATGCAGTTGTCTGTTGCTTTGAGTTTACACTATGGGTGGGACTCGCAACTTAATACCAGCGAGATGTTCTGGATAGATATCTCAAGGTGGATGATTAGTAGTATATGCAGATGGATTTCGGTCTACTTGCCTTGGCGTACCGACCATGCTTTGAACCTCTACCTTTTTGCAACTTAGTTAGCATTGGTTTGCGCACATGGTCCTGTCAATTACCCAGCTGTAATTCGTTTACCTCACATAGCTGTTTTATCGTCTTTTGGGAGAGAGACATCACTAGTGAACATCATGGGACTCCGGTCCATATTACCATCACTGATCACATCCGCTATTTACTTTCCGCTTTTATTTACTATTTGCAGCAAAACCTATCACTACTATCACTTGTGTTTGATCCTTTGTAAACGACAAGGCCGGAGGGATTGACAACCTCTCTGTACTCGTTGGGAGCAAAGTTATTTGTATCTGTGTGCAGGTCCACGTTGATTGCTAATATCTGGCGCCGTTAGCAGTTGACACCTTCTTGTTGAAACTGGGAGTCTCAGGGAAATCGATCCTTGGTATCTTTGCCAAGGGAAAACTTCCGCTACACTGCATCTCAAACCTTCCACTTGGGGTAACCAACGAGGGGCGAGAAGCCAATAAGCAAAGTTTTCTGGTGCCGTTGCCGGGGACTCCACTCTTCAAGATAGGGGAGTTGCACGCTATCTTTTATCTTTGCTTTTTAGTCTTGTTAGTTTACCTTTCACTCTTCTTTATGTCTTTCACTAGTTTTGCTTAATGGAAAACAACAAAAATATGAGAGAGCTTTATAAGCTCTACCTTGCTTTGGGACATGATGTGTTTGAAGAGAAAATTTAAAAACCTATGGAACTTTATTATTTGCATAACAATCATGATGGTGGTGATGTTATTAGTATGCTTTCTTTGAATATCAATATTGCTAATGACATGGAAAGCTCTAAGCTTGGGGATAACACGTTTGATGAACATGATATTTTTAGTCCCCCAACTTTTGAAGAGAAAATTTACTTTGATGATACTTTGCTTCCTATATATGATTACAATGATGAATATGATGTTTTCATTCCACCTACTATTGAGAATAAAATTTATTATGATTATGATATGCCTCCTAAATACAATGATTACCATGATGGTTATGACTGCTTTACTCTCACTATTCCTAATAAGAAAGATTTTGCTTATATGAAGAGTAATGATACCTTTTTGCATGTGGATCATGGTAACAATGTTTTATGTGATGCTTATATTGTTGAGTTTATTCGTGATCCCACTGAAAATTATTATGAGAAGGGAACATATGCTTATAGATATTTCAATAATATCAAGTTCCCTCTCTTTATGTTGAAGGTTTTGAAGCTTCACTTGTTTTGTCTTCCTATGCTTATTGCTTTGTGCTTCAATGAATTATTCTATTGCAATATTCCTATGCATAGGAAGCATGTTAGGCTTAAATGTGTTTGGTATTTTCTTCTTGATGCTCTCTTTTGTTCTTCAACTCTTATTCCTACGAGAGCATCATTAAAGTCTTAAGCCTATCTTTATGGCTATAAAGAAAGAGCTTTAGGAAGACAACCCTTGTTATCTTTGCTTTCAGTTTGTTCTTTCAGTTTTAGTGGTCTTGATGTTTGTTACTACTGTAGCAACATCATTGTATCTTTATTTTTCAGCTTTGTGCCAAGTGTAGCCTCTAATTGCAAGAAAGTTCAAAAGTTGTGACGTGCTGTCCAGGAAACAGATTCTGTCCTTGGATAGAAAAATTCGTATAAAATCACCAGATCATCTTTTTGGTTTGAATTTTTTCGACAGTGTGCTCTATACAATTGTCTTTCGTGCGTCTGTTCTGAGTTTTTTGATTAGAGTTGCAAAAGTGCCCCGAAAAAATCATTTACTACCTGCTGTTCTGTTTTTCACAGATTCTGTCCTCTTTTGTCTTTTCTTCATTTTGCAAACCTAGAGCTTGCTTTTTCTTTGCAAAAACCTTTTGGCAATCTTGAGAAACAATAGACCTTCAAGAATATCTTTATTTCCAGCAAGGAACAATTATTTTATTATGGGTACTAACATCGCTAATCAGATTATGATGAGTTATGTATGAAGGGAGTTTTCAAGTGTGCGAGGGAAGATGATAAAAAGATTCAGGAGTGTCAAACGCTCAAGCTTGGGGATGCCCCCATGCACCCCCAAGAAATATTCAAGGAGACTCAAGCGTCTAAGCTTGGGGATGCCCCCGTGCATCCCCTTCTCCATCAACATTATCAGTTCGTCTTTCGTTCCGCTATATTTTTATCACTTCATGTGTTATGTGCTATGCTTGGAGCGTCTTGCTTTTAGTTTCCTTTTTAGTTTTCTGTAGCTTTTCATAACGAGTCGGAACTCAGCTTTCTTTATGTGGGATAGAAACACGCTCCACTTCTACCTAGAACATAACATAGAATGTTCATGTCTATCTTTGCTGTGTGTGTTCTTTGTCTTTCAATAGCTACTATCATGCTTAGCTCTTAACTTTCATGCTTATCTTTTTAAAAGAGCTTTTGTTTAGTTGGTTGCTTGAACTCTCTTTATTTATCATGATTATATTATTAAGAGAGTTTGCTTCCGTTGCATTGGTTGATATGTCTATGATAAAAATGCTACGTGCATAATGGTGCTTAGTAGTTCAGGTTTTCGTATGGTTAGTCTCAAATAGCTGGGGGGTTTCCAATGTGTTATTGGAGTACCAACATGATTTGTTTTGCCTATGATGTGGTATGGTTTAGTAATATCTTCCTTCAAGAATTTATTTTGATTGACTTGGCGTATGCTCACACATATTTAAGACTGTAAAGAGAGTCTGTCAAGCCTTGATGATCTTTTGTTTCTGAGTAGCGATATAACTTCCATGCCTGATTCAATGTTGCTTTGTCGCTCTGCATGATTATGACCGTCATTGCTCTTGCTCTTTTAGTTGGTCGCTCCCAGTCTTTTGCTAACCTCCACCTGTACTAAGCGGACTGACTGCTTATGCATCCAAAATCCTTTAAACCAGTTATGCCATATGAGTCCACCATACCTTCCTACATGGTATTTACCTGCCATTCCTAACGGAGACTTTCATGTACCATCTCGAAATTATTCAAAAAAATGCATTCCTATTTTGTGCCTCTGTTTTAAGTTCATGAGGAAGTAGTAGTTAATTCAAGATCTTTTAAGTTGGACAAGCTTCACCCCGGGATTGCATGAATAATGTGCAAACCCATAATACGAGAAGGAACTAGCATTGAGTGCGCCCGGCTAAAAAATAATATAACAAACAAACCCTCCTTCACGCTTTGTTCATGAGAAATCAGAAAACTTTGGCAGTGATAAACAAAGGAGATTAAGAGGATGTGATCGTCCTCATTCGGGAGCCGTTCCTCGAAACTTGTCCATCTCAAGAAGTGATTGAGTTGTCTGCTAGCATTCGTTGACGGAACATGCATAATCTAAAAAATAATTATCACCTCTGTTTTTAAAACCAAGAGCTCTGGTACATGCTTTGTCTTTGTTTCCGACTACGGGTTTTCAACCTTGCCAACAAAAGCCACGGTTCGAGAGTCTCCACCTTCTTTTAAAGCACCAACTACTGAGAGCATGATTGTCATTCTGAGTGTAATGTGCATTGTCCCAAAGTAGCATTGTCTTTTGCATGATTGTGATATCGTTTATTCTGATATCATTGAATCTAGTCATCACTTAAACCTTGGAGGTGCCCCTGCATTTATGTTTTGCTTCACTAAAGGGGGCAAGCGAGATATCACTTTATCATATTTGCACACCTTGCTCATTACAAATCTATTTGATATTTCAGTATCATATTGTAAAACTTTCAGTTCTTTGTGATTTTCTCATGAGGCAACTTAATTACTACAAATTCATTGTCTCAGTAAGCTTTTGTCATATGACTATGAAAAAGTCCTATATGGTTAATAGCATGTCACCACAGAAATTATTCTTGTTATCATTTACCTACTCAAGGACGAGCAGGAATTAAGCTTGGGGATGTTGATACGTCCAAAACGTATCTATAATTTCTGCTTGCTCCATGCCTCTTTTGGGTGATATTGCTATGATATTTATACACTTCCATACACTTTTGATCATATTTGGACTAACCTATTAACTCAGTGCACCCCAGTGCCAGTTTCTGTTTTCTGCTGTTTTTGTATTTCAGTTTTTCCCATTACGAGAACTCTCAGAAAAATTCCGGAAAAATTATATAAAAAACCAGAGTTCCAGAAGGTTCCCGGTAGCCAAAGTACAGCCGGGGGGGGGGGGCCAGGGCTCCAGGCGCCCTGGTGGCGCGCCCCCCCTGGGCCGCGCCGGGGGGGCGCCTGGGCCCCCCGAGCCTCGTCTGGTGCCCCCCTTTGGCATATATTTAGACCGTCTCCCAAAACCCTCGAGACGGGAACTCTTTTTCGCGATCTCATCTCTGTTCCGCCGCCGCCGCCACTTCCAAGATCGGGAGCACCAGGAGAACTCTTCCCGGCACCCTGCTGGAGGGGAGGATCACCACCGGGAGCTTCTCCACCACCATGGACGCCTCCCGGATGAGTTGTGAGTAGTCTCCCTTGGACCATGGGTCCATGACCAGTAGCTATGTGATGTTCTCCTCCCGTTCTTGTGCTTCACTAATTAGTTCTCGTGAGCTGCCCTACATGATCGAGGCACATATGTAATCCTTATGCTGTTGCTATGATGAGTTTGCTGGGATCCGATGGATTATGAGATTATGTTCAGATTGTGTTTGAGTAATATATTTGATTCACCTCTTTTATATTTATGTTCGTAAGTAATTCTTGCATGTTCTCCGTTGTTATTTATTGCTTTGGCCAAGTAGTAGGTAGTGACTCCAAGAGGGAACGTTATGCTTGATTGTGGGTTCATGCCCCTCGATGACTAGCTTGAGTGACAGAAACATGAGTCTAGGGGATGTGTTGTTGCCACAAGGGGGAAAACAACGGTGCTTGTGCCCGCGGGTGCAAGGATTGTTTACTTTACGCAAAGTTCTTTTAATGCAGTTGTCTGTTGCTTTGAGTTTACACTATGGATGGGACTCGCAACTTAATACCAGCGAGATGTTCTGGATAGATATCTCAAGGTGGATGATAAGTAGTAGATGCCGATGGATTTCGGTCTACTTACCTCGGCGTACCGCCCATGCTTTGAACCTCTACCTTTCTTGCAACTTAGTCAGCATTGGTTTGCGCACATGGTCCTGTCAATTGCCCAGCTGTAATTCGTTTACCTCACATAGCAGTTTTATCGTCTTTTGGGAGAGAGACATCACTAGTGAACATCATGAGACTCCGGTCCATATTACCATCATTGATCACATCCGCTATTTACTTTTCCGCTTTTACTTACTATTGCAATTATATCTATCACTATTATCACTTGCGTTTGATCCTTTGTAAACTACAAGGCCGGAGGGATTGACAACCTCTCTGTACTCGTTGGGAGCAAAGTTATTTGTATCTGTGTGCAGGTCCACGTTGATTGCTAATATCTGGCGCCGTTAGCAGTTGACACCTTCTTGTTGAAACTGGGAGTCTCAGGGAAATCGATCCTTGGTATTGCCAAGGGAAAACTTCCGCTACACTGCATCTCAAACCTTCCACTTGGGGTAACCAACGAGGGGCGAGAAGCCATCAGTGGGTGCAAGGATTGTTTACTTTACGCAAAGTTCTTTTAATGCAGTTGTCTGTTGCTTTGAGTTTACACTATGGGTGGGACTCGCAACTTAATACCAGCGAGATGTTCTGGATAGATATCTCAAGGTGGATGATTAGTAGTAGATGCAGATGAATTTCGGTCTACTTGCCTTGGCGTACCGCCCATGCTTTGAACCTCTACCTTTCTTGCAACTTAGTCAGCATTGGTTTGCGCACATGGTCCTGTTAATTGCCCAGCTGTAATTCGTTTACCTCACATAGCTGTTTTATCGTCTTTTGGGAGAGAGACATCACTAGTGAACATCATGGGACTCCGGTCCTTATTACCATCACTGATCACATCCGCTATTTACTTTCCGCTTTTTACTTACTATTGCAGCAAAACCTATCACTACTATCACTTGTGTTTGATCCTTTGTAAACGACAAGGCCGGAGGGATTGACAACCTCTCTGTACTCGTTGGGAGCAAAGTTATTTGTATCTGTGTGCATGTTCACGTTGATTGCTAATATCTCGCGCCGTTAGCAGTTGACACCTTCTTGTTGAAACTGGGAGTCTTAGGGAAATCGATCCTTGGTATCTTTGCCAAGGGAAAACTTCCGCTACACTGCATCTCAAACCTTCCACTTGGGGTAACCAACGAGGGGCGTGAAGCCATCAAGCAAAGTTTTCTGGCGCCGTTGCCGGGGACTCCACTCTTCAGGATAGGGGAGTTGCACGCTATCTTTTACCTTTGCTTTTTAGTCTTGTTAGTTTACCTTTCAGTTTTTGCTTTAGTATCTTTTATCGAAAATCACAAAAATAGTTATCTTGCTTGCTTGCTACTATGGGTTCCACCGAGAACACCAAGTTGTGTGACTTCACTAGTCACAACAACGATGACTTTATCTGCACACCTATCACTACACCTGCCACTTCAGCACCTTCTTATGAAATTAAACCTGCTTTACTGAACCTAGTTATGAAAGATCAATTCTCCGGTGCTGGAGATGATGCTGCTTTACACTTGAACAACTTTGTTGAACTTTGTGATATGCAAAAGTGCCAAGAAATAGATGGTAATATTGTTAAGCTTAAGCTTTTTCCTTTCTCCTTGAGAGGAGGAGCTAAAATTTGGTTTCAATCTTTGCCTAGAAATAGCATAGATTCATGAGACAAGTGCAAAGATGCTTTTATTGGAAAATACTATCCACCTGCTAAAATTATCCAACTAAGGAGTAACATAATGAATTTTAAACAATTGGATAATGAACACGTTGCCCAAGCTTGGGAACATATGAAATCCCTTATCAAGAACTGCCCTACTCATGGTTTGACTACTTGGATGGTTATCCAAACTTTTTATGCAGGCTTGAACTTTACCTCGCGGAACTTGTTAGATTCGGCCGCGGGAGGAACCTTTATGTCAACTACACTTGGTGCTGCCACGAAGCTTCTCGATGAGATGATGACCAATTATTCCCAATGGCACACCGAACACGCTCCAACAGGTAGGAAGGTAAACTCTGTCGAGGAGATTTCCTCCCTAAATGAAAAAGTTGACTTGATCATGTCTCTACTTTCGAAGCAATCTTATGTTGATCCTCGTGATGTTCCTTTAAATTCTTTGATTGATCAAGAACAAGTAGACGTGAACTTTATCTCTAGAAACAATTTTAATAACAATGCTTATAGGAGTAATTTTGGTAGCAATCCTAGACCGTTCCCCTCTAATTCTTATGGGAACAACAATGCTTATCCTAGCACCAAGAACTCCACTACTGAACTAGAGATTATGCTTAAAGATTTCATCACTACCCAAAAAGCTTTTAATAAGAGTGTAGGAGACAAACTAAACAAACTAGATGATCTCTCTTTGAAGGTAGACAATTTAGCCAATGAGGTAGAATTACTTAAAATTAGAACTTCTCCTCTTGAGGAGAGGAAGGTCACTCCTATGAATGCTATTCAAGTGCAAATTAATGAAAACATTAGGATGATGGCTAAACTTAAAGAGAGATGTGCTAGAGAAAGGGAGGAAGAAGATAGAATTAAGAACCTTCCTACCCACCACACTGTTGCTACTATCCAAGTTGTTGAGGATATCCAAACTCTTAGCACCCAATGCACTCCTGGTCCCATTGGACCTATTAATGGTGATGCTATGACTATAGAAACTACCAAACAAGTGAACCTAAAGGACACCACTACCACCTTACTTGATAGTAGTGACCTTGATTTTGATAATTGCACTCTTACCGAAGTTATTGATTTCCTTCACAAGATGTCTAGAGATCCCCGCACTAGCACGCTTAACCTTGCTTTCACAGAGCATATCACTAATGCTCTTATCAAAGCTGGGGAGGAGAAACTTAGATTAGAAGCCTCCATACCTAGAAAGCTAGAAGATGGTTGGGATCCTATGATTAAAATTAAGTTGAATAACTTCTCTTGCTATGCTTTATGTGATGTTGGTGCTAGTACCTCTGTTATGCCCAAAAGAATATATGATATGCTTAAATTGAAACCTTTTGATTCTTGTTCTTTTGGTGTTCGTCTCGTCGATTCTTCCATAAAGAAACCTTTGGGGAGGATCGACGATGTTCTTATCATTGTCAATGACAATTATGTTCCCGTTGATTTTACTATTATGGATATTGAATGTGAACCTTCTTGTCCAATTATTTTGGGACGTCCTTTTCTACGCACCGTTGGTGCTATCATTGACATGAAAGAGGGGAATATAAAATTCCAGTTTCCTCTCAAGAAAGGGATGGAACACTTCCCTCGAAAGAAGATTAAGTTACCTTTTGAGTCCGTTGTACGGGCTAGCTATTCTTTTACTCTTGATAAAACTTGATCTCTATGCATTATGCCTAGCTTAAAGGCATAAAAGAAAACGCTTTTGGGAGGCAGCCCACATGAATAAAATTTTGTTTTGCTTTTGTTGTGTCTTGATGTTGTTACTACAGTAGCATCATCATTGTATCTTTACTTTTCAATTTTGTGCCAAGTGTAGCCTCTGATTGCAAGAAAGTTCAAAAGTTGTGACGTGCTGTCCAGGAAACAGATTCTGTCCTTGGATATAAAAATTCGTATAAAATCACCAGATCATCTTTTTGGTCTGAATTTTTTCGACAACGTGCTCTATATAATTGTCTTTCGTGCGTCTGTTCTGAGTTTTTAATTAGAGTTGCAGAAGTGCCCCGAAAAAATCATTTACTACCTGCTATTCTGTTTTTCACAAATTCTGTCCTGTTTTGCCTTTCCCTCATTTTGCAAACCTTGAGCTTGCTTTTTCTTTGCAAAAACCTTTTGGCAATCTTGAGAAACAGTAGACCTTCAAGAATATCCTTATTTCCAGCAAGGAACAATTATTTTATTATGGATACTAACCTCGCTAATCAGATTATGATGAGTTATGTATGAAGGGAGTTTTCAAGTGTGCGAGGGAAGATGATAAAAAGATTCAGGAGTGTCAAACGCTCAAGCTTGGGGATGCCCCATGCACCCCCAAGAAATATTCAAGGAGACTCAAGCGTCTAAGCTTGGGGATGTCCCCGTGCATCCCCTTCTCCATCAACATTATCAGTTCGTCTTTCGTTCCGCTATATTTTTATCACTTCATGTGTTATGTGATATGCTTGGAGCGTCTTGCTTTTAGTTTCCTTTTTAGTTTTCTTTAGCTTTTCATAACGAGTCGGAACTCAGCTTTCTTTATGTGGGAGAGAAACACGCTCCACTTCTACCTAGAACATAACATAGAATTTTCATGTCTATCTTTGTTGTGTGTGTTCTTTGTCTTTTAATAGCTACTATCATGTTCAATTCTTAGTATTTATGCTTATCTTTCTAAAGAGCTTTTGTTTAGTTGGTTGCTTGAACTCTCTTTATTTATCATGATTATCTTATTAAGAGAGTTTGCTTCCGTTGCATTGGTTGATATGTCTATGATAAATATGCTACGTGCATAATGGCGCTTAGTAGTTCATGTTTTCTTATGGTCAGTCTCAAATAGCTGGGGGGGGGGGGGGTCCCAATGTGTTATTGGAGTACCAACATGATTTGTTTGCCTATGATGTGGTATGGTTTAGTAATATCTTCCTTCAAGAACTTATTTTGATTGACTTGGCGTATGCTCACGCATATTTAAGACTGTAAAGAAAGTCTGTCAAGCCTTGATGATCTTTTGTTTCTGAGTAGCGATATAACTTCCATGCCTGATTCAATGTTGCTTTGTCGCTCTGCATGATTATGACCGTCGTTGCTCTTTTAGTTGGTCGCTCCCAGTCTTTTGCTAACCTCCACCTGTACTAAGCGGACTGACTGCTTGTGCATCCAAATTCTTTTAAACCAGTTATGCCATATGAGTCCACCATACCTTCCTACATGGTATTTACCTGCCATTCCTAACGGAGACTTTCATGTACCATCTCGAAACTATTCAAAGAAAAAGAAATGCATTCTTATTTTGTGCCTCTGTTTTAAGTTCATGAGGAAGTAGTAGTTAATTCATGATCTTTTTAAGTTGGACAAGCTTCACCCCGGGATTGCATGTATAATGTGCAAACCCATAATACAAGAAGGAACTGGCACAGAGTGCGCCCGACTCAAAAAAAATTAATATAACAAACAAACCCTCCTTCACGCTTTGTTCATGAGAAATCAGAAAACTTTGGCAGTGATAAACAAAGAAGATTAAGAGGATGTGATCGTCCTCATTCGGGAGCCGTTCCTCGAAACTTGTCCATCTCAAGAAGTGATTGAGTTGTCTGCTAGCATTCGTTGACAGAACATGCATAATCTAAAAAAATAATTATTACCTCTGTTTTTAAAACCTAGAGCTCTGGTACATGCTTTGTCTTTGTTTCCGACTACGGGTTTTCAACCTTGCCAACAAAAGCCACGGTTCGAGAGTCTCCACCTTCTTTTAAAACACCAACTACTGAGAGCATGATTGTCATTCTGAGTGTAATGTGCATTGTCCCAAAGTAGCATTGTCTTTTGCATGATTGTGATATCGTTTATTTTGAAATCATTATATCTAGTCATCACTTAAACCTTGGAGGTGCCCCTGCATTTATGTTTTGCTTCACTAAAGGGGGCAAGCGAGATATCACTTTATCATATTTGCACACCATGCTCATTACAAATCTATTTGATGTTTCAGTATCATATTGTAAAACTTTCAGTTCTTTGTGATTTTCTCATGAGGCAACTTAATTACTACAGATTTATTGTCTCAGTAAGCTTTTGTCATGTGACTATGAAAAAGTCCTATATGGTTAATAGCATGTCACCACAGAAATTATTCTTGTTATCATTTACCTACTCGAGGACGAGCAGGAATTAAGCTTGGGGATGTTGATATGTCCAAAACGTATCTATAATTTCTGCTTGCTCCATGCCTCTTTTGGGTGATATTGCTATGTTATTTATATACTTCCATACACTTTTGATCATATTTGGACTAACCTATTAACTCAGTGCACCCCAGTGCCAGTTTCTGTTTTCGGCTGTTTTTGTATTTCAGGTTTTCCCATTACGAGAACTGCCAGAAAAATCCCGGAAAAATTATATAAAAAATCAGCGTTCCAGAAGCTTCCCGGCATCCGAAGTACAGCCGGAGGGGGGCCACCAGGGCTCCAGGCGCCCTGGTGGCGCGGCCCCCCTCCTGGCCGCGCCGGGGGGGCGCCTGGGCCCCCCGAGCCTCGTCTGGTGCCCCCCTTTGGCATATATTTAGACCGTCTCCCAAAACCCTCGAGACGGGAACTCTTTTTCGCGATCTCATCTCTGTTCCGCCGCCGCCGCCACTTCCAAGATCGGGAGCACCAGGAGAACTCTTCCCGGCACCCTGCTGGAGGGGAGGATCACCACCGGGAGCTTCTCCACCACCATGGACGCCTCCCGGATGAGTTGTGAGTAGTCTCCCTTGGAGCATGGGTCCATGACCAGTAGCTATGTGATGTTCTCCTCCCGTTCTTGTGCTTCACTAATTAGTCCTCGTGAGCTGCCCTACATGATCGAGGCACATACGTAATCCTTATGTTGTTGCTATGATGAGTTTGCTGGGATCCGATGGATTGTGAGATTATGTTCAGATTGTGTTTGAGTAATATATTTGATTCACCTCTTTTATATTTATGTTCGTAAGTAATTCTTGCATGTTCTCCGTTGTTATTTATTGCTTTGGCCAAGTAGTAGGTAGTGACTCCAAGAGGGAACGTTATGCTTGATTGTGGGTTCATGCCCCTCGATGACTAATTTGAGTGACAGAAACATGAGTTTAGGGGATGTGCTGTTGCCACAAGGGGGAAAACAATGGTGCTTGTGCCCGCGGGTGCAAGGATTGTTTACTTTACGCAAAGTTCTTTTAATGCAGTTGTCTGTTGCTTTGAGTTTACACTATGGGTGGGACTCGCAACTTAATACCAGCGAGATGTTCTGGATAGATATCTCAAGGTGGATGATTAGTAGTAGATGCAAATGGATTTCGGTCTAATTGCCTTGGCGTACCGCCCATGCTTTGAACCTCTACCTTTATTGCAACTTAGTCAGCATTGGTTTGCGCACATGGTCCTGTCAATTGCCCAGCTGTAATTCGTTTACCTCACATAGCTGTTTTATCGCCTTTTGGGAGAGAGACATCACTAGTGAACATCATGGGACTCCGGTCCATATTACCATCACTGATCACATCCGCTATTTACTTTCCGCTTTTTACTTACTATTGCAGCAAAACCTATCACTACTATCACTTGTGTTTGATCCTTTGTAAACGACAAGGCCGGAGGGATTGACAACCTCTCTGTACTCGTTGGGAGCAAAGTTATTTGTATCTGTGTGCAGGTCCACATTGATTGCTAATATCTGGCGCCGTTAGCAGTTGACACCTTCTTGTTGAAACTGGGAGTCTCAGGGAAATCGATCCTTGGTATCTTTGCCAAGGGAAAACTTCCGCTACACTGCATCTCAAACCTTCCACTTGGGGTAACCAACGAGGGGCGAGAAGCCATCACCCTCCTGAGCGGTGTCGAAGGTTCCGAGGCGGAGGCGCACGTCGCCTGACTGAATCTCGGCGGAGTAGGTGCCGGACGGACAAACCCGGACGCTGCGGTAGCCCGCACCTCCCCGGCGGCGAGGCGACATGGGGGCGCAGTGCGTGTCGGCGACGAAGCAGCCTGCGGCCGGAGGGGCGTAGTGCGTGGCAGTGCGGTGGGCGATGGGGCTGCGGTGTGGGCAGCTTTGGCATTGATTCCCGCGGGAACCGAGGCGATGAGGACGATGAAGCAACGCGTCACTGACAGGGCGGCCCCATCACATTCTCGCCAAAAAACGCCTCGCCCGGCGCCCCCAGCGCCCCGGGTTCGGGTTGGATCCGCCGGCGCCAGTTTCGGCCCAATCCGGCGATTTTCGACGTCCTTGGGGTGCGACTGGGCCATTTTTCGGCGCCGACGCCTAAAAAGTGGCCTGGGGGACCTGTTGGGGGCGCGGCTGGAGATGCTCTAACTAATATTACCTTAGAGAAAGGAACATGTAGGAAAATCTGCTAAACCTAAACACATGTGTTTCTTATATTTAGAAGAAAAAAAACTTAAAAAATGGGGGTGGGGAGGGGATCTTATGTAGATATTGGAATGTAAGAACAAAATTATGAGAAAAATGTGTTGATTTTTTTTAGCGGGGTAAAATGTGTTGATTTGTGGCTTGCATAAAAAAAACTGAAACAAGGAGCAAGAAAGTTAGTTCTTTGCAGGGTAGAAAGATGTGCATTTGATTCTCAAGTTTTTCTCTTATGGATTTCGCTATAAATCGAACGTCTTATTTTGTAGCATGGCAAATCTAACATCCCAGATGGGAAATTATGTTATCGCGAGGCTGATAATTTGTTTAGCAAGCATGGCAAATTCTTGCCATGTTCTGTTTTCTTTTTCCGGGAGCTGCCATGCTTGTTAAAGCAAATTGGCATCCTCACGACAACATAAATTAATACAAAAAGCATTTTGATTTGCCATCTAAAAATGATGCCAAATTTTGAACATTTCCTCCTTTTTGTGCCAACTGCAAAAGGCAAGACATTGGACAAAACTTCAAATCCCCACATAATACCAAGTCATCTACACGTGTGATCTTTTATTATAAGATTGAGCCTTTCTTCTTGAGACCGTAGCATTTGCTAGTGTGCTCACTTAGAAGTTGTCATTCCACATGGATCGATAAATGAATTGTAATTTGGTTCAAAAATAAAATTTTAATAGATCAACGGCTATGGCTATGGCTCCAGGGCAATGGTCCTTAGGGACATGTGCACGAAGACTTCCTGGCTGTCATCAACAATGTCAAACTGGCTCTGCTAGGGCAGATGCGATGTCTGTGCGTCGGTGGCTCGTACTATGGTCTCAAAATCTCGATGTAATTTTTATTATGTTTGAGATACTTTGTACTTCCAGTGAACTTTTATAATAGATCTGATTCTTTCCATGAAAAAAAAAGAAGGATAATGAATATCTCCCCTGGGTTTGGAAATTTGTCTCGGTCAAGCCTAAAATTATTGAAAACCATGGTAATGAAGTGAATGCATTGTATTTTAAAGAACATACAGTAGCAATCCTCAGATGTTTCTTTTAAAAGCGGGTGACCCCTCCGATTTCTCGAATTGGAACCTCCTTTTACTTTTGAAAGTTATAATCGGTTCAATGTATGACACATTGTTTTGACAGATATGTAGTGGACCTTGCCCATTAAAATGCGGTCAATGCATTTCATAAAACATATTCATCCTCGTCTAAAAAAACACATTAATCTTCTTTTATTTTGCCTCTATCCCCTTGTGTATTCGAGAAAAGATATATTTATCCCCTTGTTAGGTCGTCGTGTGGCAGAACCGGTCAGCGACGAGCGACGACGTGTATGGCATGAGTCATTTTCCTGTTCATTTCCCGCCCTCCCTCTCCAGCAGACACGTCCGGTTCCTCCATTTACTCCTCTCTTTTTTTGCACTGTTTTCATTTTTTGAGAAAGGTTCTGTGCACAGAGCACAGTGCGTGACCAAAACCCTTGGCAGGTCTCCAATATAATTCCATTGATTGCTGGCACAGGGAGGGTGTGCAACAAGAAGAGGACTGCACTGGCCTGGCCCCTCCAACCAAGCTGATTGGATTTGGAACTGAATTAGTAGTATATCCGAACAGCTAAACGATGGACACGGAGCAAGAACCAGCACTGCATGCAGCTGTGCGAGAACAATGCCGCGGTTGACCTCGCAATATGTCCAACACTATTTTTTTGGGCCCTCGGGCATCCGTCTCCTTGCACGTTGGGACGGCCATTGCAGACGCGGGGGCCAAAAAGGAAAGGAACCAATGGCGGTCTCCCGTTGCTACGAGTGTTGGCGAAAATAAGAGCAGCTATGTGTGCCTGCAGGGGTCACCTAACCGCGGGCTTTCCTTTAAGAAACGGATCGAGACAAGATCGGGATCGGACGGATCACTTGCTTGCACGCACGACGCCATGGTTATGCCATCTTTTATTCGCAGGGCGGTGCGGTGCAGGACATGAGAAATTACAAGGTAAACGCCATCTACTACCGGGCTGAAGGACTTTCTTCTTGGAACTTTCTTGGGAAGGCGGATTGGATTGATCCGTGAACGTGCCATGTTTCGTGGGCTCTTGTTGATGCTTTGTGCAACCAGACCCAGACCGCTTCACTCACCAACGAGCCATTGATCTCCGACGTACGGGTGCAGTGGTACTCCCAGGACTTTGGTTGGCATCCTATGCTATGATGATCCTAAAGTCAGCTCCATCTTAAAACACATCTCCATCTTTAAATACCAAAGCAGGAGTACACATAGGAGTACATACATGCGTGGCATGACAGTGGAACAACCACCGGCAGGATCAGGCGCAGGACCAGTTCTGCCGCTCTCAGCTCGATCAAGAGAAGGTGGCCTGCATGTCTATCTAGTGTATCTCCTGCTGATCCGCTTTATCAGATACTGTCACCACCACCCTCTTTTTCTCCCTCTCATCCCAGACCGAGCTTGACAAAAAGTGCTTGATTCGAAGCAACATTAGGCTATTGTGATCTCAAGCAATTAGCGGGCAAGCAATATTGATTGGGCACCCTTTGATTAATTATTAATTAATGGCCTCACCGACTGGTTAGACCTAACAGTCAAGAGATTAGGACCATACATGCTGCTAGGCTTAGGCTGTACTGTTAGGAGCAGTACGGCTGCAAATTGCCGGATGGGGCATTGACAAGGGAGGTCACGGCTCATAATCCTAAACACTGGAGTACTATAATTAGCAGCAGCTGAATGCACCAGCTAGGCTTAGGCTGGTCCTGCAGGTATGCTAGGTATAGAGACAAGGCACCATACCATGCACCTCCCACCACACACCACACGCCCCAAATGGAGGGAGGCTGCAAGAGGTTGAATTGTCAAGTAAACTGACATTCTCTCTATCCTTTTTTTGTGTGTAGAAAATCAATTGATCTATCAAACTGATTCGTGTTGCACTGTTGTGCGTCCCCGTCGTCGTCGTCGGTTTCCTGCTGGTGATGGATATGGCTTACTGTGCAGTGGAAACCTAGGAGAAAGAAAGACTGGGACAGGAGCCTCATGGGCAGACAAGCCCCTAAATTAAGCCACGGATTGATTGATTAGTTGGCTAGTACTACTACCATTGTGCTAAGCAGAGGTTAGCTTAGCTTAGCTTATTAGGGACAGCACTAGAACCCACGCATTAACCTAGCACAGTAGGCTAGAGGAACAAGACAAGCACCCGCACTAACCCCCGAAAACCACCACAATAACCACCAACAAGACCTGTTCACAATGCAACGATTAAACGTGTTTTTTTGTGTTGTGAGGCCGATGGCATGGATGAAAAATAGACAAAATTTGGTTAGACCAGCAGTAATAAATAAAACAGACAAGAACCAAATCCAGTTTTAAGAATGGGAACGGAGGCCATCACGGGGGCCATGGGATGAGAGTACCAAGGTTCTGATGGGATGCTGCTTGCATCAAAAAGGGCAGATAAAACAGAGGAAAACAAAACGGAAAGACAGAAGAGAGACACCCCTTCCACCACCCCTGTCTTCTTCCTTCCCCCACCTCCCCTCCTCGACGGAACCCCAAAGCGCATTTCTTTCCTCCCTTCCTTCGCCCCTCTCGCTCTCGCTTGCGTGCGTGTGTCTCCATTAACTCCCCGCCATTACCCGCCTCACGCCCCCCCAGCAATGCCGCCGTGGACGGTGCGCGCGCGCGGCCTTCACCGGTGCTGCTAGCTAGATCCACCGCCAGGTCCGGACAGGGAGCTCGACCGGCGGCGGCGGGACGAAGGGGAAGAAGGGACGGGTGTGGCCGGGAGAGGCGGGCGCGCCCAATGCACGAGCACACCCTGGCCAGGGCGTGGGAGGCGACGGTGCGCAAGGTGCAGCAGCATCCGCAGCCCGGGGGCAGGCGCCGGGTGGCCCCCATGCTGCCCGCCGACGACTCCGAGACGGCCTCCTCCTCGGCCTCCTCCTCCGCGGGCGTCGACGATGCCGACCGCCACAGCCACGGCCAGGAGGAGGAGTACGTCGAGCGCGGCCTCCCCAACGGGGACTTCTACACGGGGCAGTGGCGCGCCGGCGCGCCGCACGGCGCCGGGAAGTACCTGTGGACGGACGGGTGCATGTACGAGGGGGAGTGGCGCCACGGCAAGGCCACGGGCCGGGGCAAGTTCTCCTGGCCCTCCGGCGCCACCTACGAGGGCGAGTTCAAGGACGGCTTCATGGACGGCCACGGCACCTACACCGGCGCCGCCGGGGACACCTACAAGGGGGCCTGGTCCATGAACCTCAAGCACGGCGACGGCAGGAAGAGCTACGCCAACGGCGACCAGTACGACGGCGAGTGGCGCTCCGGCCTGCAGGACGGCGCCGGCCGCTACATCTGGCGCAACGGGACCGAGTACACCGGGGAGTGGCGGGCGGGGCTCATCCACGGCCGCGGCGAGCTCGCCTGGGCCAACGGCAACCGCTACGACGGCGGCTGGGAGGACGGCTGCCCGCGCGGCCAGGGCACCTTCCGATGGGCCGACGGCAGCGTCTACGTCGGCTTCTGGGCGCGAGACGGCCCCAACGGCATTGTCCAGCAGAAGGGCGTCTACTACCCGTCCCCGGCGGCCTCCTCCCCGACGGCGCGGGACCCCCGCGACGAGTTCGCCAGGGAATTGCCGGGCTTCATGGCCGCCGCCGGCGCCCCCGAGTCCACGCCGCTGCAGAGGCCGCTCAACAGCTCGGGCAACCGGACGGCCAATGGCCGGGCGAGCTCGGTGTCCGGGATGAGCAATTGCTCCGGCGGCGACCGCAAGTACGACAAGATTTGCATCTGGGAGTCGGACGGCGACATCACCTGCGACATTGTGGACGGTGCCGCCCTGGTGGACGACGCGCGGAGGAGCGTGAGGACGGAGGACGACGGGGAGCTTATGCCGCCGCCGTCCCCGGCGCCGCGCGTCGCCAAGTGGGTGTCCCCTCGGCAGGCGAAGCAGCAGGGGGAGACCATCGTCAAAGGGCACAAGCACTACGAGCTCATGCTCAACTTGCAGCTCGGGATCAGGTGGGTTGCTTCGATCATCTCCCTCCATTAGCGACTCTGAATCATGCCGATTTTGGAACTTTGGTTGTGGAATTCGATCAACAGGAGAAATTTGCAATTGCTTTCAGTACTACCTCTTGCTGATTTATTTACTAGTCTGAATTAGGGGATACAGTATTACCCCGTCAGTGGTGAATCAGTAAAGGGTTTGCTTCGAATCATGCAATCGTTAGGAAATGAAAAGAATTGTGGGTTTGGCCAATCGGATTTCGATACATGGCGAAGAGGCTTGTACCGTGTGGATTCTCAATCAACATGACAGCCATTAGTCATTTTCTAATCCATGATGATAGTTAAGTTTACCTCTGCCTTAACAATGATGTGTTGGCCACAGGCATGCGGTTGGGAAGCAAGGTCCGGTTACGCTTGAGCTGAAATCATCGGCATTCGATCCCAAGGAAAAAGTGTGGACAAAGTTCCCCCAGGAAGGCTCGAAACACACTCCGCGGCACAATTCGTGCGACTTCAGATGGAAGGATTACTGCCCACAGGTGTTCCGGTTGGTCATCACTCACCACTCCCCATTTCAAAGCTATATATATGTATGGTGTATCTTCCTTCTGGTGTCACTATGCTGATCAACATGCCATTTGTTCTGAACCGAATCGCAGGACATTGCGCAAGCTGTTCAAGGTGGATGCTGCTGACTACATGTTATCCCTCTGTGGAAGCGAGGCGCTCCGGGAGCTCTCGTCTCCGGGTAAGAGTGGAAGCTTCTTCTACCTGACAAACGATGACCGGTACATGATAAAGACGATGAAGAAATCAGAAGTGAAGGTTTGTTCTTTGTGGTTCTCTCTGTCCCTAGGCTTTCTAAGCTTCATCATAAATAATTCCTGAAGTTTTATGCTGAACGCAAGAAACTCTTGTTAACATTACAGATGCTTTTGAAGATGCTTCCAGCTTACTACAACCATGTCCGTTCGTTTGAGGATACTCTAGTTACCAAATTTTTCGGTCTACATTGTGTTAAGTTAGCTGGCGCAAATCAGAAGAAGGTTAGTGATGAATGCAACTTTATATTTCTTCTCCATACTTGGCACCATCTGTTTTGTATGATTTGTGTCCATTATGGCCAATGTTCAAAACTTGCGCCCTAACTGTTTGTTGTTGCACTACTACCCAGGTTCGCTTTGTCATAATGGGGAATCTATTCTGCTCTCATAATTCTATCCACAGGCGTTTTGATCTGAAAGGCTCGTCCCTTGGCCGCACAACTGATAAGCCACAAACTGAAATTGACCAGTATACAACTCTGAAAGACCTTGATCTAAATTTCATATTTAGATTAAAGAAGCAATGGTTTCAAGAGTTCCAAAGGTGCAACCATTTTCTTTTCATATTCTAGTTTGTGTTTGAGTTTATTACCAGTAGCATTTTGTGCATTCAGTCCATAATGTTAATAAAGAACTTAATTGTACCCAAGCAGGCAAGTGGACAGGGATTGTGATTTCCTTGAGCAAGAGAAGATTATGGATTACAGTCTCCTGGTGGGGGTACATTTTAGGCATAATGGAGAGAAACTTCTGACTGAAGGTTGGTTGGATAACTCATAACACATTTGCAAACTTATCAAAGAACAATCAGTTGGTTGTTTATACCTTACAATGTGCACTGTTTGATTGAAGGTTGCACTGACAATGATACCAACACAGTATCGACACTTCGGCTTTCAAGAGGATACACGGATCAATTTCTTGCTGATGCAAATGGGTAAGCTAGATATTTACCACCCTTATCTGTTACACCATGTACTTACATTGTACTCGAATGCAATTTTGTTTCGAATAATCATACTTCTATATATCTCTGTGTTTGATCCCTGTATAGTAATTGGTATTAGGTGGATTCATACTAGCAAATTATCAAATATTGCTAGGTTCAAGACATTTGTTATTTATATATGGCTGAAAGTTGGTGGTTTGTTTGCTTGATACTCCTACTTCTTTTTTTATATATGGCTGAAATAAGTTTAAATGCCATCGATGTGATCATTCTTCTTTGACCTATTCAATTTCAAAATCTTGAATGCGTCGAGTTCTTTTGTGCCGACCATGGCTTATTTCTACACCTGGACCCTAGCTGTTCTTACCTTTAGATTCATATTTTTCAAGAGGCCCAAGGCTACTTTAATTTTTCTTTCCCATAAAATTCTGGTTTATGCTGTTTCGCCATTTACTTGAGATATTCATCTGAGTATTTGTGAATAAACAGGTTGTCTAAAATCAAACTCGGGACAAGTATGCCTGCAAGAGCAGAACTGACCGCTAGGAAGAATGACTGCGAGCCGCAGCTCATTGGAGAGCCAACCGGGGAATACTACGATGTTATACTGTATTTTGGGATCATAGACATACTTCAAGATTATGACATCAGCAAAAGGCTTGAGCACGCGTACAAATCTTTCCAGTATGACCCGACCTCGATATCGGCAGTGGATCCAAGGCAGTACTCGAGACGTTTCAAGGATTTCATATACAAAGCATTTCAAGAGGACAGCTGAAAGCATCCCGAAGCTTGACCACGAAGCCAGCCCCCCCGAAGCAGATGGACCTTGAGATGTCAATGGAAAGCTCAGCCTCTGCACAGCGAAGTGGGGTGCCCGAACTTGTACGCCGTTAATTTTTTGGTACAAGGATTGGTGAGTGCAGCTTCAGCACAAGCCTTCTGGATATGGCAGAGTTGCTCCAGAAATGGTCCGGCTCTCGCGTAAATATAAATAGCTACATTAGTATCTATTATACATACAATACATAGGGCTCACTGATATTTGTAGGGTAGGAGATGGAGATGGAGATGGAGATGGAGATGTTAACTTAGTGATGATTCAACTTAAAAGATAGGAGAGTTGTAACCAAAGCGCGCAAGCCGGTCCGGGAGTTGTAAATGTCTCTTTTTGGTGTTTCACCTGATGAGGGTAGGAGCATGTGCTAGGTTTTTTGTGGGGTGAAAATTTGTTGGTTGATACGCTTGTCGACATATACAATGCCCATAGGAGGAACATCCTTGGATTTCTTCTGTCTCCAGTCACATTGTACATTGTTTTCCGTTTGGGACCTGGCATTGCAGGCATAGAGAGAGTTTTGTTCTCCTTTTCCTGGGCTGAATGATCATGCCAAGTCCCAGTGAATGATGCTGCACCGAAATGGGTCCAGGCCAACTGAACCTCACCTCACCTCACCTCAGTAGTGGCTGCTGAGGCATCGGCATTTTGTGTGCTCCATCGGGGTCAGCCCGTGATGATGGCTTATCTGCAATCCGCAATCACCAAAAGTCGCAGGAAATTGGGTGTAATGTTTGCACCTCTGGTGCAACTTGCTCCTCTCCCCCTGCCATGACAGTGACAGCTTCTTTTTTAACCTGCAGCAGCAGATGAGCATTGTAAATCTGATAACAACACCACATGTATCCATCAATCTAAATCGGATCCAGGCCACTGTTTACAGCACAGATTTAATTGTGGATGCATTGCTGGTGCCATGTATAGTTTGGTGGTTGTTGTTTTGTGCCGATGAAATGAGATGTTTGATACGCATGTCTGCCTGACTGCTTGGCCGCACCTTCCAGTCGCGGTCATCAACTCATGCAGCCATAGGTGGTGCCTGGATCTGGATCTTGATATATATTTTTCACCTTCTTCTGCACCTTTGATCTGGAGCCTAGCGATGATTGGACGGTTGTTAGGCCCGGCGTTTGAAGCTTTGTTGCCGCCCATACGCGACGTGGATCCGAGTTCATGGATGGATGGAAGAGGTTAACATCTTCTAAAAGCGTTTCCCTGCCAGGTGCAAACAGCTCTGGAAAAGTGGTGCTGCTGCACTACACAAGGAAGGCTTGCTTGTAGCTGGTGCTGCCAGTGCCGGGTGAGCTTTCCGTTATTTTTTGGTCTCCGAATTTGTCTTGATAAAATATGAGCACTTCTGAGTTCTGATCTTGTTAGCATGAGTAGTATTTTATGGTGTTTGTGCTGATGGATGTAGGCATATAAAATTTGACGAGGATGGGAGGGGGTTGGAAGATGAGACAGTTGTGAGACGTGTTCCCGTTATTGTTTATGCGTGTGATGGGGAGGAGATCGTGGCCGGCAGTTCTCGACACCGAACCTTCTCTTGCACGCTGATTGGACTCCATTGATTCTTCTGTTAACTAATGTAGAAAACAGAAAGGGGGGCAAAAAGCAGGAGGAAAGTCGTCCATGCACCCGGGAAAAATGGCACCCCATGAACCATCGAGCATGCCACGGATGCCAAAAATGAATATGAATATAGGAGGAGAATGAAAACTGCACCATTTTTATATGGAGAACATATGATAATCTTTGTTTGTGGACAGCGTATGATAATAGCACGTCATGATTGCGAGCATGTACTTATATTTACCTGAACGCGAATCGGCAATCATGGTGTTGCCCGCATGTTCCCGCCACTTGCAAATACTCCCATATAATGGTATATATGCCTCATAAATATCAATCAAATAATCCATCTAATTTTAGCTTTCCCCTGATTAGTCTAGAATCTGAGCGCATCTGGTACATAATTGGGCTGATCTCTGCACAGCTACCGCCTACCTGTGTTGTTGTACGTGTCACGTTCGCCGTCGGCTCCACAAACTCAGGGTTCGTGCCCGGATATTGCTGCCAAAAGGCAGGCCAGGCAGGGGAGGGGCAAATGTAAAGCGGAGAGGTTGCGGCGCCCTCAGATAATGGACGCTGTCTCCAACTCTGAAGTAGTACCACTGGTGTGTTATCTTTTCCTGAAAGCAAGCAAGCAAGCACTCTCAAGAGTTTGATCAAGTCCCATGATTCTAATTTTCTATCCTTGCGGACGTACAATCTCTCTGGTTAATCATATCCATGCAGATGCACGTCTCTCTCTGTGACGGCCCGCGTTGCCGGCCCAAAATGGGAGCTGTCTACACCTTCCGTATGTCTGCTGCCTCTTCTTCTGCCGACGACGAAGCCTTTTTTCTTTTGACTCCAACTGCCGCTGCTGCTGGAGTACGGTATCAGTATCAGACACACATGCATACCCATGGAGCTGCTGCTTTGTACAGCGCCTTCAGACAAAAAGGGCAACGTTGATTGGTCCGAGCCGGGCGGCAAAGCGGAGGACGGTCGTTTTTCTGTTGTGTTGCCCTTTGCTTTTGCGACCGGGGTGAGTGAGTGAGTGAGCTCCTGCTCCTGCGCCTCGCGACATGCACCGGGTTAAAGTCGGGAGCAGCATCGGTGAAAGCTCTGAACGAGCCAAAGATGAAAGATGATGGCAGGCTGAGCGAGCGTACTGCGTACATGTGGTGCGATATGATACAATGCAGTGGCATGGGTGAAAGTTGAAGCCCGACCCAGGTGGTGCTTTTGGATGGCTTTTCGTCGGTTTGAGTTTGCTTGTGTGTGTGGCAATGTGGCATACTCCTCCTCACGGCGCAATAAGCAGGGCGGCGAGTGTGCGTTTGAGTTTTTCCTTTTTCCTTTTTGGATGGATCTTGTGTGTGTGTGTGTGTGTGTGTGGGAACTTTGGAAGGGATACAAGAACAAGCACAAGGAAGTCTTCTTGTTGGCATGGGCCTCTCGCATGAGTGGTTCGATTTGATTCCCACCGGGCTACACATCCCGGGTAGAGAATTTACGGTGGTTCGATTCCTACTGAGCTGCACAGAATGGACACATAATTCTTGAAAACTCACCGAGCTTCCATCTTCGGGCGCGGCTATATCTCGCCCGTACCAAGAGATCCTTTGGTCTTGCCTCTAGCGGGAGGTTTACTGTAGCTGCCAGGAGCGGTTTAGCGAAGCATCTATGGACCGGTTCGGTATGGTTCAAAAACTTCCGCATGTTTTTTTCTTTGTGTTTTTCTCATCGGGTTTCATCGATTTACTTTGTTCTTTCAGTCTCTCTTCATTTTTCATAGCTTTCATCATTTTTTTATATTTCAAACACATATCAAATTTTTCAATACACATTTTAAAATTTTCTTATACATGCCTAACATTTTCTGATGCATGTTGAACATTTTTCAAATAAATATTTTATTTTTTAAACGTTAAGCATTTTCAACATATTGAACATTTTTTGATACATGTTGCATATTTTTCAAATACATATTTGATTTTTTTAAACGTTAAACATTTTCAACATATTGAACACTTTTTTAATGGTATAAATCACTTTTAAAAAACTATGTGAACATCTCTTTACATTGCATAACAGTTTTTTAAATGTCATGAAAAACTTGGAACACATGTACATTTTTATTGAATGGTACGGTTTCTTTTTAAACTGTGCAAACATTATTTTACACCGCATTTTTTTAATGTGATGAACATTTTTTTTAAGCACATGATTTTTTTAATGACACAAATAAACATTTTTACATTGTGTAAACATGTTTCCAAAATGTAAATGCTTTTCTCAGGTCAAAGGCGACAACTAGTAGATCATGATTATTGATCAAATGTTCCCATGGTCATGATTGTTGATCAAAAAGGTAATCAAAAAGGAACTTGAGTTTTTGGCGCAATTGCCGAGGAATTTAGAGAACTGAATTTTACCAAAGTAGTTTCATTCCGTGGCTTTATACCCTCTACCTACATCGATAATAGTGGATTCAACGGGAGCTTAAACAACTCATCACTCATTTCTCGATCAATTTGAAAACCTTAGAGTCAATAGGATTTCGAAAAAATATCCTTAACTTTTCAAGGAATCCTTCATCAGTCTTTTCGGGAAATTTTTAAATGAACAATTTCAAAAACACTCAAATGAAAAAAAACAGGTCCTCCTAAATTCCACTAAAGTTAAAAAGCCCCTCTTTCTCTAGTTGGGAATTAGAAGGAATTCCACCAACAAGACAACGTAACTAACACATTGATGGGTGTTGAGGGCCCATATTGACTGTTAAAGAAAGGGCTCATTTGGAGGGTGGGCAATGCCACTCAGATTCGTACTTGACGCGATCCATGGATTGCTTGTGGTCCTACTTTCCAACCAGTCACTCCAAAGAGGTACTACCGATTGAACCGGGTTTCTAAGTTGATGCATGACGATGCCACTTGGAATACACAATTACTTAACACGAATATTTGTCCTATGGATGTGGTGCACATTCAAGAAAATGTACGTCACCAAGTTAGTGTGATGATTTCTTAGCATGGCAACCGGAGAAAAGTTGTCGTTTTACTGTGAGAAATGCATATCATTTAGCTATGCAAATTATGAGGAAGCCTTCTCAAACGGAGCGTCTAGCGCTCATCCTGATGGTGCAAGAAATATTTGAAACCTGATTTGGCAGGTCAATATCTCGTAGAAGATGACGGTAATGGCATGGAAGGCTGCAACTCTTGCGAAGTTTAAATGCATGCAATATAGACATCTGCGGACAATGTGCAACTTGTTCGCTATGCGGTGTCGAAGACGGAAGCTCTTTTCACGCCTTGGTGACTAGCATATCAGCAGTGCAACACTGGGAGGGTATGAGAAGGATCTGGCCACTCCCAGAAAACGAACAATTAGTAGATACTACTCCCTCCGTCCCAAAATTCTTGTTTTAGATTTGTCTAGATAGGGGAGTATCTAACACTAAAACGTGACTAGATACATCCGTATTTAGACAAATTGAAGACAAGAATTTTGGGACGGAGGGAGTAGGAAGGAATGATTGTTGAATGTGCTTTCAAACTACACAGAAAAAGTACGGGATATGGTCATTACTTTGCTCCGGAGGATTTGGAACTTGCGGGCGGATGTTGTGCATGGGAAAGAGAATGCTCCAGTACAAATTTTAGTTGACTATCTGGATAGCTACCTAAACTCTATATGGTATGCTAAATAGCATAGCACGGAGGAGATGTTGAAAGGTAAAATGGCTCTGGGAGAGGGTTGGTCTGAACGTAGAAACAAGGGAACTGCGCCGTCTCCTCCGTGGCCAGCTCTGGCTGTCGGGTGGGTCGCCTTGTCGGTCGACGGTTCATTTGCCTCAAACGACTTGGCAGGTGCAGGGATGATCCTCAGGGACCCAGATGGACACATGATTTTTGTTTCTTAACGATATCTCTTTTTCTGCAATGACGCTCTGGAAGCGGAACTACAGGCGAGGGCCTAGCATTTGCTTTGGAACAATTAAGCCTTCCATTAATCATGCAATCTAATTGTTCCATGGGGCTTTGTTCCTTGTCCACAGATAGTCTTGATAGATCGGCGCATGGTCATTTAGTTTCGGAGATTAAGCGCTTACTAGTTGGTAGAGAGTTTGTTCCTTTGAAAATTTGTAGAGCTCAAAACAGAGTAGCAGATCGCGAACTATGGTCGAATAGAGTGTAGCACGGCTTGTTGGCTACATGATTGTCCACGTTTCATCACTGAGCTTTTGCCAACTGACTGTAATTCCACATCTATGGAATAAAACTCTTTATCCTCGCAAAAAAGACTCATATCCCTTCTTCCTTAATTCATTATCTCATGAATTCCTCAAAGCGAGGCTCATCCAAGGAAAAATCTAATACTACTACAAATAATAAAATAAATTAAAAATTGAACGATGAAATTACTGCTTCTGGATATTCAGTTGACCAATTAATTTCTTACTCTATTTTCACGAACGTTTTTTCCTAACGTGTAAACAATTATATCATGATATAATTTTCTGAATGCGACACATATATTTTTTAAAGTTGCATAAACATTTTTTAAACTACATGAACTTTTTAAATTTCACAATGAACATTTAGAAACGACTAGCTAATGTAATATTCAACAAGTATATATTTATAAAAAATGAAAATATCAAAAAATGAACAAAAAAAAAGACTTGCTAACAAACAAATGAAGGAGTGCGCTACTGCAGGAATAGTAACTCGTCGCTTGAGACAAGGGGATGCTCCGCGCGCTGCCAGTGAGACAAGACCGGGAGCAATTAAGGAAGGAGTGCTCCTTCGGGAGCCTCCCCAAGGGTCACCTCGGGTGCGTTAAGAGCAGGCCATGGCGTGCTCACAGCCACCGTCACATGTCGCGATCTGGACGCTGCTTCTGGATTCTATTTTTTTAATTTTTCCGCACGCGTTTTCGGCTTTTTAGAATTTTCTTCTTCGCTTTTTTGGTCTTCCACCGGTCCTTTTTAGCTTTTGGGGAAAACATACGCAAAAAACATGATTTTTTTGGCGTTCGCGAGAGGCACGCATTTGCTTCCCCGAGAGGCGTGGTTGTGCCTCTCTAAAACGAAAGAAAACACATTTGTTCTTGCTTCCGCGAGAGGTACGGATGTGCTTCTGCGAGGGGCGCGGTTTTCCTTTCGTAAGAGGCACAAATTTGCTTCGGTGAGAGGCACATCCGTGCCTCTTGGAAAGTAAAAAGAGAACGTGTTTTTTCCTTCCGTGAGAGGCACGGCCGTGCCTCTCGGAAACGGGAAAAAATATGTTTTTCTTTTTCTTTCGTGAGAGGCATGATTTTGCTCTCACGAGAAGCACATATTTGCTTCCGGGAGAGGCATGGATCCCGATGTGGTTTTTTTGTTTGTCTTTTTTTTGTGAAAAAGGGTTAGTCAAAACCTATCAATATGAGATCTAGTTTTATATGTCTTGACACGAGGAATTCAGCGGTGGAAATGCTTCGCGATTTGGACGTACGGTTCAAGAGATAAATCATTTTGTATGAATGAATCTACGAAAAAAGGAAAAACTTTCTGGTTGCGACAAGTGGTGCACATGCAATACACCACTTGTCGCAATTATTGATTTTAGAAGATTGGAGTGACCTTTGCCAAAAAAGCTCCTTAATTATTGATTTTAGAAAGGACCCCTCGTGCGAGACAACGCGAGTAGTATGGGTCGCTCATAGCGATTTTTATTAATAATTGCCCACAGAGCGGAGGCTATTGGGACGACACTATACCGTATCAAGTATGTGTTTTTCCCTCTTTTTTTTGTCGGTCTTTCCACTATTGTAACATCGGTTTTCCTCAAAATTCCTCTGGTTTTCTTCAGCTTAATTTCTTACTCTTATTTATTTATTTTTCATACATTTGTACATTTTTCATCTACATCTGGGAAAAAAATATTATACCAATTCCACAATTTTCAAATACATGATTACCATTTTTCAAATATAGATTTTGCTGTCTATTGTTTTTGATACACATTTTACATTTTATGTAAGCATTTCACTATTTACGTTTAATTTTTTTAAATACATGGTTAATATTTGTTTTCAAATCATGGGCTGTACCTTTTTTTGAATACTCGTTCGAAAATAGTTTGATTTATAAACTATGTGAATATTTTTATACATTGGAAAAACTTAATTTTTTCAAATTTCACAAACATTTTGATTGAAATGCGTGAACATTTATTGAAATGTATAATACATTTTTATAATCGTACCAATTTTTTTGTAGTGTATAACTTTTTTGAATTGTCACATTTTTTTAGAAATGCGTTGGATTTTTTTTCTAATTTCACTCACATTTTTTGAATGCTACACACAGTTTGTTAAAAAGCCGAGGAAACATTTTTTAAAGTTTTAAATATGTGATGAACTATTTAGAAAATTAACAAATATATAATATAATATATGTACTTAGTATATTTTTCAAAACATTAACAAAAGTAAAAAACACGAGATTTTTTTAGCCTAAACACACTTCTCTTTATTGATCAATATTAAGGATGATGGGGAAACAAATTATATGTGTGCGGTTTAGGAGCCAAAGATGGCGTCATGCCGAAAGTTCTAAAGCGTGTCTAGCACGCTATGTGCCTCTATGTTGGTCTCACATCCTTCAAAAATGAAGGAACACTTGGTGAACTGACGTGACGTAGCTTGAATCTTCTTGATGATTGTAGCTAATTTCCCTCATGTATCTCTGAGTAAGTCATTGATCACTCCCTGACAACTACTCCCTCCGTCCCATAATATAAGAATATTTTTGACACTAGTGTAGTGCCAAAAACGTTTTTATATTGTGGGATAGAGGGAGTAGATGATATTGTGGCAAATTTGACAATTTTGACCTCTGGACGAAATCAATTCACAGAATGAACTGCCCGTGAAACAATTTCATACCCCTGACCTTTTTGTGTAGCGCTCGCCACGACGGCGCCACACTACACTGTGCAACGCCTAGCTTGGGCGCGCTGCACACCTGGCCAGCGTCGCACCCCGAACTGCCTATAAATTACTAAGTCAATGTGCATCGCCTAAACAGTGTAGCGTCTAGCTCTTAGGCGTTGCACTAGTGGTTGCTTCGTGCAACCACTAGTGCAACGCCTAGGAGCTAGGCGCTACACTGTATAGTTTGACGCCTAACTCTCAAACGTTGCACACGGACTTAGTAATGTTTCGGATCACCCGGGTGCGACGCTGGCTAGGCGTGCAACACCCCCGAGTTAGACGCTGCACCGTAGGATGTGGCGCCGTTGTGACGAACGCTACACAAAAAAGTCATGGGTGTGAAATTGTTTTACGGGTAGTTCATTCTGTGAATTGATTTCGCGCAGAGGTCAAAATTGTCAAATATGCCTGATATTGTCATATGTGATGACAAGAAATCCCGTGTGAGAGCTAATGCATCCTGGATCGCCAAGGCTTTGAGTGTGGCCGTGTTGCACACCCCAGAACACACAACTGCATAAGCCCTCACAAGTACTTACCTGTACAGTCCCTGCAAACATCATTAGAAGTCCTAACTCTGGAATTTCTAGACGTGGCATCATCTATTGAATTCATGCTCCAGCCAACTCATCCAAAAGTTCGAACTGATGAAGAAAGATGGGCAATATATTTCAACACCATCTAATTTATTTTTTGCATAGCCTTGAGCAGGAGGAGACCAGCGTCGCGGGTATGAGAGATCCTCGGTCTTATGGAAGAAGGGCCCGTCCGCATGCACATCTCTAGTTCACGTATATAGCTGCTCACGAATCGATTTGTTGCATGTAGGGATTGGAAAACTTGCTCATGTAATGCCTTTCCCCGGGCGTGACATGTTGCCCATAAAACGACCAAAACTCTAGTGAAATCCTTGTACTGGGGCATATCCATCAACGAATAAAAATATGTGATGTGAACGTGTTATCAGTATAACGAGGCCACATGGTTATTGGGCCGTCCTAGTATCAAAAACAACTGTTATCCCAACATGCGACACTCAGATAAGAGTTGTTGCGAGCGATACATATAGGAAAACCCTATTTCACGCGTTTTGCGTCAAACAGCTGTTTATCGCACACACGAACACGAGCGATTGGCCCGGCCCATGTGCAGTAGGTATCACGTTTTGGTTTCATGAATCTTCTATAGGGTTCCCAGCGCCTTTTATAGGTTTTGGGAACTTTCTAGAAGGTTCCTGGACAAGTTTGTGTAATTTCCTTCTTTTTTTGTCTCTGTTATTTTTCCTTTTTTCTGTTTCTTTTTTTATTATTTTCACTTTTTTACGTGTTTCTTTTTGTTCGAAAGTTTCAAATATTTTTGGAATTTCAAGAAATGATATAGTTTTCAATTTTTTTATAATTTCAAAAAATGTAATGTTTCAAAAATTGTTTGAAGTTTCAAAAATTGTGCATGTTTCACAAAAATGTTCATGTTTCACAAAAAATGTTCGAAGCTATAGAAAAATGCCTTCATTTTCAATATTTTGTTCATATATACAAAATTGTTCGGGTTATTCAAATTGTTCTCAGTTTCAAAATTTTGTTTCGAATTTTATAAAATTCTTCATCTTTTAAATTATTGTCCGCCAATGAAAAAGTAGCATTTTTTCCAAAATATTTATGTATTTCAAAATTTGTTCCTCTATTCAATCTATGTTCAACATTTTTTTTTGCGTTTTGACTTTTTTTCTGGAGTTTTGGAAAATGTTGGCATTTTAAGAATGGTTCCAAATTCAAAATATGTACCCTTTTTATTTTATTTTTACAAATTCAAAAAATGTTCAGGAATTTTATAATTTTATTGCAGTTTAAAGCCTTGTTCACGCTTGTCAAAACAATTCCGCAATATCAAAAAGGTTTTTGAAATTTTGTTAAGTAATGTTCATTTTAACGCCGCTGTTGTTAGTTCTTTAAATCTCGCGCTACGCATTTGTCAACAACCCTAGTAGTTCGAGTGGCTAGCAAGGTGATAAACCAAACAAGAGGTCTAAAGTTTAAATCCCCGCTGTCGCGCCTAGTATTTTTGCGCATTTTCTTGCCGACCGCTAGCGCCGGTTTAGGCCCAATGGGCCGCCCCGGGCGCGCCCTGTGTGAAGGGACATCCATTTCGTGGTGCCAAGGAAAGTTTTGATGTTTATTGGAGAGTAGCAAAACACTCTATCTCCACTGAAGACGCGAGGGCCAAAAGAAACATGTCGAACTCAAGAACATGCGAGCTATGCAGAGCTGAAGATTCATGGCGACATTCGATGCTTGAGTGCTCGATGGCTAGGTGGGGGTGGGCAGAGTTGGCAGAACATGAGGCATTTGTGAAACTGGTTGTAACCCTTTGGGCAATTTGTTGGGCACTGAGAAAAGCTCTCCATGAGGCGATTTTCGAAAGTCCCGGTGCTACACATAATTAATATGCAGTTACTTGAGGGAGCTTGATTTCATGAAGCTGAACATCCCAAGCAGACCAACGGCCGCTGGACGAGCTAATGTACGCCCACAACCTCAACCCACTAGGTACGCTAATATCCACGTTGATGCAAGTATTGCAAGGAAACACATGGTAGGTGTCGGTGTCAAAACCGGCAGATATCGGGTATGGGATCTCGAAATGTGGATCTTGGATCATTGGGTAACAGGGAACATAGAGACAATGTTTACCCAGGCCAGGGCCCTCTCAAGGAGGTAAAACCCTACGTCCTACTTGGTTGTATTGGTTTGTTCTGTCTCTATTTGTAGTTGATGTTAAATGTGCGAGTTGTGCATGCTTTCCTGTTCATCTAGTATGCTAGATTTTTACATACTACTTTATGTACTAGTCATGGATTATTTACTAGAATTAGTCATGAATTTTCCTAATATTTCCAAAAATCCAAGAACGTGATTGTAGGCAATTCCCGAGTTAATAGGGCTGGATTCGGTGATGCGCTAAGGCTGGATAAGTTTACCGGTGTGCATTTTAAGAGGTGGTAGGTGAAATTCAAACTCTGACTTACTGCTATGAAAGTTTTTCGTGTTAGTACTGGCATCCAAGAGGGAGCTTCTTATGAAGATCAAAGAAAGTTCCAGGAACCCAATACTATCTCTGTGGGACGCGTTCTGAGTGTTCTTGTTGATTGTTTGTGTGATGTGTATATAGGCACATACAAGACGGAAAGACATTTGTGAGATGCATTGAATGGTAAATTTGGTGCAATAAATGTAGGCGAGGAATTGTGCATCATAGAGAGTTTCCACGACTATAAGATGGTGAATAATCGTTTTGTAGTTGAACAAGCTCATGAAATACAATGCGTTGTAAAGGAAATCGAACTCCTTCTGTGTGAATTACCCGACAAATTCTTGAATTGGTGCATGATTACAAAGTTGCTTCCTTCATGGAGGAATTTCACCACTACTCTGAAACATAAGATACTGGAGATAACAATTGAAAATTAGATAGCATATCTTGATGTTGAAGAGAAAGCTCGGGCTAAAGACACTACTCAGAAAGGAGACGCGGTTCAACCTAGCTCCAATATGGTATAAAAGTTCTTTCGATCGAACACGAATAAAGGAAAGTACAAGCATGTTGTCAATAAGTGTGTCAAGACGGCTATTTTCAAGTAGAAGAAGTTCAACAAGGCCGAGCTAGACTGCTATGCATGTGGAAAGCCCGAACACTTTTTCAAGGAATGCCCAGATCATGCAGACCCAGAGGGAAATCAGGTTCCAAGACTATCGACAACGTGTTCGCTAGCAATACCGATGGGTATGGTAACTTACCTATTGTGATTTCAGTATTTCAATCATCATATTGGAGGATTGATACAGGTGCTAACATTCATGTGTGTGATGATGTCTCGCTGTTCACTTCTTATTAGGTCACACATAATTCTTCTGTCCTAATGGGGAATGGTTCACATGCTTCTGTTCGTGGCACTGACACAGTGGATCTGAAGTTCACTTCGGGGAGATCATGCAGCTAAGGAACATGCAACATGTCCCTACTATGCGAATAATCTAGTTATAACTCCCTTCTATGCGGTGATAGGTTTAGAGTAGTCTTAGAGTCGAATAAAGTAGTTATGTTGAAGCATGGACAATTTATAGGCAAATGCCATGAGTGCGGAGGCTTGTTCCGCTTTTATCTTTCAATTTTTTCCAATAAGTTAGTAGACTATATTTGTACTACTACTAATCATGATGCCAATATTTGGCATTCTCATTTATGTCACGTTAATTTTGATTTAATGTCTCGGCTATACAGTATGAGTTTAGTTCCGAATTTCACTATTACCAAATGTTTGAAGTGCCATAGTTGTGTGCAATCGAAGCAACCTCGGAAGCCACACATGACAGTCAGGGAGAGAAACTTGGCACCTCTATAACTCATACATTCCGGTCTATGTGAGATGAATGGTGTGTTGACAACAGGTGAAAAGAGATATTTCATGACATTGATTGATGATGCAACTAGATCTTGCTATGTTTATTTGTTGAAAACTAATTATGAAATTATAGACTACTTTAACATCTAAGGCTGAAGTTGAAAATCAATTGGAGAGAAAGATCACGCGTCTTAGGTCGGATCATGGTGGTGAGTATTTTCCCAAAATGTTTGGTGAATTCTATGAGGAACACAATATTATTCATGAGAGGACGCCTCCTTATTACCCCAATCACACGGGGTTGCCGAGAGAGAAAAATGCACGTTGAGTAACTTGGTAAATGCCATGTTGGACACTTTCAGTTTATCCAAGGCATGGCGGGGGGGGGGGGGGTTGTTGACTTCATGTCATGTACTGAGTAGAGTTCCAAAGAAGAATAAGGAGAGGACCCCTTATGAGGAGTGGGTTGGTAGAAAACCATCACTTCCTTATTTACGCACTTGGGGAAGTTTGGTGAAAGTCAGTATTCCAATCTCTAATAAATCCAAACTTGGACCAAAGACTCTGGATTGTGTCTTTCTAGGTTATGCTCATCGGAGCATTGCCTATAGAATTTATTAGTGGTTACTTTTTTGAGAATATGTTTCCTATGAAAGATATGCATAGCACTGCTAGAATTTCTTCTGAGACATTTACTGAATCTAGTGCATCTGATGAGTTTGATGAACAACCACATGAGGAATTCCTTGAGAAGGGTGACAATGAAACTCCTACAAGGAGTAAGATACAAAGGATTGCAAAATCCTTTGGAAATGATTTTAGTTTGTACCTTGTTGACGACACTCTCATGTCTATTGTGCAGGCATATGCATCTCCTGATGCAGATTACTGGAAAGAAACTGTCAATAACAAGATGGCCTCGATTCCTTCTAATGGGACTTGGGAACTAACTGAACGACCCTATGATTGCAAACATGTGGCTTGTAAGTGGGTGTTCAAAAAGAAGGTAAGTCTTGATTGTACTATTGAGAAGTACAAGGCGCGACTTGTGGCTAAGGGCTACACTCAGAAAGAAGGTGAATATTACTTTGACACCTATCCACATATCTTCAAACTGACCACCATTCGGGTGCTATTTTCCATAGCCGCCTCTTATGGTCTTAGCATTCATCAAATGGACGTAAGGACAACTTTCCTTAATGGAAGTTGGAAGAGGAAATCTATATGGATCAACTAGATGGGTTTGTAGTAAAGGGTGAAGAGAGGAGGGTGTGCAAGTTGTTAAAAATCTTTGTACGGTCTTGAACAGGTACCTAAGCAATGGCATGAGAAGTTTGATAGAACTCTGATTTCTCTAGGCTTTGTCATTAATGAGGTTGATAGGTGTGTTTACTATTGCCATGGTGGGGACGATGGTGTTATATTATGTTTGTATGCTGATTACATACTGATCTTTGGTACAAACATTGATGCAATCAATGAGGTCAAGTATTTTCTATCATAGAGTTTTCACATGAAAGATCTCGAAGAAGCTGGTGTGATTCTAAACATCAAACCGACTAAAGATTTGTTAGTAAATTGAGAAAAATCGGAGAAATAATTGTTACATATATTCAAATAGATAAATACCTAGTAGACCCCTTTACAAAGGGAATATCACGTAATGTGATAGATAATGCACAAGGGAGAGACACATACATGTTACACCATAGTAGTAACACAACCTTTGTGATCAGAGATCCTGTGAATTAGGACTGGGAAGAACAAGCTATTGGTAAACACAGAGGAGTAACATGTACCCCACTCTCTATGTGAGGATGCAAAACTCTCAGAGATGTAAGGCAAGGCAGGTTTGCAACATGCCTTATTGTGGTTATATTGACTGTGATTAGCAAAGATTTGTCCTAGAGCAGTCTTGAAAGAACACAACTATATGAGCCTCGACTGTAAAGTGCAGAGGTTTGTAGGACAGTAGCAAATTTCCCTCAAGTTGATGACCTAAGGTTTATCAAACCGTGGGAGGTGTAGGATGAAGATGGTCTCTCTCAAACAACCCATGCAACCAAATAACAAACACTCTCTTGTGTCCCCAACACACCCAATACAATGGTAAATTGTATAGGTGCACTAGTTCGGCGAAGAGATGGTGATACAAGTGCAATATGGATGGTAGATATAGGTTTTTGTAATATGAAAATATAAAAACAGCAAGGTATCTAACGATAAATGTGAGCATAAACGGTATTGCAATGCTTTGAAACAAGGCCTAGGGTTCATACTTTCACTAGTGCAAGTTCTCTCAACAATAATAACATAATTGGATCATATAACTATCCCACAACATGCAACAAAGAGTCACTCCAAAGTCACTACTAGCGGAGAACAAACGAAGAGATTATGGTAGGGTACGAAACCACCTCAAAGTTATTCTTTCTAATCGATCTATTCAAGAGTCCATAGTAAAATAACACGAAGCTATTCTTTCCGTTCACTCTATCATAGAGTTCGTACTAGAATAACACCTTAAGACACAAATCAACCAAAACCCTAATGTCACCTAGATACTCCATTGTCACCTCAAGTATTCGTGGGCATGATTATATGATATGCGTGACACAGTCTCAGATTCATATATTCAACCAACACAAGGAACTTCAAAGAGTGCCCCAAAGTTTCTACCAGAGAGTCAAGGCGAAAATGTGTGCCAACCCCTATGCATAGATTCCCAAGGTAACAAAACCCGCAAGTTGATCACCAAAACATACATCAAGTAGATCACGTGATATCCCATTGTCACCACAGATAAGCACATGCAAGACATACATCAAGTGTTCTCAAATCCTTAAAGACTCAATCCGATAAGATAACTTCAAAGGGAAAACTCAATCCATTACAAGAAAGTAGAGGGGGAGAAACATAATAAGATCCAACTATAATAGCAAAGCTCGCGATACATCAAGATCGTGCATCTGAAGAACACGAGAGAGAAAGATCAAACACATAACTACTGATACATACCCTCAGCCCCGAGGGTGAACTACTCCCCCTCGTCATGGAGAGTGCTGGGATGATGAAGATGGCCACCGGAGAGGGATTCCCCATCCGGCAGGGTGCCAGAACGGGTCTAGATTGGTTTTCGGTGGCAACAGAGGCTTTCGGTGGCGGAACTCCCGATCTAGGTTATTTTCTGGAGGTTTCTATATATATAGAGGGTGTTGGAGTCGGGGGCAGGCAAAGGAGCTCTCCGGGCGGTCCACGAGGTAGGGGCGCGCGCCCAGGGGGGCGCCCCCTACCCTCGTGGGCAGCCCGTGGACCTTCTGGTCCTCCTCAGGTACTCTCTGGTCTTCTTCTGGTCCACAAACGTCCTCCGTTGAGTTTCAGGTCAATTGGGCTCCGTTTGATATTCCTTTTCTGCGATACTCTAAAACAAGGGAAAAACAGAAACTGGCACCGGGCTCTCGGTTAATAGGTTAGTCCCAAAAATCATATAAAAGTGTATATAAAATCCCATAAAACATCCTAGAAGGATAATATAATAGCATGGAACAATAAAAAATTATAGATACGTTGGAGAAGTATCACGGCCCATCAATACGGCCCAGCTTCATCGACCCGGACGCCCGAGGACCCCTGAATACATGACTCCCTCAGTAGCCCCCGGACTTGCCTTCAAGGACGAGATTCTATCCAGCTTCATGTCTTCGGTCTTGCAAGGTGAGTCCTCCTGGATGATAGTTCAACTTCTTTTAGTATTATATTCCGTTGATTCCTCGCCGCCGTCGCCTTGGCTTCCACGTGTCCAACGAATGCGAACCGTCTGGGCAGTTTTACGAATACCCCCTCGACTGTGTAGCAAAGGCACCTATATAAGATAATAGATCCTGGTTGCCTCGCCATCCCATTCCATGCGGAAGAAACCCCAGTGCGTGCAAAAAATCTTCAAACATGGCCAGCGCCCCGAGCTCTTCCTCACGCCCTCACGAACCTCGTGCAGGAGATTGGAAAAGCTGTTCCATATCCCATGCGCGTCTGAGGACACTTCAAGCGCAGGGATATCTCCCTCCATAGGATCTAGTCCCCGTCCGGGCCAGACTAACTTCTATTGACAATCAAGCCCTGGCAGAGAGCTTTCCCAACCCCTCCAATGGAGAGCGGGTATGTTTCGTCCCTTTCCTTTTAAGAGGCGTAGGTTTCCCCGTCGACCCCTTCCTTAGGGGACTCCTGGAGTTCCATGGTCTTCAATTGCACGATCTTACGCCGGGGTCAATCCTACATATCGCGGGTTTTGTCGCTTTGTTCAAACTGTTCTTAGGCTGCGAGCCTCACTTTGAGCTGTGGCAAAAGTTTTTCTGCCTTGTCCCTCGATCGGAAAAGGGATCCATATTTGAAGTTGGGGGCGCCGAAGTATGGCGCATAGCAGGGACAGGCTACCTGCCCGGTACTCCAAAGAAGGCATCCAAAGAGTGGCCTTCGGAGTGGTTCTATATTGAGGACGTTGCCTTGCCGGATCCAATTCGGCAAGGCCTCCCCAAATATTCAAGCGCTCCACCAAAGAAGCTTTTCAACTGGTGTCCCCGCAGTCCCTCGGAAGAAGAGAGAGCGGAGGTTAGCAGACTGGTCGGCAAGATCAGATTGCTCGCCAGTTCGGGGTTATCTATAATCGAAGTGATGGCTATTTCAATAAAGCGACGCATGCATCCGCTTCAAGCAAGACGATTTCCAATGTGGCATTATAATGGCCTGAATGACACCTCGCGCTGCTTACGCCCGGGTCCGGATGACCCTGACGCTCTAGCCATCATCCTGGAAGGTCCTTATAAGGGAGAGAAGCAAGACTTCATTCGTTTAACGTGACGGGAGGGTTTTTCTATGTACAATCCTCCTGAATGGGTAAGTTTCTCTCGTGACCGCTATATTTGCCCATGATGAATTGGCTGAACTAAATTCAGTTTTTCCCAATAGGAGTGGAGGAAAGTGATTGAGGGGATTAATAGTCCTGCCCCATAGCCAGAGGACCGATTCCAAAATGCGGGACCTGGATATGATGAAGATCCGTACATATGCATAGAGCTAGAAGAGGGAGTCTTCTATCAAGCCTGCCGTGAGGGCACCCTGGTGGCCATTGTAGCTGATTACCCATGCCTCATTCCTTCTTCCCATGTAAGTAGCTAGGACATATCTCATCAAAGAGGAGATTCCTAGCGCGCCTTACCCACCATATTTTATCATACTTAAACAGGGACGACGCTCCTCATGCCGAACTGTGCGAAGACCGTCATCCTAGAGAGTGACGCCCGCATCGGGTGAGGCCTCGAAGCGAAAGAGGACCGCAAACACCAGCGAACCTTCAAAGAGTTATGTTTGTTTTGACACACGCTGGGTGGTGAAACCGGTATTATAACTTTTCGCTTTATTTTTCCTTTTAGGAGGAATACACACCGGGCTGTTTTCGGAAATCGTGCAGACCAAGCTCCAGCCAATCCGGCGTCCGGCCCGTCAAGGGTTAATACAGATTCTGTGCCGGATTGTTCCCTCCGGGAGGATTCAAACAGAATGTCAGTTACTAATTCTGAAGTAGAGGTTGCGATGGTTCACCGGCGGCGGAAAGCAGCCATGCATGACCCAGCCTTTTCTGAGGAAGCGTTTAACGCCCTCAGCTCTTTAGATGCCTATATCTGAGCCGCTCAAGACGGACTCGCTGGAGCCACTCACCGGCTTTCAAAAGATATGCGGGTAAGTGTATATTTTGATGTTCCCATGCCAGTAGCCCTCGATACTTAAAGTAGTTGGTACAGCTGATTTGAGGATCCTTGTGTTTTTGTAGGTGCTTCAAGAAAAGAATAACTCCTTATCCAAGGAGATAGAAGAATGCTGGACCCAGCTCGCCGAATTGGAAAATTCGAAGAAACCAGGAAAGGATGCTGGTGGTAAGAACAATGGTGTCCGGACAATATGATATTTGCGCTGATCAATCCATCATTAAGTATATAGTAATTGTAATACATCTGCCGGGCCAACCGGTCAAATGGAAAGGGAGCTAAGGGCCACTTTGGTGGACAAGAAATTTGCCGAAAGGGAAGCAGCTGCTGGCCAGCGCATATTGATGCAAGCCATAGATAAAAGGAACCAAGCGCAGGATAAAAATGTTAGGCTGGAACAGCAGCTAAAGGACGTAAGAGCCCAAGTCTCAAGCGCCTTGGAAGAGAACCGGAGGCTAAAAGGCGGCATGTTCAGTATGTCCCTTATACCTAGCTCTCCTTATAGTCTCTTATTTTGGAAGTTTCTCATAAAACTTTTCCTGCAGGTTTGTTAACTAGGCAGCCCAAGGGGGAGTGTCCGGTTTTGAGGGCGACATGCTGCAAGAGCTTTCCAGAGTCCACGAGCAAGCTTGGAAGGCCATGAGGAGTATGGCCATGGCTTTATGGCCGGGTGATTCGCCTCCAGAGACTATGGAGGACTTGGCGGACTTGTTCAAAGGGGCTCGACGCCGCTTCAAACTGTGGAAAGCATCTGCATGTCGCATGGGTGCTCGAGAATCCTGGGCCATGGCGAAGACGCGTTACACCCGTCTTGATCCAAATCATATGGCCCGCGTGGGACCTCGAGGGTCCGATGGACAAGGAATTCCTCTGCATTTGGTATATGACCAAGTAGAGACAGCTGCCAAGTTTTCCCAACAAGACTGTAAATTAGACAGCCTTATAGAGGGAATAGAAAAAGATTAGTCGTTTGATTCTATGTATTAATGTACTTTTACCATCAAACTTATCTCCGGCCGAATTTATAAAAAGGTTGTCATGGCCGACCATCCACTTTAACCTCCATAAACCCAAAGGCTGGAGTGTTTCCGAATACTATATCTGTAGTAAACACGTGATATGTTCGGAAACCAGGCAATCCGGTCAGAATTTCTTGAACAGACAAACTGTTTTCGGGGAGTTATGTTATATTACTATTTAACGTAAGAAACATCTTCCAAAGAGAATAGTTCCGTTAGGGGTTCCTTTCCCTGGGTCGGCGTGCATACAGATGCGGGCCTAGGCTTTTTATCCTGTGAAAAGGATTGTAGGATGCCATATCCTGTGGTAGTTTAAAATACGTTTTAAAAGGTGATATGTCGTGTATCTGCCGACAGATCATTCCCTTAAGAGCGCTAGCTTTCGGCTTCACCCGGTCTGAGGTACATGTCGGGATTACCCGGTTGTAACAATCGCAGAGGTGCTCCCTTTACGCCCTAGCCGAACAATTGGAAACGTAGCGGTAAGCATAGGAGCTAGGCAACCCAGCTTGGCCAGAACTTAAGTCATATTGGTGCATATAATGGCAAGGAAGTACTATAAAAAATAGAAGACATTTTAAGCAATAAGCTTTATTGATAATGCGCTTCATTAAAGAAGCCCCCAATATATTTGAGGTAGATACATTTGAAAATGTACTTATCATGTGGCAGTTCGTGCGAGCCGAATACTTGCCAATGAGAGAAAATTTAAAAAAGGAAAAGGAGAAAAAATAAAAGATAAATGACAAGACTTAACTTGAAGGGAGGAAAAAATTGCTTCCGAACTATCCACAAAATCGTCGGAGCCTGGCAGCGTTCCACGGGTTTGGCTCAAGGTGGTTGTCCTGTGCATTCCGAAGGCGATAGGCTTCACCGATGAGTACTTCATCGATAATGAAGGGCCCCTCCCATTCTGGTTTGAGATTATGTTTCTTCTTCTCCGGGAGGCGTAAAACGAGTTCGCCGACGTTGTATGTCTTGGCCCGTACTTCTCTGCTCTGGTATCGCTTGGCATGTTGTTGATAAAATGTAGAACGGGCTTGAGCTATATCGCGCTCCTCTTCAAGTCCATCTAGGCCGTCCTGCTGATCTAGCTGGGCTTCTCTCTCCTCGTACATGCACACTCGAGGTGAGTCATGAATAATGTCGCAGGGCAGAACAGCCTCTGCGCCGTACACCATGAAGAAAGGTGTGTATCCGGTAGTCCGATTAGGTGTGGTCCGCAGCCCCCAGTGTACGGAGTCAAGATCTTCGACCCAGTGTTTATCAGACTCCCGTAGGGAGCACACTAGTCAGGGTTTAATGCCGCTCATTATCAGACCATTGGCTCTTTCGACTTGACCGTTTGTTTGAGGGTGGTATACAGAAGCGTAGTCAAGTTTAATACCTAGCTTTGCGCACCAATTTTTTACCTCGTCAGTTGTGAAATTGGTGCCATTATCTGTGATAATATTGTGCGGGACACCATAACGGTGTACTATGCCGGATATAAAATCTATCACAGGCCCTACGTCAGCTGTTTTTACTGGCTTGGCTTCTATCCATTTAGTGAATTTATCTACCATCACCAGTAAGTATTTCTTTTTTGGCTTCCCCCTTTAAGGGGTCCGACCATATCAAGCCCCCAGACCACAAAAGGCCAAGTAATGGGGATTGTCCTCAGAGCGGTGGGAGGCATGTGACTTTGATTTGCAAAAAGCTGGCAACCAACGCAGAGTTGGACTAGGGTTTGGGCATCTGCTTGGGCAGTGGGCCAGAAAAAGCCAACTCGAAAAGCTTTGCCTACGAGCGTCCGGGCTGCGGCATGGTGGCCGCCCATTCTAGTGTGTATTTCAGTGAGAATTTTCCTTCCCTCCTCTTCGGAGATGCACCTTTGTAGAATACCAGTAGTGCTTTTCTTATATAATTCATTTTCGTGAATTTTGTAGGCTTTAGAACGCCGGACTATGCGGCGGGCCTCGTTTTGGTCACCGGGGAGCTCCTGCCTTTTAAGGTAAGCTAGGAAGGGCTCTATCCAGGGGGCTATGACAGCCATGATCTCGTGAGCCGAAGGGGTTATCTCCAGGTCTTGGTCTTTGATGACGTTCTGGTTAAGTTTGGTCGGGGGTGTATTCGGATCCGAATTCGTATCGCCGCCCGCGTCCTGCCATGTTACTGATGGCTTAAATAGCCTTTCCACAAAGGTGTTAGGCGGGACGGGGTACGTGATGGAATTCCGGGCTAAGTGAGTACATCAGCGGCCTGGTTATTATCCCGGGCTACGTGATGGAATTCCAACCCCTCAAATCTAGCCGATATTTTCAATATAGCATTGCGATAAGCTGCCATTTTTGAATCCTTCGCATCAAAATCTCCATTTATTTGGGAGATAGCGAGGTTTGAGTCTCTAAGTACCTCGAGGCGTTGTATGCCCATGGATACAGCTAGGCGGAGACCATGAAATAGGGCCTCGTATTCGGCCGCGTTGTTCGAGTCCGTGTACATAATTTGTAGGACATACCGGACTGTATCCCTAGTTGGAGATATCAATATTACACCGGCCCCCAATCCGGCTAGCATTTTGGAATCGTCGAAGTACATTGTTCAGTGGGAGTATGAGCCATACTCATTAGGGAGTTCGGCTTCGGTCAATTCTGCGACAAAGTCAGCCAACACCTGTGACTTAATAGTCCGGCGTGGCTTGTAAGATATTTCAAACGGTAAGAGCTCGATGGCCCATTTGGCTATGCGTCCAATGGCGTCTTTATTGTTAATAATGTTGTTGAGTGGTACCTTGGATGCCACTGTGATCGAACACTCTTGAAAGTAGTGTCGAAGTTTCTGAGATGACATGAAGACCACATAGGCAATTTTCGGATAGTGGAGGTACCGTGATTTGCACGGTGTTAGAACCTCGGATACATAGTATACGGGTTTTTGAACGGGGAATTTATGTCCCTCTTCGACTCGTTCGACGACGAGTACGACACTCACTACCTGGTGAGTGGCTGATATATACATCATCATTGGTTCGCCAACACCGGGAGTGACTAGGATTGGGTTGCTCGCTAGTAAAGTTTTTTATTTCTTCCAATCCGGGTGTGGCCGCATCAGTCCATTTGAAATTGTCAGTGCGTCGTAGCAATCTATAAAGTGGCACTGCTTTTTCTCCGAACCTGGAGATGAAGCGGCTTAAGGCCGCTACGCAGCCTGCTAGTTTTTGCACTTGCTTGAGGTTGGTTGGTGTTTTGAGCTCTGACAAGGCCCAGATTTTAGCTGGATTAGCTTCGATTCCTCTATGGGCTACGATGAACCCTAGTAGCTTTCCAGCTGGAACGCCGAAAACACATTTTTCCGGATTGAGCCTTATGTCATATTCTCGAAGGTTGGCAAACGTAAGGCGGAGATCTTCCACCAAAGTCTTGACGTGTTTGGTCTTAATGACTACGTCATCAACATATGCCTCCACTGTCTTGCCAATTTGTTTTTCTAAGCATGTTTGAATCATGTGTTGATATGTGGCGCCATCATTTTTAAGTCCAAAGGGCATAGTGTTGAAACAGAAAGGTCCGTACGGGGTGATAAATGTTGTTGCGGCCTGATCGAATTCCTTCATCTTTATCTGATGGTATCCGAAGTAAGCATCAAGGAAGCACAACGAGTCATTCCGACCGTTGCATCGATAATTTAATCAATGCGGGGCAAAGGAAAGGGATCCTTGGGGCAGGCCTTATTTAGGTCTGTAAAGTCGACGCAGAGGAGCCAGGATTTATCCTTTTTCAGCACCATGACTAGGTTGGCTAGCCAATCCGGATGTTTAATTTCTCTGATGAATCCGACTTCCAATAGCTTGGCTAGCTCTTCTACCATTGCTTGTCTTTTGGGTTCGCAAAACCGTTGCAGTGTCTGCTTGACTGGTTTGAACCCTTTGATAATGTTGAGGCTGTGTTCGGCCAGCCCGCGTGGGATTACGGCATATCTGAAGGGTGCCAGGTGAATATATCCCAATTTTCCCGAAGGAAGGCGTGTAACGCGCTGTCTACCGCCAGATCCAGCTGTGCCCCGCTAGACGCTGTCTTGTTAGGGTCCGTTGGGTGCACTTGGAATTTTATGATTTCATCTGCTGGCTTGAAGGAGGTAGATTTCGATCTTTTGGCGAGGATTACATCGTCCTTGTCCACCGTTGATCATAAGGTAGTTAATTCTTCGTCCGTGAGGGCTTTGGATAATACTCCCTCCATTTCTTTTTACTCTGCGCATAAGAGCAAACCCGGATACCAAGGCAGGGGCTCGCTGCATGCTTTCTGGATAAAAATACCCCTGCGCGCATGGACGGGAGGAGCTAGCAGCTATAAATGCCCCATGCAGCCCATTCACTGTCCGCCCATATTCTCTTCTCTCTGCATGCTGCATGCATGTCTCTCTCTCTCACACGAACTGCATGTGGCGGCGCTGGCCTATGAGAAGCTAGCTGGAGATAGCAATCTTCTCTCCAAAAGAGATGTATCTTCTAGAGATTTTTGCTTCGATCAAAACTGTGTAGCGCCAACAATTCAAGTTCCCTCCTAAACCAGCAGAGTGCAATTTCATTTCCCTCCTAAACAAGCAGAGCGCCATGAAGTAGCCTCGAAAATTTGCTTTGGAAATTAGCTTACTGGCCGCCGGCACCATGGATTTGCAGTTCCCTCCAAAACCAAAAAAACATGTCTATAAATCGAGCTCCATGGAAGGACCAACCTGCACACCTCTCCTTAGTCCGTATGCACTTCTCTGCATCGCCACGAGCATGCAATGGATCACCTCGACCTCAAATCCGCCATTAACTGGAACGAGGTTGAAGAACACTATGATGGCAATGCTGAAGACATGCATTACATCTATGTGTTCGAGGAGAGCGATGACGGTATGAACCGATCTTTTTCCCTTTGATCTTATGCCGTTTTTATATTCTCGTTGATCTGTTGTCCACGTTAAAATTTCAGAAGACGCCGCTATGGAGCATGTCCATGGCAGCGAACGCGACGTGCACGACGCCGATGCCCTAGGCGGAAGCGGAAGTGGTGGTCCGATCCCTGCTGCTGCCGACCGCGTGCACGATGCGGACACCCCAGGAGGAAGCAGGAGTGGCGGTCCGAGCCGTGCCGACATCGGCGGCGGCCGTGAGAACAGCGCGCGTGGTCGTAGCTGCCTAGGCCTGATCGGGCGTGGACGTGAGCTCGCCGTACGTGGCGGCGCCAGCTGTGGGAGCGCTGTACGCGGCGGCTCTGGACGCGAGCTTGCCATACGCGGAGGCTCTGGACGCGAGCTCGCCGTACGGACGAACTGCTGCCACACCGATGCGGCAGGTGGCAGTTCTAACAGCATGGACGCCGGCGTCGCTGGTGGTGGCGCCGATGGACGTGGCCGAGGTCGTGTAAGATTGGGCCTCGTCGGCCGCAGGAGAGCTCGTCCTGGGACGATCCAATGGAACCCGGAGCATCCCGTCGGTGTAGGACGAGGCCATGGAAGAGGTGCACCACACTTACTGGGCCGCGGGCGAGGACGAATTGGCCTGGCTGGGCGAGGACGCGGTGGCATCGACTTGAACGTGGCTGCATCCATGGACAGCGACCTTGACGGTCCAGGTGATTCGGCGAACCATGTAGCATACGGTCGAGGCGCGGTGTCATCGACTTGAACATGGCAGCGTCCACACACATCGACGACGACGGTGCTGGAGGGGATGACCATGGCAGTGGTGATGATGACCATGGCGGCGGCAATGATCAGCATGGTGCCACCGGCGATGATGGCCATGGCGGCGGGGCTGATCAGGGACATGACGGCTCCGACAATGATGCACATGGTGAGTGTCTTCTTTGTGTTCTCAGAGTTCAATTCGGTTGTGCAATTGCGTTGTGTTTAGTCCATGAAGTTCTATTAGTCCATGATAATATTTATTTATATTGTTCAAATAGGTGACACTGGTCATGAGGGATATGGTGCCGGTGATGAGGGCAACGAAGGTACAGAAGATGGCGCCGATGGCGCCGTCGGCGATGATGTTCATGGTGAGCTAATTATAAAGTGCTCATGAGATAACCTCATGATCCGTTTTGTTCATTTTTGTAAAGTTGATTTTGGATATAGAAACTGATCATGTCTCAATTTTTCATAGATGAAGATGGGAATAACTAGGACCCGCGAGAGTGGAGTGACAAAGCTAAGCTCACAGTTTATGGCATGTTGCTTGAGAGGACAACTCTAGGAATCTTGAAACATGGAGTGACCAAGGAAGTGGCTCGTTTGACTGGTATGCCACAGAGAAGCGTCCATGAGGTATGGAGGAAGGGAAAGATATATGGAGGGATGCTTGGAGTGTTGAACAGGAAGCCCAAAAACCGTGGTCGTAAAAGGATCGCCACAGACTCGGAGAGTACAAAGGCGATCGACAAGAGGAAGAGAACAACCATCAAAGACTTGGCCAACGAGCTGAACGTGTCGGCTACCACGGTTTGGAGGCGGTTGCAATTGAAGCAGATTAGGCGTCACAACAATGCCATCAAGGGAACTCTCACCGATCTAAACAAGAGACATAGAGTTGAGTGGTGCCTCTCGCAGTTTGAGGAAGAGAGCTTGCCGGAACAGCCGTCTTTTAAGGGAATGTACAATGTTGTTCACATAGATGAGAAGTGGTTCTATCGCACGAAGAAGTCTCTCAAGCTATACCTGGCAGAGGACGAGGAGGAGGAACGATTCACGTAGAACAAGAATTACATAGAGAGGGTTATGTTCCTCGCTGCAGTAGCACGCCCTCGGTTTGATGTGGGCGGTACCATGACATTTGATGAAAAAAATGGAATATGGCCGTTCACTTTTGTGGAGGGGGCTAAAAGGGATAGTCCTAATCGTCCAGCTGGGACAATTGTGACGAAGGTTATCCCCAAGGTGACAAGGGATGTTAGTAGAGACTTTTTGGTGAACAAGGTTATCCACGCCATCAAGGCAAAGTGGCCTCCGTCCGAACGTGGTCATCCTATATTCATCCAGCAGGATAATGCTAGGACTCATGTCAATGTTGATGATCCGGTTTTCCTTGCCGCGACCCAAGCAGATGGGTGGGACATTCGTTTGGTGTGTCAGCCACCGAACTCCCCTGATCTTAACATACTTGATCTAGGATTCTTTGCTGCCTTACAATCATTGTTTCAGAAGTTACTTCCAGGTTCCATTGACGACATAGTCCGCAAGGTGTGCCCGGCATTTGAGCAATACCCAGCTGAGAGGTGCAACAAGATATTCTTGACTCTACAATCTTGCATGCGTGAGGTTCTGAAGGACAAGGGAGGCCAACAGTACAAGGTTCCGCACATGAGGAAGCAAGTCCTTGCAAATTTTGATGCCCTCCCAGTGAAGTTCCCTTGTGACCGATCCATCGTGGACAAGGCGAGGGCTTTTTTACTTCAGTAGTGTGGTGGTATTTTGTTGGAATCAGATCGTGATCCATCTTTTGAGTGCTATTGTTGATGTAACAAGATGATGTAATCCATCTTTTGAGTGCTATGTCGACGCAATTAAAAAAAGAAGAACCATATTTCAAACAGAACAACTAGCAGCACAATGTCAAACTAAACAACTAGTTCCACATAGGCTCACGTCGAACAAAACAACTAGCATACTATCCATGATCATATTCCATGCGGTTCACCAAAAAACAACAAGTTCATCACATTGGTTTTACTAGCATAAGTTCTTCAACTCCAGCATCGCACTTGCATGGTTGAAACTCCACAAGGCTGATCATTACTCATCAAACTCTGGCAGATAAATTTTCATGAACTCACGCTTTGTCTTTTCATCCGGCACAGAGAATTGCTCCAACAGTGGCAAAGATTCTTCCTCCAGCATCAAGTCAGGAGCATAAAGAAGAGATGCAGCAATGTCGCCGGCCTCTTCACCCTCCATGCCGGCCAGCAAGTCCTTATCGTATGGTATCTCATTGCTGCTTTCTGGGTCAACTTTGCCATTGTCTACGAGCGCGCACACCTGGTCATTGTTGTCTCCTGCCACTGCCTTGACAACGCCATGCGTGCTATCGTCGCGCTCTAGTGCATGTATGCTACTGTCCGCGAGCAAGCGTCCCCATCGCGCACATCTTGGGTAGTTTGTGCTGTCGTGTCCATGGCCACCACACAAAGATCATGGGAAGCCGGGTGTGTAACTGTAGCGGTTGGACATTAGATCTTCATCATCAGAAAATGATTCACTCACCTCCGGTAAGTGTACTTCTGCATGCATGTCGCCGTCGCTGCCGATGTCCTCCGCAAACGCATGGCCGCCAGACACAAGCGCCGGAAGGACGCCGCGACCACCTGGACACCGAGCGGGTGGATGACGCCATCCGCGAGTGCGCCATCACCCTGTTGGATGCTGCCCTCCACAGACACGGCGTCATGCAGGTGGAAGACGCCGTCGGCGAGCGCGCAATCGCCCTGCGGGACGCCGCCTGCCATGGGAACGATGTCGCGCGAGTGGACGACGCCGTTCTTGAGCGCTTCGTCGTCCTGCTGGACGGCGCCCTCCATGGGAACGCCATAGTGCGGATGGACGCCGCCGTTCTTGAGCGCTCCGTTGTCTTGTTGGACGGCGCCCTCTACGGGAGCATCGTAGTGCGGGTGGACGCCGCCGTCATCAAGCGCGGCGTCTTCTAGGACGCTGCAGTCAGCGAGCATGTTGTCCTCGACAAGCAGGCTATCAAGCACAAGCTCACTGTCTTCTACGGGCTGGCTGTCTTCCCACAAGTAGCTAGGATCCATGGGGTTGACCTTGACAGGAAGGAGAAGAAGATAGAGTAGAAGGCGAGGAGATAGGAAGAGGAGGCGTGCGTGCTGGTCTATTTTACGAGGCGAGTAGCTGGCTTATTCAATGCAATAGAAAGTAAGCGAAGCGGAGGTGGAGGGCATTCCTAGAAAGAATGGGTGGCCTAACCGAACGCGCAGAGCATTTAGGATTTTTTGAGAAAAAATTACGCGCAGACTAAATAGGAACGGAGGGAATACCTCTAAGGCTAAGGATGCCGTCTTGTTCTCGGCGCGGAGTGCTCTATCCAGATCACTTGTTAATGTGATCACTCCATTGGGCCCTGGCATTTTAAGCTTCATGTACTCGTAATGGGGTATAGCTTGAAAGCGTGAAAAAGCATCTCGTCCTAGAAGGGCGTGGTATCCGCTATGAAAGGGAACAATGTGGAAGAGCAGTTCCTCCGACCTGTAGTTATCGGATGTGCCGAATACTACATCGAGCTTAATGCTTCCCGAACACCGGGCTTCGCGGCTGGGTATAATTCCTCTAAAGGTTGTGCTAGTGTGCTCGATGCGGGATTTGTCGACCTGCATTTTTGCAAGTGTTTCCTCGTATATGAAGTTGAGTCCGCTTCCTCCGTCCATAAGTACTTTAGTGAGGTGAAAGCCGTCTACTATTGGATCTAGTACAAGAGCGGCTGTTGCTCGGACCGACCGGACTCAAGGTGCGTCTTTGGCAGAAAAACTAATTGCCATGTCACTCCATGGGCTTGTAGAGCTAATTTGACAGACCTCGGCAATATCGCGATTTGCTCTCTTGCGGCGGTTGTTTGAGGAGAACGTCTCGAAGATAGTGAAGACACCGACGTCTCTCCCCTGATACTGCGATGGCAAGGATTGCTGCATCGCTCTTTGCTACCTGCCGGAGTACCAAACATGCCTTAAGGCAGTGGTTTGGGATATTGTCCGGGGCTACATGTATTTGGCGAGGTTTATCGAGCAGTTCGTCCAGTACGGACATGCGTCCTGTAGAAGGTTTGTTCTTCTTGCCAATAGGCATATTATCGGACGACCTGCTGGGGTATGTCCGTTTAGCCTTAACATTGTGTTGTCCGAATACGGACTATTCTAGAGGTGTATTCTCGGATTCCCAAGTGTTTTCCATTGCGTAGTACTTTCGTACTAAATGCGACAGGTCTATGAAACTCAGAACACGACGTCGGTTGGGGGCGTTCAAGACTCCCTCGTCCATACAGTTGCGGTGAAATAGGCGGACCGCATCGTCGTCGCAGGAGTCCTTAATCTTGTTCTTGACAAGCAGGAATCTGGCCCAGAAGTGGTTGACTGTCTCCTCGGGCTGCTACTGTATGTTCGCGAGATCATTTATGTCCGGAAATCCGGATTTACTTGGAGATTTTTTCCCAGGATGGGTGGGTGCTGGTAATTTTAAGTCCCGACCCAAAGTGGTATTTAGGGTTTGGACAACCTTCGATAGGGACGATCCGGGTTTGACGGGATCTAATCGTTCCATGGGCCCGACGTCAGTCCCAGAGCTCAAAGACCATAAAGTGCCTCCCGACAGGGGCGTGCTTGGCTTGATGGGTTCAGAGATCCGAACTGTGACGAACTCCGTCTCGAGAGGAGGAGTCTCTTCGGCTCCGTCCTCAACTGCTGCCACTAGATGAGTGATCGGGAGGGGATCGATCTCATCATGATCGATTTTAAGTCCGATCTGATCTCCTGGCGATGAAAGCCGCAGGGCGGCGATGCAATCCAGCAGCTCGTTTAAGGGCGAGAGATCTGCCGAGGTCGCGTCATCGGAGTGGCCGGAGTCAACATAGGGGTGGTGCTCGATGACCGCAGGGAGTGCGGGCGCATACGGCGAATCCGCCGAGCTGAAGAACCTGGCCAATGGCCAAGTTGTTTCCGAGGGTGATCCCGTCGCTGATGGCGAGACGAGCCATCGACCGCTCATCACGAGCGCACATTGGAGCTCTCAATGAAAGCGCCATTGTCGGTGTCAAAACCGGCCGATCTCGGGTAGGGGGGCCCAAGCTATGCGTTTAGAGGATCGATGGTAACATGAGCCTGGGGACACGATGTTTACCCAGGCTCAGGCCCTCTCGATCGAGGTAATACCCTACTTCCTGCTATATTAATATGGATGAATATGAATACAAGAGTTGATCTACCTCGAGATCGTAATAGCTAAACCCTAAGGTCTAGCCTATGAGGATATTGTGATAATGATGATGATGATGATCCCCTCCACAGACTAAACCTCCTGGCTTATATACACGCCAGAGAGGGCCTAGGGTTTACAAGGGTGACTTGGGGAGGAAGTAATAGATACATCCGGACTCTACGCTTGCCTTTCTACATTCATAGGAGTCCTGACCGAATACTGGGGAGAGTCTTCTGCTTCTTCTTTTGCGGCCCATCAATATGACCCAGCTTCATCGACCCGAACACCTGAGGATCCCTGAATACAGGACTCCCTCACTTAGCAAGACCGTTTATCAAATATTCCACCGATAATACTAGACTCACGGACAACTAGACATGGACTTTCACGGGTACCAGTGCGTCCCCTCCTCTAATTGCCCCCTGTTTTTCATTGGTGGGCCCGCCTCACTTAACTAAAACTCAGCCAATCATATCCTAACCACCCCATAAACCGCCCGTAAAAGCACATTTGTCTAGCATTACTCATATTCACGAAGCAACCAATTAATTACGGAGTACTGTACTACCTCTGTCCCGGTTTATTGGTCCTGTTTTTGTTTTGTGTCAAACTTTGACCATAGATTTAACTAATAAAATAATAATGCATGTCACCAAATTATAACGTTGGATTAGTATTTGAACATAGTTTCCCATTATATATTTTTTTATGACATGCACTTATATTTTATTAGTTAAATTTATGATTAAATTTTGATTCTAAATACAAAGGGGACCAATAAACCAGGACGGAGGAGGTAGGACATGCAAACACACTACCCCTCTTAAATCACACGGAATTACTAAAAACCTATGAAACACACATGTAGCAAGGTGCTTTTAAATCTCTCAACATATCATAAGTGGATTACCTTGCCCATTATCAAATGCATCTTTCACATCTTTATTCTTGTCGTTGTACCAGTCCAAGAACTCCTTGACTCACATGAAACTCTAATATATATTGTCTTGGTGGTGCCGGTTGGTTTGTGCTCTCATCAGTCGGAGGATTAGTATTCTCATTTGAGGTGGGATTGGTGCTCTCATCAACCGATGGACTAGTGCTCTCATTTGTTGGATCATGGGGGATTATGTTCTCAATGAGGGTAGGTTGAACAATAACATTGATTGGGGCAACATTAGATTCAGGAACAATAGGAAGTTTATTTGAACTGCTTGCAAACCAACTATGGAATGTCCTCTTTCTCTTCATTTCTACAAACAATGGAACAAGGATAGAAATTATTTCCTAAATCAATTATAACTAGAACCAGTACTGACTAGAATTTGTTGGGTAACGTAGCATGCAATTCAACCGAAAGCACCGAACATATGACACCTCCACGTTCAGCGTATAATTTGTTGGATCACGAAGAAGTTCGACTACATCAACCATGTTACTAAACTCTTCCACTTTAGTTCTACGAGGGTACGATGTGTATTACCGCGTTACTAAATGCTAAGCTAACGGATGGGTCTTGTCCATCACATCATTCTCATAATGATGTGACCCCGTTATCAAATAACAACTCATGTCTATGGTTAGAAAACCTTAACCATCTTTGATCAACGAGCTAGTCTAGTCAATGCATACTAGGGACACAATATTTGTTTCTGTATTCACACATGTATTTAGGTTTCGGTCAATACAATTCTAGCATGAATAATAAATCTTTATCATGAATAAGAAAAATATAAAATAATAACAATTTCATTATTGCCTCTAGGGCATATTTCCATCAGAATTAACTAAACTAGCAACTGCAACTAGTTAAAGCATTGGCTAAACTAAGAAATTTGACAAAGTTAGAGACAGAGAACAAAAGCAATACAACACGCGCCTTCGACTGGGCCACTGGACAAGTTGGACCTCAAGGCTCAAGCGAGCGACATACGACGACGAAGCCTGCGTGTTGCAGAGGGACTTGGGCAACGAGCTCCCAAGCAAGCGGCGATCTAGGAGGCGGTGATGCGGGAAGGGGATGCGGTGTCCGGTGAGGAGGCGGCACAAGAAGGGGATGCGGTGTCCGACGTCCGGCGGGGAGGCGGCGTCCGCCAACTAGGTTTACTGGGTGGTCGCTGCTCGTGCACGTGTTGTGGCTACCTGCTCGTGCGCTTGCGAGCCTGCTGTGACTGATTAGTCACCGCAATTACTTAATGGGCTGGCTGTTGGACTAGTTTTTCTGGGCTAGGCCTAAGAAAGAGAATTAAGCCTAGTAGTAAAAAATCCGTGAATTTGGAGGGTAGGCTCGAGCCTATCAAAGCCTGCCTAGTGAATTCGCCACTGGGCATGACCAATACATGAAACATCTGCGTGTGCGCGAGCCTCTGGGGAAAAAGTAACAAATCTTAAAGCCATCAGATGGTATTGGTATTAGATGTGAGATAACTATTGTCAGTGCCAAAACCGGCAGATCTCGGGTAGG